>OY812998.1:84026320-84186320 GCA_963681545.1 Germaria angustata
AACACGCAACACCCCAGATGAAACTTTTTGAAAATATTTTTGTGCTTAACACGACATTTATGTATTTTTAATTATTATCACTAAGTTTATGTCCGTTGGGCCTAATTATTATATCTATATTTAGATTTGAACACTTATTGTTAGTTCAGTTCTGAAGATACAATAAATAAAAATTAGTGGAAAAAAATGTTCAATTGGGTTGAGGTCCGGTGATTGCGAGGGATGATGCAACTGTTTTGGAGTGTAGTACAACAACCACAGTTTAAAAATTTTGGCAGTGTACTTAGGACCGTTGTCCTGTTGGAAGATCCATGCAAGGTTTAATTTAAATTTCTCTACCCTAGGCACCAAATTCTCTTTTAAAATATTTAAATAGTTGGTTTTGTTCATTAAACTGTTAATAAATACTGGATATCCGCATTACGCCATACAGCCCCACATAATCAGCAAACCCCCGCCATGCTTCACATGTTGTTTTTGTTAAATTTCCCAGTTCTCTTTCTCCAAATTTTCCTACGTTTTTTTGTTCCAAGGACCTCAATCTTGTTTTCGTGTGTAAAAATTACGTTGTTCCAGAATGATTTTTCATATTTATTGTATTTTTTGGCGAATTCTAGGCTCTGATATTTTCAACCCACTTACAGTTGGATCATTCTTTGCAGGTCGCACAATGGACTTAATTTCTAAGTCATTAAGACGTTTTCATCTTCCGGCACGTGGCCGATCTTCCAAATTTTTTCCTGTTTATTTATAATTTTTTTACAGTATTATGGCTTCTTCCAATAATTAAGGCAATTTCATGTAAAGATTTGCCTTCTTCCTTAAATTTTATGACTAACTCTCTCGGCTCAATTGCAGTTAGCTTTCCCATTTTAAAATTACTACACATTCCACGAAATAACAAATGCAAATAATTTGAAATCACATGAGCACAATAGAAAACATCATAATTAACGAATTTATATAAAAAACATATAATTTTTTGAGTAATTTTAAAATGAGCATTATTCTACTGTATGTGTACACTTTCTTTTGACGCGTTAAATATGCAGTATTTTTAGTTTTGTTTGTACTGTTTTTGTTGTTGTTGAAACATTTTGATTATTTATTTAAATATTGTAAGAGCATCATTGTACAATGTTTTATAAATAATAGTAAAGTTAGAAAAATTTAAATTTTTTAATGCAAAAATAAATATATTTATTTAAGAAAACATAGTGTACACTTTCCTTTGACGCTGACAATATATATATATATATATATATATATATATATATATATACTATATATATATATATATATATATCAATCAATTCAAAATTGATTATTCTTTTATATGATTATACAAATTTATATTTGACATGTTGAATACGGAGTAACTTATTTTAATGAATATTGTCAATTTAAAATTAATTTATTCTATTATATAGTTATTGTTGTTAATCTTTTATATAATAAAAAATAATTAAAAATATATATAAAACAAATCGATTATTATTAATATTTATGAAGTACAAATATGTATATTACATGTTAAGTAGGAAATATTTGGTTTTTTTTTCAATACAAAAGTAATACAAACGTTAAACAGTTTGTTGTAAGGAATTTTTTTTTTTTCAATATAAAAGTAATACAAACATGTTAAATAGTTTGTTTTAAGGAACTTTTTCAATATGTAATTAATACAAACATGTACTTTACATGTTAAATACGAGAAAGAAAAAAATGTTATCAAAGAATCTGTATTTCTTTTTCAAAGGATTAGTATTTTATTTTATCTTAAGGGATTAATTAATCTTTTTTGTTCTGTTTTTATGGACGGTAAAAATTTTACCATTAGTGTCCATTAATGTAACGTTGTTTAATTTGTCAATTTCTTTAACTGTAAATGGGCCTGTGTAGACCGCATCTAGTTTGTGTCCTGATTCATTGCGGACTAGGATAGAATCATTAACGCGGAGTGTAGAGGGATTAGAATTTTTATTGGATATTTTTTGTCTTAGAAGTTTAGCATTTTCAATGAGCTCTACGTTGTGCTACTTGGAGTCTAAATTTAACTTCCTTTTCGTAAGCCTCAACGTTGTAAACTGGTTCTATGCCATTGTTATTGGTAAAATCTAGCTCTCTTGGAATTTTTCCGTAGATCAATTCAAATCAACTATATCCATGAGCTGTGGATGGAGTTGTCTTATAACAATATACAAAGAATTTCAACCAATTGTCCCAATCTGGTTTGTCTGCTGAAACGTAAGATCTCAAGTACTCGTTGAATGTTCTGTGAGATCTCTCAATTGTACCAAGTGTTTCATGATGGTAAGCAGTGGAGTGTAATTTCTCTATCTTCATTAGCTTGCATAATTCCGTTAGTACTTGATTTATATATTCAGTACCTAGGTCCGTTAGGATTGTATTGATTGGACCATATATTAAAATAAAATCTTCCATAATGGCTTTCGCAACATTTCTGGCTGATTTATTTATTATTGGAATAGCTACTAGATATTTAGTTAAATCACACATTATAGTCACATCGTATTCGTTCTGTGAATCAGATCGTGGAAGGGGACCTTTCATGTCATGCCTTTCCAATGATATTGAAGTTTTATTTTTTTAATCATTCGAGTTATGCCTGGATGTCCATGTGTAACAGGATCATCATGGTATTTTTGCATAATTCTCAGTTTTTCAGAATCAGAAGAAACTTTAGTAAGTTTTGGTACGAGCACAATTGTTAAATTAGAATCTTGTAAGATTGTATTACCTTTTCTTTTGAAGGTTTCTATATTTGTTCCTAGGTAATTAAGCATACTTTCATCTAGTGAAAGTAGCAATGTTGTGAGACCAATATTATTAGCTATTTTTTCAAGCTTTAGAAAGTGGTGACCTAGGTCGACATTTCTATTAATAATAAGATATTTCAACTTAAATTCGGAAAGTACTTGCTTTCCCTTATGGATAATTACTTTATCCTTAGTAAAATACAATTTCGGTATTTTACGGTGCTCCAGGGCATTTATAGCCTCATATATTTTAAAATTAACTGA
Organism: Germaria angustata; assembly: GCA_963681545.1. Classification (NCBI taxonomy): domain Eukaryota; kingdom Metazoa; phylum Arthropoda; class Insecta; order Diptera; family Tachinidae; genus Germaria; species Germaria angustata. The sequence goes on from OY812998.1 coordinate 84,029,365, forward strand.
TTCTGTTTTTTGTGCAGGAGTGTCGTTCGCACTTTCTCTGCTTGTTTTAGCCTGTAGTCTTGTTGTAACTCTCACGACTGTATTGACTTCAATATTTTTAATATCTTTAAATTCTATTCGTGGCAGTGCGTCTGCCACTGTATTTTCTCGACCCCTAATATACATAACTACAAAATCGTACTCCTCGAGGTCAAGTCTCATACGTGTGAGTTTAGATGATGGATTCTTTAAAGAAAATAGATATGTAAGTGGTTTGTGATCACTCTGAATTACGAACTTTTTACCGTAAATGTATGGTCTGAAATATTTTATAGCCCAATGTATTGCAGTTAGTTCCTGTTCTATGGTAGATTTGTTACTTTCAGCTTTAGTGAATGATCTAGAAGCATATGAAATTGGCATTAATATACCTTGTTTTTATTGACTAAGGACAGCACCACAAGCGTGTTTACGTGCGTCTGTCGTAATAAAAAATTCTTTAGAAAAATCAGGGTATTGTAAAATTTTAGAATTTATTAATTGATTTTTGAGGTATTGGAAAGATTTTTCGCAATATTGGTTCCACTCAAAAGGAATATTTTTTCTTGACAATCTAGTAATATGTCGGGATGATTCGGCAAAGTTTGGTATGAACCTTCGGTAATAATTACAAAATGCTATGAAGCGTTTAGCTTCATCACCATTCTTTGGTGTAGGATAGTTTTGGACTATAGAAAGTTTACTGTCATCAGGCGATATACCTTTATTAGTACATTTGTGACCTAAGAATGTTACTTCAGTTCGGAAAAATGAACATTTGTCTGGATGTAATTTTAGATTATGTTTTCTGCATAATTCAAATACATTTCTTAAATTTCGTAACATATGTGTTTGTGAGCAACCAATTACTACAAGGTCATCCATATACACGAATGCTTGTGCTGGAGATAGATCTGAAAAAGCTAATGACATCATACGTTGAAAGGAAGTTGGTGCTATTTTTAAACCATACGGTAATCTTTTAAATCTGAATGATCCTTCATCTGTGGAAAAGGATGTAACATCTCTAGATTCCTCATCAAGTTCTATTTGATGAAAACTTGACATAAGATCAAGGCAAGAAAAGAATTTAGCTCTGCCCAATTGATCAAGAATATCATCTATGCGAGGTAACGGAAATTTATCAGCTATTAAATTTTTATTTACTGTCCTGTAGTCTACTACTAGTCTCCATCTCTTTTGCGTTGTACCAGGTAAAGGTTTCTTTGGTACTAAGAGTATAGGACTGTTGTGATTTGAAATTGATGGTTCAATAATATCATCTTTAATTAACTTATCAACCTGGTTATTTATTTCTTCTCTTTGAGAATGAGCTATTCGATAGTTTTTAATGTAGACAGGTTGTAACTTTTTGTTTATAAAAATTATTAACTGATATGTTTTCAGATTCTAGAGCGAAAATTTCTATAAATTCATTGCATAAGGATTTTAGATCATTTTCTACGAAAGATGGGAAGTTTTTCGTTCCATTTTTTCTTTGGATCTGGCTGGTGCGCCATTTTGTTTTGCAATTTTATAATCTTTAAGGGATTCGGTAACAAGTTTAATGCCAGAAATTACTAAATCTTTTTCAGTGGTGTTAATTATTTTTACCAGAGGATTTGACTTGGAAGTTATTGTATTTACGATGTAAACGCCGTTTTGAATTGTTTGATAAGGTATCAAAATATTTTGTTCTGGTGATTCAAATTGTATGGATCTTATAACTTCAGATCTGGCAGGAAGTGATATTGAGTTTATGGTTGGACCATTTCTAAGAGGTACTCCTATGTCATGATCAATTTCATTTGATCGGATAATAATTAAATCTCTATCATTGGAGTATTGTAAGACACAATTATACTTTCGTATGAAATCCATTCCAATTATTTCATCTGCCTGTATTTTGAAATCATTCGTAACTACATGAAAGGTATGTTTTATTAGATATTTGTCTATTTTTAATTCGCATTGTACACTGCCTAACGTTGAAATTATACCATTACCAATGCCATTTAAATTTTTTCTATTATAAACATTTATTGATTCATTTAAGACCTGGTTGTGCTTGATAATTGAAATATCAGCGCCAGTATCTATTAATAAAATTGAAGTTCCATCATTTAGAGAAATTCTACAGCGTAAATAGCTACATAAATTTAAGTTAATATTGTACGTTTCGGTTCCTATTGAGTAATTAGAGGTCTTTGCTCGTTTCCCGAGTCAAATTCTGCGGATACATTTATGTGTCTGTTTTGAGAATTGTTGGAATTATTGTTACGGTTTCTATTATCGTTATTGTTATGATAAGAACCAGAATTATTGTTATTGTAATTACGGTTGTTAGTGCCGTTATTACGATAAGATACGTTATTATTGTTTCTATTGCGATTGAAACGATTGTTTCTATTTTAAGAATTGTTGAAGGACTGATTAAAGCTGTTGCTTCTGCCTTGATTACTATTATTATTATTATTATTATTATTATTATTATTATTATTATTATTATTATTATTATTATTATTATTATTATTATTATTTTATTTATCTCCTTTGAGGGTTTGTACAGTAATATCAGTCGGTTACTACGTAACAGGACTTAACATTAGTCAACAATATATACATAATATATTTTCTAGTATACTTAGAACTAGTATATATATGCAAGTATAAATTATATACTATATCGTATAATTTTCAGAATTTTAGCAAAATCGCAGCCTACAATATTCCCACTATATCGAGGCACCCATAAATGCGCGTACTATAGTTGTTGTCGCCAGGATTACTGCTTTCTGAATAGTTGCCACTTTATTTTCAATACCCAGAATTGCCAGGCTTTCGTGCAACGATTTCGGTATAGTTCCAATGGTCGAGACAATTATCGGGACTATATCCACTTTATCAAGATGCCACATACGCTTCACTTCTTCAGCCAACTGCTGGTACTTTCTTTTCTTTTCTGCGTAATATTCCAGCATGTTGTGGTCATTAGGTACTCCTATGTCTACAAGAAATGCTTTAAAATTTCTCTTGTCTATATATATGATGTCTGGTCTGTTGCATGTGACAGTTCTATCTGTAAAGATTGTTCGATCCCAGTACATCTTATAGGTACTATTTTCTAGAATCACCTCTGGAGTGTATCTATAGTATGGCTTTTCGTCATTTACGAGTTCACTTTTTAATCCTAAGGCTTGGTGAATAATTTTTGCCACAAGATTGTGCCTATGTAAGTATTCAATACCTGCTAAGCATTGACAAGCGCCTGTTATGTGTTGTATTGTTTCAGGTTTCTGTCTGCATCTTCTGCAACTGTCTTCTTGGACTCCACTTTTGACAACATTTTTCAGGTAATTCTTCGTTGCAATTACTTGGTCTTGAATCGCAACCATGAACCCTTCTGTCTCTGCGAAGATGTTGCCCCTTGTAAGCCACATATTTGATGTCCTCATGTCAATATGAGGCTGTTCAAGCATTTTCGGATGGCGTCCGTGAATTGTCTTGCTTTTCCATACCTCTCTTAATTGGTTCACGTTTATATCTTCACTACTTGTTTCTGCGATTTTCAGCCTTAAAGGTGTGTAGCTGTCGTCCGCGTTGCAGATTGTCTGATGGAGCTCAGAGTTCTGTTCTCTAAAATATTGTTTTAAACTCTTCACCTGATTCTGATGCAATTGTGATATATCTAAGATACCACGTCCTCCAACAGTCCGTGGAAGGTAAATCCGTTCGGTCGCAGATCCTGGGTGATGAATTCGAAACTTGGTGAATAGCTTACGAGTTTCACGATTTATAATTTCTAGCTCCGTTTTCGACCATTTAATAATGCCAAATGTAAACGTGAGCACGGGCGTTGCAAATGCGTTTATGGCTTTCATCATGTTTCTTCCATTAAGGCACGATTTGAGAACATGTTTAACTCTCTGTTTATATGTCTCTGAGACTTTCTTTATTACATCTTTATGGTGCAATCTTCGTGCCTGTGATAGGCCTAGATACTTGTATCTGTCACGTTCATTCATGCTGTCTATTATCCCCTCATGCAATTCGAAATCTCTATTAAGTATTTTTCCCGCCACAACGCTCAGCTTTTTGCATTTATCCAAGCCAAATGTCATTTTAATGTCTCTTGAAAATTGGTCTGTCAAGCTCAGAAGATAGTTCATATGTTTTTCACTAGATGCATACAACTTAATGTCGTCCATATAAAGCAGATGACTAAGTTTGTGTTGCATGGATTCACATTTGATTAAAAATCCGTATTTTGTATCATTTAATATCGATGATAACGGGTTAATTGCCATGCCAAACCACAGCGGGCTCAAACTGTCACCCTGTAGTATTCCACTTCTAATAGGGATTTGATTGGACGTTATCATATTATCTCCTTGTTTCATGTGTAGGGTGACCCTCCAAGATTGCATTAAGTTGCTGAGTACATTAACGATCTTCTCAGATACTTTGTAGATGCGTAGTATTTCAATTAACCAAGTATGTGGTACACTATCAAAAGCTTTTTTATAGTCAATGTACGCCATAAAGATATTCCTCTTCTTCTGATAAGCCTGTTCCATTACAACTGAATCTATAATCAGTTGTTCTTTACATCCCTGTGAGTTTTTAATGCATCCTTTTTGCTCAATTGATATTATTCTGTGTTCTTCAAGGTGTTCATATATCTTCTGCGAGATACAAGCAGTTAACAATTTATACACGGTACATAAGCAGGTTATCGGGCGATATTTTGATGGGTCCGTTGTGTTTCCACTGCCCTTAGGGAGAAGAAATGTCCGGCCCTCTGTCATAAATCTTGGAATCGAGGATATGTTACTTAACATTTCTGTGAAATATTTTGCTAAATAACTGTGTGTGCTGGTAAGTTTCTTCAACCAGTAGTTATGTATATTGTCCGGGCCAGTAGCTTTCCAGTTATGTAGTCTTTTTGTAATTGTTCTTATATCATCCGTTGTAATTATTGGGTCTTCCATTAAAGCTGTGCTATTCATTCTATTAATTTCTCTATTTATCCAAACTGCATTCTTGTTGTGCTCTTTTTGTTCACCCCATATTGACTTCCAAAATTGCTCCACATTGTCTATATTAGGAGATTGCTCCGATGCCGTTACATTGGCCTCTTTTAACTGTGTATAAAATTGTTTTTCATTGCTCAGAAATAACTTGTTGGATGTCCTCCTTTTCTCCGATATTAAATATCTCCTCAGCTTATTGGATTTCATAGCCAGTTTCTGCCTTAGAGTATCCCTGTAATGCTCTGGTTCATTGTTCTGCGGGTCATTTCTAGAGTGGATTCTGTATTTTATTTGCAACTTCCCATAAAATTTTACTATCTTCTTGCTTCTGTTCCCATTAATATATTGCGTGAGGCGACCTAATTCAGCTCTTAATTGAGAGATTTGTCTCGTGAGTCGTTGCTTCCATGGTGGTTCTCTATTTCGGTTTGAGTCACCTTGAGCTCTTATTCGAATCTCTCCCATTGTTGAACGCACTATCGCCACTGCAGCTGCATATATGCAATAATGAAGGTCTTCCATGTTATTTATATTTTCTACAAGATACCCTGGCAATACGTATTTGTTCATTACATTAACGGCTTTGTATAGAATAGGTGTAGGTTTTTGCTTTGGTATTATAGCTCTCTGGCTTGGCTGGGTATCGGAAAATTCGACTAGTGCCCTTCTGAAGTGCACTCTAATGTTTTCGCACAACTCAGTTTCAGTAGGCCCCATCGCTATTTCTTCTGAAGTACTAATATTTGCCATAGGTGCTGCTAACTCTACATCTATGTTATCACCACTTCGCTGTTCTATTATATGAAGTGTGCTCTGTACGTTGCTGTTATATATAGTGCTCATTTCAAGATCTTCACCTACATCATTCAGGTGCCTGTTGAGTTCTCTGTCTACTTCCGCCTTGATCTGTTGAAGCCGAGGAGTGGGGATGTAATTTTTCCTTACTATAACTGATCTTTGATCTGCCACTCTTTGAACTGTTACTGCGATATTTGGGTACTCTCTAGCAAACGCCTCATGTAGCTGCGTTCTATAGGATATTATTTGCTGTTCATTATGCGTAATTCTGTAGTAGTTGCGCATTATGCACTCATTCATTTCGATTGTCCATTTCATGCGCTTCCTACTGCCTTCAGCTAAGGTGGTCGCCGATTGCATCGTCGAAACACTTGAAGCTGATTATTATTATTATTATTATTATTATTATTATTATTATTATTATTATTATTATTATTATTATTATTATTATTATTATTATTATTATTATTATTATTATTATTATTATTATTATTATTATTATTATTAACTCCGTGTGGAGTTATTCCAGTCTCCCATCGGACGCGTCCCCAGGTGGCGGATAGGGGAACTCTCGGCTGATCTTCAAATCTGCAGGGAAGGTGGCAATTAAAATACCACCCGCGGACCAAAATCCTGGACAGCTGTTTCACCACGCCTGGTGCGGCTGAAGATGACGGAAAATGGAACGTTTGTGGCTTACGAATATGTCTCACGATCCTGATCCGACTGCCATGGGCTGACGGCTGCAGTATTCCATCACCTTATTATGTGGGAGTGACATCCGCTGAAACGGCTGGTGGGCTAATGCTGCAGCCGCCCCCGTCCCGTTAAAACTGTGGCGAGGCTCTGAGTACGTTCTACATGCGTCGCCGCCGAGGTGGCCGTACAGGTGCAGTTGAGAATGACTCCTGCTTTTTTGCGCCGAGATCCTGGCTCTGAACACAGGTACTCATAAGGCCCTGTGTCAACCCTTGCGTGGACCTCACTGATTTCAAAGGGACCCACGGGGATCGTTTGAGGCGACTGTACAAACGCGTAATGATAGCGGCTCAGAGCGGGGACCCAACAAAGATGATTTCTAGTAATAATAACAACAGCAAATGTAAACAAACGATTGATAAAATGAATGAAAAGACGAATGAAAAAACGAATGAATGGAAAAGCGAAGAGAAGATTAGGGAAATTAGCGAGCGCGGCGCGGCACCGGATGCAGCCTTCCGAAGAAGCAGCCTGCTGTCTAGATCGCCACCTGCAAAATGCGCAACGCCCACGGGCAATGCGACGCGTGCTATTAGCATGGATGCTGCGATCTCACCCATTGCACCTGCTCGACTCCGGACGAACACTGGCACCAATAAGGGAAGTACTCTCAGTGCCAATTCCGGAGACCCCAAAGAGACGGTGCGAACCACACCGACTAGCACCTACGCAGCACGAGCGGCTCTAACTTCTGTCACTCCGGCAGGTGAGGACACATTTCGCGCATCACGCGCAGTCCAAAAGGGGCCATTACAGGCAATTCAACAGGCGGCTCGCCTCGACTGGAGCTAATCCAGAAGATGCGAAAAATGGAGGAAGAAGCGATTATGCAATGCAAATCGCTAATAAGCAATATGCAACAGGTGTTCAACCGGCAGAAGAACATCAGCATTGATATCAAGACCGGTGTTGCGAAAATGTCCGAGCTGCTGGACGTCACGTTAAACTACAGGCGCGCGTGGAAGGCGGCGGAAGGGGAAAGGTCGCTTTCGAATCGACACGAAGTGGGCGCTACGCGGCAGACTGAACGCGATTCAACCCCGGTGACGGCGAACCCCAAAAGAACGGCCACTAGCCCTGCAATGCCCGAAAAGAACAAAAAGGCTAGGTCGAAAGAGCCCAGTGGGGACATAATTGAGCTCCCTCATGGGGGAGAAGAAAAATGGCGAACCGTCGCAAAAAAGGGGAAGAAAAATAAGAAAAAGAAAAAACCGGTCGAACGGAACAAAAAGAAGAACGAGCGGCAACAGCGCGCGAAGTCGGAAGCGGTAATAATTAAACCCGCGGCGGGTCATAGTTACGCGGAAGTTCTAAAAGATCTGCGCGATAAAATAAAGACGGACGACTCGGTTAGCATAAAGACGGTTAGGAAAACGCAGACCGGAGCCATCCTCCTTGAACTCGGAAAAGGGCAACAAGTTAGGCCGGATTTCGTTCAACAGTTGAGGAGTACCATAAAGGATACAGCCTCCGTCGCGGAACTAAAGCCAAAGGCGACTATAGAGATAAGAGATCTCGATTCGCTTACCCTTAAGGAAGAGGTAGAAACAGCAGCCCAGAAGCTGCTCGGAAACCCAGGGGAGCAGATCCATATAAGGATCACCGCACCGAATGTGAGAGAGCAGGTACGGGCCTTCCTCACCCTGTCAGCCGAAAGTGCTGCAAAACTCCTTGAGGTTGGCTATATAAAGATTGGGTGGGTCCGAGCAAGGATGCGATTGTGCGAGGACGTTAGGAGATGTTTTCGATGTCTAGGAACGGGGCACGTACAGGCAAAATGTTCAGGTTTAGACAGGAGGAACGCTTGTATTAGGTGTGGGGGGTCGGGACACAAAATGAAGGACTGTAACGAAACCCCCAAATGTGTCCACTGCGCGGATGCAAAACGCGACCGGACTGACCATCTTCCGGGATCGAAGAGTTGCCCACTGGTCAGGAAACGATGAATGTGCTTCAAGCAAATATGCACAGAAGTCGGACGGCAGACGCTCTGATCGAGCAAATTGCCGCTGAAAATAGGGTAGACGCCGTCATTATTTGCGAACAATATAGACGAATACCCCGAGGGTCCTGGTACGAGAATGAAACAGGCACGGCTGCTCTGTGGCTACCTAGCGGCAGTAAGCTCGCGGTCACGCAGTTCGGGGGAGGCCACTGTTACACGTACGTTCGGACGAGACAATACACGCTAATGAGCTGCTACCTTACCCCTAGTGATAGCATAGGCCAGTTCAGGACAAAACTAGACCTGATCGAGGATAGGGTTAGGGAAATAGGCGGAACGTTTATAGTAGCGGGTGATTTCAATGCCAGCGCTGCAGAATGGGGGGACCGGACAACGAACTCACGCGGAAGAAACATTTTAGACATGGCTGCTAGGTTAGGTTTGATAGTGGCAAATACCGGTAATGCTACTACTTTCAGAAGACCGGGATGTGAAGACACCACCCCAGACATCACTTTGGTGTCCGAAAGCTTGGCTATAAGTGTTGAAGGGTGGAGAGTATTGGAAGACTTCACTGGTAGCGATCACCAGTATATTACCTTCCAGACCACGGAACGAACGGACTCTGACCGGACGCAAAGAAGGAGAGGCACACGCAAGTGGAATGCAACTAAGCTGAACCACGAAAGATTTCTAAGCAATTTCGACGGGGTCTCAGCCGCGCACACCATTAGTGATGCTGACTCCATGGCAACGGCATTGAGGCAGCGCATAGTTCAAAGCTGTGAGGCACCCATGCCCCGTGTAACGCAACATTCTAGAAGACAGGCTGCGTACTGGTGGACGCCAGAAATAGCTGAGCTCAGACGAATCTGCCTCCGCAACAGAAGGAGATACACCAGAGCCCAGCGAAATGGCGAGGCATCCATGGAGGCCGAAGAATTCAGACAATGCCGAAAAGCACTGAAATGGGAGATTATTAGAAGCAAGAAGTTGAAATGGGATGAACTTCGGAACGATCTGAACAGCAACCCCTGGGGACTCGGTTATAAGATCGTTACGAGGAAGCTAAACGTGAGCCATGCTGCTCCGCACATAGGGAATGATATCAACCACATCGTGGATAACTTGTTCCCCATGCACCCTCCACTGCACGATGAACGCGAAGTCCTTGCTGATGGGATACACACGCCCTTCACTGAAGAAGAGCTAAACATCGCAGCTAGAAGCCTTAAGAGGGGTAAAGCCCCCGGGCCTGACGGAATACCAGCGGAGACACTCATACTTTTAGCCGAAAATCGGCCAGACGCTCTGCTCGAAGTGTATAACGCTTGTATTGCCCAAGGCACTTTTCCCAAAGAGTGGAAAAGACAAAAGCTCATACTGATTAGCAAGGGAAGAGGCGACCAAACGCAACCATCAGCTTACCGCCCTCTATGCATGTTAGATAGCACAGGCAAACTATTGGAGAAGCTTCTGCAATGCAGATTAGCAGAATCCATCGAGGCAGCCGGAGGACTATCGGAGAGGCAGCACGGCTTTCGACCCGGAAGATCGACTCTTGGTGCCATTGAGGATGTAGTGAGAAGTTTCGAAAACGCACAGAACGGACGCTCCTACCCGAAACGTATAATCGTCCTAGCTACACTTGATGTACGCAACGCTTTTAATAGCTTACGATGGGCAAATGTTATCAAGGCATTGCGGGAAAGATTCCGCATACCTAGATATCTTATGAGAATTCTCCAGAGCTATCTTAGGGATCGTAAACTTATATACGACACACCAGACGGCCAGATAGTTAGAACGATTACATCGGGGGCAGCCCAGGGATCCGTCCTGGGTCCTGACCTCTGGAATCTAAGCTATGACGAGATATTAGGAATAGATATGCCAGAAGACACACACCTTGTAGGGTACGCGGACGACATAGCGGCGGTCATTTCGGCACGGGACGCGGACGACGATAGAAGAAAATTGAATCAGGTAATGATAAGGACTCGAGCATGGCTCGAGGACCATGGGCTCGAACTAGCGGTGAACAAAACTGAACTAATCATGATGACGCGAGGGCATATGCCACTAGAAATTAGCATGCAGATAGATGACATGCTCCTGGTGACGAAAAGGGCGATAAAATATCTGGGCGTAAAAATCGATAGTAGGCTCACTTATTGGGCCCAGATAAAACATGCGGCTGCAATGGCAGCAAAAGTTTCAGGCATGTTGAGCAGGCTAATGGCAAACATTGGCGGGCCCACACAGAGCAAGAGGAGGCTGATTATGGCAACCACAAATTCTATACTGCTATATGGCAGCGAAATTTGGGGAAATGCACTGAGAGCAAAGTCTAAGCGTAAGGCTCTAGAAGAAGTCTAACGCACAGCGGCACTCAGAATCGCCTCAGCCTACCGTACAATTTCAGGCGCGGCGGTCTTCGTAATAAGTGGAGAGATTCCGGTTGATCTCCTGGCGCGCGAACGGAAAGGGGCATGGGACTCTAGGGGGGCGAAAATTACTATTAGTGCTGCAGAGCGGAGATCTGAAACCATCCAGCGATGGCAAAACAGCTGGAACGCAGAAACGTCCGGTAGATGGACGAAGAGGCTCATTCCTAACATAGAAAAGTGGACTCAAAGGAAATTTGGGGAGATTAACTACTTCCTGACCCAGTTCCTTTCAGGTCATGGATACTTCCGGAAGTATCTACATCGTATGGGCAAAACAAGTAATTCCAGTTGCATCTACTGCGATGCAACAAATGACGATGCAGAACACACTTTTTTCAACTGCATCAGATGGAATACTGAGCGAATCGCATTAAGAGAGCAGATTGGCGTTTTCACCCCTGCCAACATAGTTGACAGAATGCTAGAATGCGAAAACACATGGAATGCTGTGAGTAAATACATCGAGTATGTCTTAAGAAGAAAGAAAAGAGACCTCGATGCACGGCAAAATGAGTCCCCATCAACGGAGACTCAGCAAGAATGAGCCAGCAGCATGAAAATGACGGACCCAGACGTGGGTGTTACGAGCAAAGTCCTTCTTAGGAGGATGAAGTTTCTGGGCCTTCTTGAAGTAATGTAGAAAACAGTCCCGGGAAGGCATCCCACCAGAAACGGAGGAGGGAGTTTTTTAGTGGAAAACACCACTCAACGCAGTCGACGACGGTCACTGTAAGTGCGAAGGCATTTTCAACCCTACCTCGCCCGTCAAAAAAAAAAAATTATTATTATTATTATTATTATTATTATTATTATTATTATTATTATTATTATTATTATTATTATTATTATTATTATTATTATTATTATTGTAACCTTGGCGTCTGAAGCCATTGCTTAGAATAGAATTTTCTTGACCGTATGCTTCGGTGCAACTGTTTATGAATTTCGTTACCACTTCATTCATGTTATTGAAGTTAGCTGATTGCATAATAATTTTAACTCTGTCATTGGATGTATTTTTGGTTATAGCCGTAACTGCTGAACGTGTAGCATATTTGTTGGCTATTTCATTTCTCTAATATAGGCTGTTTCTAATTTTTTCGTCAATTCCTCCATCTCATTGACGTAGGCATTAACGTTTTTTTCTGATTGTCTTATACTCAATAATTTGGCATTAATTACATCAACGGATTTACCTTTAACCATTGTTTTTAGTTTAGAGATTATTTCTTGTAATGTAGTTTCTGATGAAATTAGATTTCTTGCTGTGCCTTTCAATTTTGTTTTGATAAGGTTTACAGCTACTGATTCGTGAGTTTCTTTAATTGAATCTACTAAATTAATAGCATCGATAAAGCTTTGCAAGTTTTCGGAATTTCCATCAAAGTCTGGAATTAACCTAGAGGCAGTATTTAAAAACTCTACTGCCGTTTGAGGCATTTTGGATATATGTTTTTGTTCCGTTTCGGGTAAAGGATCGAACACTATTGGTTCATGGATTGAGTGTGGAACAAATACTTTAAAGTTTTTTCTATAACTTACGGAAATTTTTCATCTAAAGGAAAGCAAAAAAATTAGTCCTTATATTAGACTCTGTCTAGATTGTTAGCTACAGATGCAGCTCTAGTGTAAGTCTTTTTCAAGGATCTTTTGTGCAATTGGTAAAGAGTTACCAATAGTTGCATGGCTAATAGACTGATTATTATTATGAAATAGACTGGTGAGAAATCAATTTTGACCACAATGTCAATTTTCGATTCCTTACCGCCCATTCTAATAACTTTTGATAAAAAATTTTTTTTTCAGGAATAAAGGATTAAGCTAAGCTTTTAGAACTGTTACGTACGTTAGTAGCTTGACCGTTTACATATAAAAAATGAAAGTTTACAATAATATTACTTATATTAAGTTTACACGGCCAGCTACTTGTTAGTATGTCTCTGTCTAGGACGTTTAATACTTAAATTTAAAGGTACTTATGTCGTTACGACCGTCACCATGTTTTTGCAGGGTGAATAGTGGCAATGGCATCTTGAATTGTTATACCCATGCAGGGACACGTATGTATGCAGGGGTGATTTAGTTTTTAGTAATCTTGTTTGTGGTTATTATATATATACTTATATATTTTTTTTTGTTATACCACACTGATAGTGGTTACTTATTTATTTGTATATAATTTGTATTTTTTTGTTAGTTATAATTATACATATATATAAATAAATATTATGCACTTATTACTTTAAATTAATATATTATCCTTTTGTTGTTATCAAGTTGTATGAATGTGTTGATATGTCCTTCGTCATTGTAAGTGGTGATGAACTTTGTTGTTATTGCTGCTGTTCTTTCGCCATTGAAAGTAGGGATGAACTTTGTTGTTATTTCATGTTGTTCTTTCGTCATTGAAAGTAGTTTTATGGGAGTGTGTTGATTAGTGCGTCTTCATCAGTACCAAAGCCTCTCATAGCCTTACGCAAATCACGGGTATCATTGACGGGATCAGAATTTTATGCATTTTCATCTAAGTTAATTTTTCTTTTAAGGATTTATTATGTATGGTTGTCTCTCCTTCATGATCACACGAAGCATTCAAACTGTTCTTTGATTACCGACACTCGGAACATGATGTTAAATCAGTGTAAGTTCTAATACTACACAAGGAAAACTAAGATGTATGTATGTAATTATCTTTTTTTCACTAAAACAATCACGACAAATCAATAATTTTTGTGATTTCTTCATGCCTTCCTGTTTGATATTCACAGGTGTGGCAGGAACGACATGTAATGTGGCATGGTTGCCACAGAAGATTTATTAAGTAATCGGTTGAACACATTAAATTTGAGTTTATGCGACTTGCGACCGTTAACGTCGCAAGTGCTCTTTATTCATTCAATCTGAGCTTATAACTAACTGTACAATTAAATCTTATATTCTAAAGACCTAAAAGTACACTAATACTAACACAGTTGAATACTTATAAATACGATACTTATAAATAAACATTAGGATGGGAGTGAACTAGTCAGCACATTTACAGTATGTGTAAATGAGCTACTCAGCATATTCCCAGTGTGTGTGGACAATGTTGCTACAACAAGGTATGTAGCACGTGTTACATACAGACGGTATGGTAACTACGACTTGCCAAACACACTACAATTGTTTCTTATGGATTCTGAAGACCCGAAATCCAAATCATAACTGATTTTTAGTATATGTTCCATAAGTCGTATTCTTGCATATAGTGGTGATAATCCAAATTCATATGCATCGGTATTATCTAATGATTTTGTCGGAACTTGGTTTAATTGGGTTGATGCTGCTTGGCATATAATGCAGCTGGATGCAGCCTTCGTGTTAGTCAAAGCCTGACCTACTTTTCCTTCTATCATTGTAAGGACTAATTGATAGCTTACTTCAATTTGCTGCCCATCTAGCTGTAATTGTAATGTCTGTAGTGTTGCAATTTGGGCATTGATATCACTAATTTCTTTGTTAATGGCATCACGAGTTTCTTTTTTGAATTCAAATTTGATTGGCCTGCAGTATTTCGTAGAAGATGGTGTCTCATTTTTCCAAATATCCATTGTTTGCGTTGTACTAGTCGAAGGCTCTGAATCTTCAAAAATCTTTTTCAATCGCAATGGTACAATTGATACATTGAACATATCCGAGTCCGGAATATTTTCACATGCAACTTGTTTGTATTGGTTTTGTCCCGAAGAACCATCACATCCCCATTTGCAAAAAAGACTTAGCTGTGTGTTTCCATATTTCTTTAACGCATTTCCTGGTATTGATTGTAGCAAGCGTTCGGCTGTGTGATCAAGTAGAGATTGTAGTTGTACCTCTGCCGAAATTGGTGTGATTGTAATAGTATCCTTTGATGACAAACAGTCCATTTTAGCAGCAGTTATGTGATGATATGCTGGATAGATATTTGAGCCCTTTTCAACCGCACGCAATCTGAGCTTTATATATTGCTGTTTTGTTAATTTCAAATCCAGAAATAAGGCTAATGCCTCCTCATTTCTGTACTGTATTGCATCGCTCGGAGTTGGTATACTTTTAAGAATTCGTTTTATTCTCACTGGACTAGATTTAATAACTTTTTCAATGATATCGACTTTTGTTAATTGGTTCTGTGATCGTAATTGATGTAGGAAAGATTCTTTTATATTTGTACAACCAATTGCATCGTTAACATCTTTAAGTTTCCGCCTCTTAGATCTATCGGTGCAATTGTCCAATGATTTGCGTGGTCTTCTAACCTTATCTTGCTTTGCTGTTTCTGCAGCGACTGTAAGTTGCCCTTCCAACCACTTTTCACTTTTTATATAAAACTTTTGTTTACTGTAGCTAACTTCTTTGTAGCGTTTTTTAGTAATTTTACAAAATTAGATAATTGCTCTTGTATTTCGGTGCTACACGAATTTAAGTTTAATTTTATTTTAACGTAAGTAAGAACGTCTTCCTGGTTTTTTATTTCTAAAATACTCTTCGGCCAGTTCTTTATTACCGAAGCTCTCCATATATTTCTGAATATTTTTATTTGAGCAGGTAGTACTTAAATTGAACAAAACTGCACTTGTTATCCAGACTCTAATATCAGGTAAAACTAATTAGTATTTCGCCAATATGGGGTTCTTTTTATCTTTAGTGGTTTAATGTCGCGATTTATTATTATAAAACTGTTTATGACTTTGGCTGACCCTAACAGTTATATTAGAAAGAGATGATATGTTTACTGCAAAACCTATTGTGATATTTTTATGACTGATTTTTTTGCTGATCAAAACAAAGCCATAAAACCCTTTCGCAGGTATTATATTTAATTATTTTAGTTTTACGTAGTCTAAAGTAAAAAACATAAACCTTTAGGCAAAAAAGTGAAAATTTAATACACCATTGTATACGAGTAATTATAGGGCTGTTTAAATTATCGTAATTTGAATTTTTTTAGAGTAGTTTCATTAAAATTAAAAAAGTGTTCTACCGACCGCAGGCCATTATCGATGATAGCTTGCGAGTAGTACCCATTTTTTTTGACAAAAAACTGATAAAAAAAACCTTTTTTTTTGAAATAACAAAAACAGTTGAGTTTGACAGCATGCCACGCCCACAATTATCAATAGTTTAACCTAATTTTTTGGCTACCTTAATATGGATATATTAGCTCCAAAATGGCGTAAAAAATTTAAAAATCGGTGACAAAAATAATTCGACTTTTTGCCACTGTGCGACACACCTGTAAGGGCTAATGTTAGTCCAAACGAAACACTACAGGACATTATAATTAAATATACAAAACATAAACTGCTATGGGACATTATACTATTCAAATCTGTTGCCCAAATCGCGGTTCAGTGTAGTTGCCAAGTGATCAACGTTAAGGAACTTCATATGAGACGCATGTGCAAGGGGCGTCACATCGCCCTATCACCAGAGTTTCGCTGGGGCTGAGGCAGAATTTTGGTCCTACGCCTGCTGTTCTTGGTCGGGGGCTGCAGTGTATGTAGCTTCTAGCTATTCCCCACCTACGATAGCTCTCACAGCATACCGATCATTTTTCAATAATATAGCTGGTCCATCGCCGTGCTAGATATTGATCACCCCCGCACCGATAGTCCCGATGGAGGATCTAGCAAACCCCGCACGGGGTAATAATAATAATATTAATAATAATAATAAAAATAATAACAATTATTATTTTTATAATAATATTTTTATTTATTTTATTCACTTACATAAGAAATTGTAAATTTTAAATGCTAACGAAGACCTTGCTAAGCCGTGATGGCTTGTACATAAGTTAGTAATAACAAAAAATGTTATAAGAAATTTGAACATTGTATACTAAAATCTTCTGAATTTTTGCAAAATTAATATACTTAAAATAAAATAAAACAAAAATGAAAATACTAATAAAATAAAAATGCCCTCATTTGACTTTACTATTGGTTCAAGAAGTGATTTTTAAGAGTAGTATTACTGCTGAGGTATTTTTGCGTATTCGTTATTTGCAAATGCAACTTTATATTTCCCTTCTACGTTTCTTGTTGGTGGTAAATTTTTTGTAGAAATCTGCTATCATTATAGAATTAAACAGCTAATGTGGTTTTGTATATACTATTTATATTTAACATAAGATGACCTCCAGCAATATCTTATGTTGATAAAGATTGATATTCTTCATATATTACAGCTCATTCACAGTACACTTTAAAATACATATTTAAATTGCAAAAATTATAAAAAACTACAAAGCAAATCAATGTAAGCGGTATTAAGTGCAATTGATTAAAAAACATTTAAGAACTGTGATCTAATCCAAATATATTATATAAAAAAATCTATATACCCAAAACACTTAAATATCTCTACTCAGAAAACAGAAGAGAAAATAAAAAATTCTCTTAATATGAGCAAGAAACAAGATTATTTGTCCTTTAAAAATATTCTCTGCAATATACATATGCAATAAATCTCTGCATATAATGGGTGACTATGTAAAATGCAATCACTGTGGCGGTAAGTACCACTACTCACCCTACGCTACATTATCGGAATCTACATATCAAAGTATGAATGCCGAAAAAAGGCTGCTCAGAAATGCCACATATGCAGAGGTAAACGAATTAGGAGTAAACCGGCAGATAACATACACCAAGAAGTGTTCCATGAAGATTTACAGCAACAAGGGCATAGTCAACTGGGAAAGCAAAATAGTGTATAAGAAAGGAACGATGAAAATCGAGATAAAGAAAATATCAAAATGCATGCTCTACAGATACAAACTGCTTTAATACGATCAATACTAACGTAAATGATCTGAAAGCAGATGTACTATTATCACGAATGATTTAGGTGACATAAAACAAATTATAGCGCAACTTACCAACACTACGACCGCTAATCAAAATGCATTAATAGAGAAAAAAAAACTGACTGACTTTATGTCCAACTTAGCTAACCAGGTCAATGAATACAAAAAATGGAAACAAAAATAATACCCATGAACAACAATTATTAAATAAAAACTATTCCAGATAAAAACGTAAATGCAATAAATGTAATAAAAAAATCGCAGCTTCGGTGAATGTTGTTGTTCATGAATCTGAAATTAGCAATTCCTACAAATAAAAAAAAAACAATAAAATATTTTATTTATTTATTTATTTATTTATTTATTTATTAGCTCACAATTTGAAATTATAAGACAATTACAGAAGAGCTAGAGCATCATAGGCCATAAGCTCGATAATTTACGAAAAAAGAAAGAGGATATAAAAATATTTATAATACACGAGTCAAAGAATATTAAAAAATATAAAAAATAAAATAAAAAATAAATTCATATTGTAACATTAACATTAACATGTGGGAAACGTTTTCATTTATATATAGCAATAAAAAATATTAGATAAGTTCTTAGATTAAGTTATATATGTATATATAAGCTATTTTAAGGAAATTTACAATATTTTTTATACTCTCACTTAATAGTTTAGACAAACATTGTTTTTCGTTGATATCTCTAAAACTCTATTCACATTGATAAGAGAATTTTGATGTTAAAAGTGGCTCAAAATATTCGGTTGTGCAATATCACAGTTGCACGAGTTTTTGACAGGTATATTTAAAATATGAGAGTGTGATATCTTTGTGTGGCTCAATCTAAATCTAATGAATTTTATTTGATCCTTTCTCGAAATATTATCCAAATTTTGTATTTGTATTTTTTTTTTTTTTCAATCAAATATTGTAGTACGTGGTGTGTTAATCTCTCTGTACAAATCTGATGTTGATTTGACTATTCCATTACATATGCAATAGAATCAGTTCAAAAATGTATTGAATTATCTTTGCTCCCTTTTTCCAAGTTAATAGCTGATCAAGAGTTGTGTGGACACCAATTTTGCCATATTCTTTTGATATAAGTATGTAAGAACATAACTGTGAAGTGTTTTCTAAGAGCTAGACATCAGCAATCTGGTGGTCTACGTACAGTAGAGTATCCATTGTTGATGTACTCGTTTTGAAACTATTTTGACGACTTCTAGTAATTTTTGCTTAACAAATACCACCATAGTCTATTCGATGTTATCTTGTCCTGTTGTTTCCACAAACAATTAATGGTTGGTTAATAAATTCTTCTAACATTTTAGTTTGTATTGATAAAATTGAAAAAATATGAAATATAGAACTACACTCGACAAAGGGAGTACCCAGCTTCATCTTGTGCACATCTATGTTGTTTATATGTAAATACTAACAAAAAGTACATAAGCATATATGTAAGTATGTAATAAAAGAGTACTAAAAAATTCATTATATTTGTCATTTTTCAATGTTTTAGCTTCCTTGCACGTTTGTTAGTAATTATCGACTGTTTCAACTTATGTCTAGTTTTATTTGAAGTCCCTTTTGGTACAATAATTATTTGTTTTTCCTTTATTTGCTGCTTGCCCTCTATTTCACCTTCTGATATTTCGATATCAGATGATATTTTTGTTGTTGCTGTTTGTGATATGTTTTCTATTTCATGTTCCGATAATTCAAAATCTGATATATTGGAGTAATTTACAATTTTGTTTTGTGTTGATGTTGAGTGAGAGCAGCTCTCAGGTGATTCTGTTTGATGTATATCATTAGCATTTGTTGTTTTGTTTGGAATATTGTTCTCTGTGCTTTTGTTTGCTGTATTTATTGATTGTATGTTGTTGGTGGTTTGCTTAGTAGCAGACGAGTATGAAAATTTTGGGTGTCTTTGTTGGTGTAGTGCCTAAGCCGTTTTTTTATTTACTTTTTCTAGTGTTACGATTGATTGAACTTCACGTTCTTTTAAAAAAAGGGGGCATTTTTTGTCCAAGGCTGAATGACTGGCATCTAATTGGAATACATCTTTACAGTTGGCACATTTTTTTGTTTGTGTACACATTTCATTATCTTCAGTATGGTGTTCTTGAGCACAATTTGGGCATACTTTGGAATTCTTGCAAATTCTAGCTATGTGTCCATAACGTAAGCATTGTTTGCATCGAAGAGGGAGGGGAATATATGTTCTAATTTCAACGCGCTCGTAACCAATATTCAATTCCATGGGAAGGGTGGTACATCCAAATGTTATTATAATAAGTCCAGTTTCCTCGATGACGTCGTTGACTTTTCTTTTAATTTTTTCGATTTTAATTACTTTTGCTCCTTCAGTTCATTTAAGATTTCTTCGTCAGCTATTCCGCTTAAGTCATTGGAGTAGATAACACCTTTGACGTAGTTTAAGGATTTGTGCCATGATACTTCAATATTTATATTTCCACAAAGATTTCTTAATGTCATTAAATTATTTGTTTGCTGCAAGTTTTTTGTTTGCACTAAAATAGTACCGTTTCTTAGTTTTTTACATAGCGACACTTTGCCGCCACATGTATAGTCTACCACTTTTTTAATTAAAAAAGGGGACACACCCAGGAGGGTCTTGCCCTCATCGGTTCTTGAAATTACTAAATACTTTGGGCCAGGTAATTTTGGTGTTGGTAAATTTTGCGTTTTGTTGGAATATTCATTATTACTAACAACTAGTAGTTTATCAGGTGGGTCAGACTTACCACCACTATCTGGTGGTTTTTTCATAATTAAAACAAAATTATTATTAAATTGTACCGTATAACAGTTATTATTATTATTTTTTATATGTATGTGCCGTAAATAAAAATTAAGGGAGAAAGAAGAAAACCAATATTTTCAGTTTTTTTTATATATATGTACATATGTACATTTTTTTTAACACAAAAGAGTTATGATTGCTGATCAACACGTCTGTTCTTGAGAGAGCCACTTATCGAACTGAACAATAAAATAATAATTGAATTTTGTTCGCTAAATAAAAAGAAAGAGATAATGCCAAAATACGTGGGCACAGAGTAATAGTGGATTTATTTAATAATGCCTCTGCATACACTACAGTCAGTATTAACAGTAATAGTCCCATTAGCAGCATTTATTATATGAGTACAATATTAATGATCAATTGACTGCTACCAATCGTTGGCTACAATGGCAAGCCAAAGCTAAAGGGATTGGATGGAAATTTGTCTGGTTTTGTCCCGTCAAAACCCTGGCAGGGCTTGTAGAACGCTCAGTGTTCATAGCCGAGTAGGGCTGTGCAGGTTTAGTTGAGATGGCTCCTAATTAGTGCCTGACCTGGCTCCGTACGCAACATCTCATAAGGATCTGCGTCAACCCTCGCGAGGACGTCACTGCTTGCAAAGGCACCCTCGGGGTCAATGAAACGGGCAACTGCACCTTCGAACAAAGATAACGGCTTCAAGCGGGGACCCAGAAGAAACACATGAACACAATAAAAAAAAACTACGGCGATATAAATCCTTTTCGCCCCAGCGGAAAGGTGGTGAAATCCCCACCAAGGCCGGGACATCAAGCACTGGAAACAAGTACGAGGAGGGCACTCCGAACTTGCCGAGTAAAAGAGACCGGAATGTTCAAACACCTCTTATTACACATAAGGTGCCGAAAGTAACAACACCCGAAACCAGAATTGGAAACACTGCACGGACTACCCCAAGACAGGAATTTATTTCAAAGGTGAGGAACTCGGAAGAGCAAACAATTCAGCGGTTCCTCAGCGTCTTCAAAAAAATAAGATGCGCTCTTTCCAGACAAAAGACCATTAACATGGATGTACAAAACGGGGTGTCGGAGTTGGAAGACCTTTTTAATGTTCTTGGCGACTATCGAAAAAACTGGAAGAAAGCGAAATAAGAAAAGGAGAAAAGCAGAAAAATAGAGGAAAGTACCCGAGCGTCATCAACAACGGATAGCAACTACACACCTCAAAACAAAAGAAGTGCCTCAAGCCCTGCTGAAACAGCAAAGCCAGGCAAAAAACAGAAAGAAAACACACACGAGTCTGTAAAAAACACAGACGCCTCGCGAATAGGAAACGACAAAATAGGAGCGTCAAGCACCCTGAAAAACACTCCGAAGAAAGCGAGAAACTCGCCAAAGAAGAAAACACGTTTCAAACTACCAAGGGAAAAATACGAAGCAGTGATCGTCAGACCAACCGAAGGTCACAGTTACGCTGAGGTCCTGAAAAATCTAAGAGAAAATGTGAAGCCACATGAAGTTAATATCGCGGTACGATCAGTCCGGAAGACGAAACCAGGTTCGATCCTCCTCGAGGTAGCTAAAGGTGGAAAGACTGGGCAATTTTGCGATGCCATAAGGAACACACTGAAGAAAGCGGCGGACGTCAGAGATCTAAAGCCTCAATTCACAGTAGAAATAGGAGATTTAGATGGTTTTTCTACAATAGAAGAAGTTGTTACTGCCATAACAAAGGCAACCGACACAGCAGAAGAAGACGTTGCAGTACGCATTACAAACCCTAACCTCCGTGATCAAAGAAGAGCTTTTGTCTCGCTTCCCACGTCTGGAGCAAACAGGTTATTAAAGACAGAGCGTATAAAAATCGGATGGACGAACTACAGAATGAAGTACAGAGAAGAGCTGAAACGTTGCTTTAAATGCTTCGGAGTTGGGCACACTCAGTGGAAATGCACCAAACCCGATCGAAAAGGGGCGGGGTTATGTAAAAAATGTGGCGAAAGTGGCCACTTTTTGAAGCAGTGCAATAACCCTGCGAAATGCTGTATGTGCTTAGCAGAAGGTAGAACCCTTTTGGACCACCTACCGGGATCGAAAGGCTGCTCAACAATCAGAAGGGCACAGTGAATATATTACAAGCAAACATGCACAGGGGAAAAGTGGCAGATGCACTCCTGCCACAGGTGATGATGAAACAAGGTGCGGACATAGCTGTTATCAGCAAGCAGCACAGCAGGAAACAAACCGGTCTATGGATCGAAGACGACGCTAAAACATCGGCAATATGGATACCACAACTGGGAAAATTTACACCAAAGAAGTACGGAAAGGGAAGCTGTTTCATATGGACTCATTTTGAAGACGTAACAGTCATTAGCTGCTACCTAATGCCCAGTGACCACATAGAAGATTTCCTGAAAAAACTGGATGATATTGAGCACTTTGGCCGAGAGATCGGAGGAAATCTCATAGTGACAGGCGATTTCAACGCCAGAGCAGCTGAATGGGGCATGCAAACAACAAACTCCAGTGGAAGAGGTGTTATTCAAATGATGGCCAAATAGGGAATTCTGGCAGCAAACGTTGGAGATGCACCCACATTTAGACGGCCCGGCTGCAGGGGCACAATACCAGACATCACACTGGTTACAGAAAAAATCGCACACAGAATAACAGACTGGAAGGTCCTCGAAACCTACACAGGCAGCGATCACCAATATATTTCGTACTCAACTCTAACTGGAAACGTTAACAGCGCAAACGCAGGGCGACAGATCACAAGCACGCAGAGATGGAATGACAAAAAACTGGACACAGTGGCACTAATGGCAGAAATCGATGAAAAAATCGAAAGGATATCAGGTACTGCAAACGCCTCCACGACCGTGGAGAAAGTCATGCAAATAATTGAGGAAGGATGTGACAAATCGATGCCCAGAATTGGACGAAACAACCGAGGGAGAAAAGAAGTTTACTGGTGGAACGAGGACAGTGTAAGAGCGAAAAGCGACTGCTGCAGATACAGAAGGAAGTACACCAGAGCTAAACGGAGAGGCGAGGCTATAAGTGAAAAAAACGCATACAAACTTGCGAAGAGGAGACTGCAAAGGGAAATTTTTGATAGCAAAAGAAGGCTATGGGAACAACTGCGGGAAGATATAAACAGAAATCCATGGGGTACGGGTTACAAAATAGTCAAAGAGAAGATGGGGATCAGAACGCCGACACCGCTGATGGACGCAGAAGAGATGGAAAACATTGTAATGTCCGTTTTTCCCACAAACGAGATTCCGGTTGATAGAAGTTACACCGCAGAGATGATAGACATTCCGTTGTTCACCGCGCAAGAACTGGAAACCTAAGAAGGCGCCTGGACCAGATGGTATACCAGCGGAGGTGATCAAGTACATAGCCGAAAAGCGGCCACAAATACTTTTAGATATGTACATCAAGTGCCTCATAGAAGGTCTTTTCCCAAAAACTTGGAAGCTACAGCAACTGGTGCTTATCAGCAAGGGGAAGGGTGACCCGAACTCGCCATCAGCTTACCGACCACTATGTATGCGCGACACAGCAGGCAAACTTTTCGAAAGACTCCTAAAACCTAGGCTACTGAACGCCATATCTACCGGAGGAGGACTCTCAGAAAGGCAACATGGCTTCAGACCAGGAAGATCTACCATCGGAGCATTAAAAAGTGTCGTCGATGCTTTCTACGCCGCCCAGAAGAAAAATCATTATAGCAGACAAGTCGTTCTTCTGGCAACACTGGATGTGAAAAACGCTTTTAATAGCCTAAAGTGGCCCGACGTTATCCAGGCCTGAGATACTTGCTTCCGTATACCGACATATCTCTCGCGAGTGATAAGAAGCTACTTCAAAGACAGAGAGTTCATATATAATACGAAGGAGGGACAGAGGAAAATCCCAGAGATACCAGGAGGAGGCAACACGTAAACTCAAGCAGGCTATGATTAGGACGAAATCATGGCTTGATGCACATAACCTGCAGCTGGCGATTCAGAAGACGGAACTAGTTCTTTTAACCAGAAAGAACATACCTCTCGAAATAGACATCCACATCGGGGACGTACCGATACGTACAAAGAGATGCGTGAACTACCTCGGCATCCGACTTGACCCTAAGATGACATTTTCAAATCAAGTTCAACATGCGGCAAACAAAGCAGCAAAGGTTACGACGCAGCTGGGCCAAATATAGGAGGCCCGCGACAAAATAAGAGGAAGCTACTAATGGAGACAAGCAATAGCATTCTTCTCTACGGTAGTGAAATCTGGGGCAGGGAACTAAAAGGGAAGCGAACGAAGGCCCTACTGTCTATACAGAGAACATCTGCTATAAGGATTGCTTCCCCTTACCGCACATGTCTCAACAGCAGCCATTCTTGTTATAGCGGGAACGATCCCAATAGCTTTGCAAATACGAACAAAGGGACAAGGAGAGTTTAAGACAAGAGACCCTTCAAAGATGGCAGGCAAGATGGAAAGAGGAAGATATGGCCAGATGGACGAAGAGACTTTGTCCAAACATAAATAGCTGGCTAGAAAGGAGAGACGGAGAGGTAAACTATTACCTGACTCAAATGATGACCGGCCACGGGTACTTCAGGAAATATCTGCACAATATCGGCAAGTGCAGCACGCCGTACTGCTTACACGAAGAAGGAGATCTGGTCGATGATGCTGAACACACATTTTTTAAGTGTCATAAATGGGCCGACAAACGCCAGGAACTTGAGAACCAAATAGGAGAAATGAGTGTTGAATCCATTGTGTACCGTATGACACAAAATAGGACTTTCTGGCAAGCAGTAGCTAAGTACTGCAAACACATTCTAATCGAGAAGAAACCTGACCTAGAAGCAGCAGACTAGACAAGAACTATCAAGGCGGGGACCTGGACGCAGGCCAAATTCGAAATTAGGGCTGAAATTGCAGCCAAGAGGAAACCACACTGAAGTAATGCATCACAGCGGTCCCGGGGTGGAATCACTTTCCAAGAAGAGAAATAAGAGAAATAAGGAGGTTTTCTAGTCGGTATACCAGTTTTTTCTTGGAGAGCCCGACATAACACTGTCAGTGAGGACACCGTGCATGCAGTAATGTATTTTTCCTTCCTTTCCGCCAAAAAAAAAAATTATTTATATTTAGTTTATTTAAGCAATCATGTCAATGTCACAAGCGTTATGTATTAAAATCCGTGTTGAATTTTCACTCTTTTTCGCTAGTAGATATATATTTACTCGAAAGACCAGAAGGAAAAAAAGTGCAGTAATTGTGGAGGTAATCACACTGCTAACTACAGAGGATGTCCTGTATACTCTTTCGTTAAACAGGCTATGAGTCAAAAGCCTAAAGTAACCCCAGCGCAAACAGGAAATACGTACTCCGCAACTTATCCTCCTATGGCCCAACCAATCTCTGCACAAGTATCGTATGCTGACGCTGTGAAGATCAACCCTGTTCCAATGCAAAAAGTGTCACCATTAATTAATACAACAAATGCAAATGCAAGCTTTAATTTCAGTAGCCTTGAAGCTACTATTGGTAATCTGGTGCAAACTATAAACAGCTTTACAACAAATATAACTAGCATGATGCAAGAAATGCTGCGAATGCAGAACACACTGCTTCTAGCATTAGTTAACAAGCCATGAACACGTTAAAATTATGTTTCTGGAACGCAAACGGCATTCGCCAACATAAAAACGAACTTGGCACTTCCTCACGGTAAAAAATATTGATATAATGTTGGTATCTGAGGCTCAATTGACTCCGAGAAGCCTTTTTAAAATGAATGGCTACACCTTATATGATTCAAAGGACCGGAGAGGAGGAGCATGCGGAGGATCACCAATTCTAATAAAGTCAAGACTCAAGCACTATATTCTTGAGAACATTTGTGAAGACCATCTACAAGCAACGAATATTTGCATCGAAAATTTTTGTTCCAATCTCGTGATATCATCAATTTACTCCCCTCCCAGATTTTCAATCACTGTGGATCAATACGAGGATTTTTACAAAACTCTTGGACCTTGTTTCGTAGCAGCTGGGGACTACAATGCAAAACATACGTTCTGGGGATCGCGTCTTATTACTCCTAGAGGTCGAGCGTTGTTCAACACAATTTCAAAAATGGGTTTGGATGGCATTTCGAGCGGGGAGCCCGCTTACTGGCCTACTGACATACAAAAAATTCCGGATGTTATAGATTTTGGCGTCATGAAACATATCTCTAGGGATTTAATTCATGTTGAAGGCTCTCATGATCTCTCCTCCGATCACTCTCCCACGATCGTTACAATTTTTAGCCCACTAAGAAGTGACTTACCTCACCCATATGTGAAGATGATTAAACATGTTAATTGGCTGGGGTTCAAATATATATATATATATATATATATATATATATATATATATATATATATATATATATAAGTTAAATAGAACTAAATTTTATTTTTGTTATGTTCGAGTACTTGACTACGACTGGAAAGTCTAAGCTAATAGTTCTTTATTTTAATTAAATATTTTGCTGAATTAACAATAAGCTTTCGTTTTATTTTGTAAAAGAAAAGTATAAATACTTAAAAGGTAAGTAGCAGACATAATGTCAGCACGTTACAAATACAGCATTTTATTTATCAACGAAATTCTTCTTAATTAGTTGCGACACACTGTAATGTGAGTCGCAATTGGGTTACAACATTATGAGAAGCAAATTTACAAGTCAACAAGATGCAGTAAGTTTAATTTAGTTGGAATTTATTGTGTTTCGTTTTTAGGTTTAACTAGAAATGTATTGTAAGTAATAAAATTGTTGTTAACTCTTCCGCCCTCACATTAATTGTCCACAATCAAAAAGAGGGTATTTGAGTAATCTTTGATATTGGCGGTTCTCTGGAATCATTGTTACTGTGTAACCTTGGAGGTTTCTCTGGAGCTACCAAAGTAAAACGATTACTTTGAGGTAGGTTATCTGTTTCAATCTCTTACTGTTCTTGTGAAAACTTTTAGTAAAATTATTGAAATGACGATAACTAAGAACATTCCAAATATTGTTTATTCTCCAATTATTAGGCGTTTTTGTACAGTTGTTATAATATCTGTATTATTGATTTGGAGTTCGTTAAGCGTTTCCAGAGATAAAAGATTTAGTCGGCTTTCTTCAAGAAGTGTAAGCTGTACTGAGGCTGGCATAAGTTGCAAACTTGAAGCTTGCCAGTTGCTAAAAGTTCTATTGTCAACCCTAATGGTTGTGTTGTGAAATTTAATTAAGATTGTTCCCGAAATATTATAGACTTCTTTATTTATAAAGATTGAACCATTGTAATCGTTCAAAAGTAATACTACCGAATCAATTAACAAAATTTCTTTAAAATTGTTTTCTTTTATTACTGGTCTTATAACAAAATTTTTATAGCTTTAATTTTTCGTTATTGGGATTTTAATTAAATAAAATATTTCCTTTTTTATATTATTTATTACTGCTACTGCCTCTTCTGGGCTTGGAAATTTTACTTGTTCTTCCTTTAGTGTTTTCATGGCAATTTTAATTTCATTCTTGTTTAATAAAAATGGGTTTACAATATTTAATTTTGCCCATAAAATTGCAAACTCAACATTCATTAACTCGTCTTTTACTAGTCTAATCTTGGTTTGCAAATTAATTACTATTTCGTTTTCTAAATAGACATATTTTCTAATTTGGTTTCCTATTGTTTTTAAAATTTCCGTTAAATTATTTATTCTCTTGTTAAGTGACTCATTAATAACTACTTGTTTATTATTGTTTTAATTTAAATCAGCTATATTATCCGCTAACACCTGGAAGTCATTGTGGTCAGGTGTTCCTGCTATGTACTTACAAACTGTTCCGATTGCATCTATAGATCTTTTTTCTAGGATATTGATAGTTTGCTGTAGTTCGTGGATAAGAAGAGGATATTTGTTGTGGGACCTTGGAATGTTATGATTAATGAATGCATGCGTAGTGTTAGAAATTCTTTGTACTCTTCAATTTTTATTACATGGACTATGGTGAATGTCGTAATTTGGTTATTCCTTTGTTTATTTTTATAATGTGGGATGACGAGTAATCAACCATTTCGACTTCTGCATTAATGCAGATTTATTGGATGCTGTAAAATGATTTAATTTTTAATATTACTTTTGTGAAAAATTTTCCCTGAATTAGTTAAAATAGTAGTGTTCCTATTTTCTTTTACTATTTCCTTTTTATAGTTTTTGGATAGTTTGGTCCCTAATCGCTTACTAACCTTGACATAAATTTCCTGGCCTACCTCGTAATCTTTATGTCGCGACCTCTTCTTATTATAAAATTCGATATCTCTGACTTGTTTTTTCTTTAGTCTTTCAATTATCTCTTGTCTGTCTTTATCGTATCTATTGGGTTCAGTGGATGTACGTTTACTGAGGAATATTTCTGATGCTTTCTTGAGTGCGGTAGAGTGAAGGGAGTTATTGTACTCGTGAAGAGAATTATAGAGGAGCTCTGAAAAAGTCTGGTGAATGTTTTCCGCTCTAAAGCATCTCATTATCTCTGTTAATGTCGAATGAAAACTTTCTATCTGACCGTTAGTTGAGCTGGCGAAAGGAGGGGTTTTGAATACTTTAATATTGAATTGATTCTCTAACATGAATCTTATAGCCACAGAGTTGAAAGATTTTTCATTGTCCCTCACGACGATTTCAGGCATTCTAAATGTCAAAAGAATTTCTCTCAATGGTTTTTTTATATCTTGAGACTTTAATAATTTAGCCTAAGCGTATTTAGAGAATTTATCAAACGATTTTTTTCTCCGTAATGAAAATATCGATATGGACAATTTGTCCAAGGTATTGTGGAATAGGTGTTTCAGAAATTCCAATTTTACTGGGGTGGCGATCGTACTTACTTTCCTTACAGATTTTACAAGCCCTTGTTATTCTCTTAACCTTTCCCATCATTTGAGGGAAATAATATTTTTCTAAGAGCTGTGTTTTATATTCTTCTGCACTTCTATGAGCTCTGTTGTGCTCATTTATTATTTCAAATTCTTGTGTTGATTCGTCCTGAACATCAGTCATCATTTTTCTTGTGTAGAGAACCTTATAATTATGAAAACGCTTAGAGAATATTTGCTGTGACTTACCCAGAATTGCATCTGAGGTCTTAACGCAGTTTGTCACTGATGGCTTAAGATATTTTTCAAAAATCTGTTCTAATCTATTTTGAGAGGGATCTGGTTCATAAATGACGTTCCTGTGATAAGCCGGAAAAACTATTTTAAATTCATACTCGGAAGTGTTATGTGGTTTTATGATAATTTGATTTTTAAACGCGTTAATCGGTGTTTCTGTATACTGGATAGAGTTTTCAGGGGAACTTTGTGTGCTGTGTTGGGTGGCTGCTGTTGAGTCCACTTTGCATATCTCTTGTGGGGGTCTGGATAATGCATCTGCCACCGCGTTTGCTCTTCCAGGCTTATATTGCAATACATAATTGTATTCATCTAGCGTTGCTTTCCACTTTCTAAGCTTGCTATTAGTATTGCTATTTGAAAGAGCGTGTGTTAATGGTTGGTGGTCCGTGAATATCTTTATTCGTACTGCTCCATAGAGGTAGTTTCTCAAACTTTTGAGCGCCCACACTATTGCTAGCATTTCTTTTTCATTCATAGCATAATGTTCTTCGGCTCTGCTCAAGGTTCTTGAAATGAACATTCTTGGCCTACCTTCGTGTTCTAGCACTGCGCCGATTGCGTACTTGGTAGCGTCCGTTGTCAACTGAAACTCTTTGTCAAAATTAGGGTATGATAGCATTACATCGTCAGAAACCAAAGTTTTCTTTATCTTATTAAATGCTTCTATTGCTTCTTCATTAAAATTTAGAATAATTTTTTTTATTTTTATAATTAGCTGATTCTAAGGTGCTAAAAATCTTTCTGATGTTCTCGAGGTGTTCTTGTTCGGTTTTTCTGAATATAATGATATCATCGATATAGATATATCATATCTTTCCGATATGCTCTCTTAAGACATCATCCAAACATCTCTGAAAGATAGATGGCGTGTTTTTCAACCAGAATAGGAGACGAGTAAACCCGTATTTTCTATTGTTGATGGAAAACGCCGTTTTCTCGATATCTCTTTCCCTTAGGGGAATTTGGTGAAATCCACTCTTGAGATCCAACACCGTGAAAAATCTATTTTGTCCCAATTGCGATAGAACTTCATTTATCTCGGGTATTGGGTACCGATCTGGTACCGTAACTGTATTGAGTTTTTGGTAATCAATAACTACTCTCTATTTTTTTTCATCCGACGCATCCATCTTTTTGGGGACAACCCAAACTGGTGAGTTGTATGGGGATTTAGATAGTCTAATAATCCCTTGGTCAAGTAATTCTTTAACTTGTTGTTCTACCACGTCTTTGAGATGTGCTGGGTAGGGATAGCATTTAGAATAAACGGGATTATCCCTTATTGTTCTTATTTTGCCCTCCACTCTAGTTTTATAGGTCAAATGCTCGTTAGGTTCGACAAAAAGGTTTGGGTATTGTGTTGTAATTTTGTAATTTTTAGTTGTTGTTCTTTTGTCATATGGTTCTGTTGAACCTTCGTAGTGAACAAACGTGTTAGCGGATTTTTTTTTACATACTAAACAAACAAAAATACAAACAAAAAAAATATTCGTTATAAGTACTGATTTGGAATAAGTTCTGATTTTGTTAAATTTTATTTGCATTAATAATATTTTTCGTATAATCTGAAACAACAAACACAAAAAACAAAAACCGCAAACAAAGTGAATGCATGAGTACCTCAAAAACAAACAATTGTGAAGTGAGTTCTAACGGTAGAAATGCCTATTTTACTGTGAGTTCTGAAGCTCTTAATGCAAACAATAAAAACCAAAAATCGGATGATAGTCTTTTTCTAACGGCAAAGCCAATTTTACGCGAGCGATCAACTTCGCTTACTCCAATGCCAAGTAGTGACTCGGTAACATTACCATTGCCTAGTTCATCTTTATTTAAGTCAGCTTCATTATCCGCTCCGGGCTCGTGTTCATCACTTAACCAAGTTATCACAATAGTAGTCAGAAACCTAAGGTGCCTCTCGGAATGGACAGATATATCAGTGGTAAAGCGCGGGCGAAGCCCAAATTCTTCAAAGATCTCATCTGTTCCCAAGATATCCAGGGATATCGACGCCGCCTCAACTAATCGTCAAACCCGTTTTAAAATATTGCAAAATGAGAGCGACAAACCCGATGAATCCTCGAAAAAAAACCTCAAAACCACTACCAATCTACCTGAGACAAAAAAATTCAAACACAGTTATTAAAAAACTAATCTCGCAGGTATTATATTTAATTATTTTAGTTTTACGTAGTCTAAAGTAAAAAACATAAACCTTTAGCCAAAAAAGTGAAAATTTAATACACCATTGTATAAGAGTAATTATAGGGCTGTTTAAATTATCGTAATTTGAATTTTTTTAGAGTAATTTCATTAAAATTAAAAAAGTGTTCTACCCGCGGGTCGTGGCGGGTGCAAAAGTATATATTGGATAAAGAAGACACCTTCGCCTTTCTTCGGGTGGTATACGTTTCTTGTTCCCTAGAAGTTCTATTCCACTATAGTTTAAATTTCAGAAAAATATAGTAGTTTCATAAATATTTCACAACACCTCTAATATTATTAGAAGAACTGTTCCACAAGCTCAAGGGAGGCCATTTTTTTACGAAAATAGACCTTACTGAAGCATACCTGCAAATTAAATTGAATGTTTCAATTTCAAAGGTTGCCTTTTGGCATTGCCAGCGCACTGGAATTGTCCAAAGGTTCATGGAGGAACTTGTAGGTGGGGTAACCAATTGCGCGGTATACCTCGATGATGTCATAGCTACGGACCGGAACGGTGAAAGTCATTTAGCAAATGTTCGCGAAATTTTAAGGAGCTTAGAAAGTAATGGACTGAAATGTAGAAAGGAAAAATGTATGTTTGCAAAGGAGCAAATTGAGTATGTAGGCCACATAATCGACGCCAAAGGAATCATGCCTTCTACTAAGCGGTTGGAAGCGATCAAATTGATGCCCAGACCAAAAAACGTACGCGAAGTAGAGGCTTTCATCGGAAAAATTAATTACTACAACAAGTTCATCCCCAATTTTTCTACGAAGGCTTCTCCACTAAATCTTCTAAGGCGTCAAGGCGTTAACTTTGAGTGGGCTGACGAACAGGAAGCAGTTTTAAGAAATGACATCATAGAAGAGTTCAACTTGTTCATTATGACGATAAATTGCCAATCATACTTGCGGCAGACCCTTCAAGTTATGTGATTGGAGCAGCAATGTCTCATAGTAACCCGGACGGGTCAGAAAAACCGATTTCTTTTGCATCCAAAACACTAAACAGCAGTCAAGTGAACTACTCTCAAGTGGTAAAGAAAGCCCTTTCCATTGTTTATGGAGTCATGCGTTTTCACGACTATCTATATGGATGTCACTTTGAACTGACAACAGACCATCAAGCATTGACAACCATCTTCCACCCACAAAAGAAACTACCTGTTATGACACTTCATAGATTACAAAGATAGGCCATCTTTCTACAAGCACAGAACTACTCTATTCGATACAGGAACATCACTCTACACACGACCGCTGACGCTCTCTCGCAACTGCTAATGGGGGAAGATACAGATTTTGATCGTCGGAAAAACGATATGCTTAATGTGAACGAAGTATAGGAAACCACTATTGATACATTCCCGATTAATGCCAAGGTCATCGCCAAAGAGATAGAACAAGATAAAGATCTGCAGCTTGTTAAAGATATGATAAGGCACGGTTGGCCGGAGCGCTTGCCGAAATCACAAGGTAATTTGAAACCCTACTTTGATCGACGACTATCCTTGTCTTTACAGAGCGGAATAATACTCTTGCACACAGAGTATTCTCGAGTTATCGTCCCAATAAATCTACAGCAATGCGTCCTCGCTATGCTCCACGAGGGCCATTGGGGCAAGAATCCTATGAAGCAGATGGCACGGCGGTATGTATGGTATCCTAAGATCGATGAACCCATTCAAAATATGTGTGAAGTGTGCTCAATCTGCCAAGTAATATCAAGCAACCCAAAAAGTCAACTTTCACCATGGCCTGTGTTCACGAAACCGTGGGAAAGAATACACCTTGGTTTCGCGGGACCGTTCTTCGGAAGCATGTGGCTCATCGTAGTAGACTCCTACTCCAAATTTCCATACGCCGTAGAATTGTCTTCTGCAACCTCGAGTACAACAATAACATCACTACAAGGAATATTTTCTATTGAAGGGTTACTACAAACCATCGTAACAATGGACAATGGAACCCAGTTCTCATCAAACATCTTACGAGCGCTCCTATCCACCCTGCGTCAAACGGCTTAGCCGAAAGATTTATAAGAACGTTCAAAGAGGCATTTAGAAAGGCAATGAAGGAGAACAGCAACAGAAAATTAGCTCTTTACAAGTACTTGGTGACTTATCGCTCCACCCCAAATCCGTTGTCGGGGAAGTCACCCGCCGAATTGTTTCATGGTCGACAGCCTCGTACTTTGTTATCAGTACTTATCCCTGAGACACATCAAAAACACATTTCAATGCGAAATTTGTTGTAGGTCAAGAGGTCAAAGCCCGAAAATTTCTCTGCAAAGGATCGATGGATTCGCGGTGTGATAAACCAAGTGTTAGGTCGGATGACGTACATCATTAAAACTCCACTGGGCGATATAAAACGACATCAAAACCAAATTAGGACAGAAACCAAATTCCGAACCCAGAGGCCAGCAAAGCTCAACTCAACAGAACGTTCCACAGGATGCAGAAAGTGAAGTGAACAATCCCCGCACCGTACGCCGTTCTGAATTAATTAGGAAGCAGATTGTTCGATTTCAGGTGCCAGCAAAGGTAAAATAAGTCTGGGGGAATGAAATAAGAATTATTTCAACGCTGTGTCGCAGTCGCACTCAACCGTTCTTAAAAATAATTGTTATTGCATTCTTCTTTTTTAACTTTTTCTTTTTTTCGTCACTCTTTTAGGTACTCGTGTACAGAGGCATTACAGAAATCTTTACGTTATCACATTATACAATGAATTTTGACAAAGTGGAAATATAAATCTTAACTTCCATAAATATTTAATGTAAAAAAAATTAATGTAAAATAAATTCGAGTCCAAGTTAATTGGTAAACGAAGCTATAACATCAACATTTCTGGCGACGAGGAAGAGGACGAACATAACCTCACATTTTCCAGCATGGGTGCTGCCACATTAAATTAGGTGTTGCGAAAATTGCAAGACTCAAATCAAGTGTTCTTACAGAACATGGCTAAGGAGAATAGAGCATTTTTGGAAAAAGCGCTTAAGGACGGAAGAATCGGAGACGAGAGACAAGCAGCGGCGGTGTCAACATTTCGCAGTTTTAATAAACTGAACGACAAGTGGAGCACATATCTACTACAATCAGAGCAATATTTTCTGGCAAATGGCATGTGTCCTGAGCTGGATCGGAACTGACAATTTGGAGCTCCTGCAAAAACTTTTCGATGGGAAGGTGAAAGAAAAAACATTTAAAGAAATCATAACCACACTCAGTGAACATTTCACTGAAAAACAACACGTGCTCGCAGCTAGTTTTAAATTCTATCGCACCACAATACAGTGACTGGGTTGCTGAGCTACGCGGTGCGGCTAAGGATTGCTTATTCAAATGTTCTCAGGGTGGATGTGAAGAATCATATGTAGACAGCAAGATCCGGTATATGATAGTTATCCACACGCCTCACGGAAAAGTACGAGCAGCTGTTCTGCAAAAAACCAATCCCACGTTGGAATAAATTCTACAAATTGCAACAATTTACGAATCTACAGTGAAAACCTGTTCAGTAATAAAAGAAGCCGAAACTCCAACAGTAAATGCGATCTCAAAATCTTCACCATCAAGAGGACGATCCATAAATCAAGTGAGTAACAAATGGCGCGGGCGTAGCAAAAGCAGACCACCGGCTGAAGGTATTCTGAAGTCATGCCCAGTATATTGTACATCACACGCAAGGACAGAGTGCTTTCACTACAAAAAGAAAACTAAATGTAATACTTGTTCAAAATCGAGACACATATCTTCAATTTGTCAACAAACAAAAAAAAAAACTCCAAAAGAACAATCAAATAAACGCTGTTAGCACCGAATCGTTCGAAAATGTCAGTGTAGTTGAGGAAGTACAGGCATCGGATATTGGAGAAAAGAAGATTGAAGTCAAACTCCAAATAAATGGTAAATTTATCGTTTTTCAAGTGGATACCGGGGCGTCATATTCATTAGTTGGGAAAAAGGTTTACAAGCAAATCGGAGAGCCACGGTATGTCCCCATGGACAAGATCATAAAATCGTATGGTAGTTATAAGCTGCCTTTGAAGGACACAACCATAGTGAAGGTGCAATTCAACGACGTCGAAGAGCACCTACCACAGAAGATAGTGGACATCGACGAAGCTTCAAATATTCTTGGTCTTGAAGTTCCACGTTGACATTCCCCAGAATTTCGAGTCTAATCATTGTATCTTTTCTTTAACAGGTCAGGCATCTAACCACAATATGATACAAATGAGTATCCAACTATTTTTGAAAATTAAAGCAAAAGCACTTTGCCAAAAATAGTGCAAGGAGTATTTCTTGTACTATTTAAGGCTTATCAACTGCCAGCGAACAAAACTGAAAAGTCTTCGTGGCTAAATCCACAAGGAGTATTTCTTGTGGATTTATTCACCACGAAGGATTTTTCACGCCTGCCGCGGTGCTCTGCCTGGGAATTGCAAGGAGTATTTCTTGTGGTATTACAGGCTCTGCAACTATCGGTCAGCGCTCATAAGAGATTTTGGTGGACAATCTGCAAGGAGTATTTCTTGTAGATTGCCGACCACATCTCTGCTGTACTCTTCTCTTACCAGCTCGCGCTCTTGAGTGGTTGTTGTTGGTGCTTGAGTACCACAAGGAGTATTTCTTGTGGTATCACAGGGTCTGCAACTATAGGTCAGCGCTCGTGAGAGATTTTGGTAGACAATCCGCAAGGAGTATTTCTCGTGGATTGCCGACCACATCTCTGCTGTACTCCTCTCTTGCCAGCTCGCGCTGTTGAGTGGTTGTTGTTAGTGTTTGAGTACCACAAGGAGTATTTCTTGTGGTATAGCAGGCTCTGCAACTTTCAGTCAGCGCTCGAGAGAGATTTTGGTGCTCAATCCGCAAGGAGTATTTCTTGTAGATTGTCGACCACATCTCTGCTGTGCCTTTCTCTTACTAGCTCACGCTCTTGAGTGGTTGTTGTTGTGACAGACCGCAAGGAGTATTTCTTGTGGCCTTACTCACAACTAAGAGACTCTGAGTTTAGTGTGGTACTTTGCGCTTGATTACCACGCGCGCTGGGTTCTACTGAACAGACGGCGTTACTCTCCGAACTGAACGTGCTCTCAATAAAGAGTTTTTATAACGTTGAGTGAAATTTCCTATTCTTTTATATTAATTACTGTACGATTATCACGACCCTGGACTCCGCTGAGCTTATCCCAGCAACCAGCGGAAACGTGTCGTTACAAGTTGCGTTTAGGTTATGTAGTTATTATATAATGGTTCTTAGTTTTTTTTAGAAATTCTTGTACATACATATCATAGTTTAAGATTTTTTTTGTTTGTTTGAAAAATCAGTCCGTACAAACGAATTTTTTTTTTAAACTTGTGGTAACATTTTTTTCGGAAAAATCACATTTTTACCACACCAAAAGTTTCTCAGTTTTTTCCTCCATGCACCATGCTTTATATGTTGTACATTCTATTATTTTTGATTTTGTTCGGCTTATGTACATATGTACTTACACATATTTTAAGTCCGTTAAACCAATTGGAATTTTCCAGTTTTTTCTTTTTTTCTCAATAATCTCGTTTTATAGTTGTTGTAAAATTCATTTTTTGTACATTTCTTTTTAAAGCACACATTTTTTTTATATTCTGTAACTTATAGTTACTGTAAAATTCATTAATTTAAACTTTTTTTCCACTCGTTTTTAAGTAAATTTTCCTGTTTACCATATTTTTTTTATTCTTTATTTTTTAGGTCTTTGTATTTATTTTTCAAAAATTTCTTAATTTTAATTAAGCATGTGGTTTTTTTGAAACGTCACGGTCGCCATGTCATGCCACACTTTGTACTTTTATAAATGAAACAACCTTTTCTCTTTACGACTTAATACAGCCTCCCTGTTTCATTTTATTCACATCTCTACTTAAAAATTTAAAGAACTTAACTTAACTTAATGAACGGTTTGTAGGGTGTTCCCTTCTTTTACAGGGATGGCACTATACTACCCTAAAACATCGAAAGCAGCATTTCATCCCTTCACGATATTTGGCTATGCAGTTGTTATCCTTTTAGTCTTAAGAAATTCATTCGCCTCTGTTACGGGTAGCGAGACGAAACCTCTTCTTTGTTCCGTACTATTTGAGGCTGTTAGCCTGACAGTTATGTCCTCTGTTTCCGTGTTTGTAGCTTCGTTTACAGCGGCGACTATTTCTTCTTCTGTAGATAGAGAATCGACCTCCTGTATCCCTATTGTAGCCTTGGGCCTTAAATCTTGCACCACCGCTGTTCCTTTAAGATTCATCCCAGGGGGCGCGGTCAATGCATCTTGTCTTGATGGCTTGGTGTTGAACTTCCTGGGGTATAGGGTTATCAGGTTTCCGGACCTAGGCCTTTTTGCTGATAACCCCTAAAAACTTGTATGTTGCTACCCAATCCCTGAAACAACAGGGCAACGGGCGCGCATGCAAGTAAACTAAAGGTAAAAGCAGGTTCGCTCGCTCGTCCGGAGGGGTAGTTGGTCTTGTTGGAAAACCATATAATCCCATCATTCGAATCAATATCTGCAAGACTAGCTAACAAACGTTATTTTACTGTGCTTGACTTAAAAGAAGGCTTTTGGCAAGTGGGGCTTAGCAAGGAAGCTAGCGAAATATGCACATTTAGTACACCGTTTGGATGTTATCGCTTCAAAAGATTGCCATATGGTATAAAGATTGGCCCTGAGGTTTTCCAAAAGTATAATGAGCGTAATTTTGAAGATATTAAAGGTGTTATCGTTTTTATTGATGACATATTGATTGCGGCAGATAGCATTGAAGAACATGACAGGATTTTACAGTCTGTAGTGGATAGAGCAAGAGATTTAAACATTAAATTCAATATTAACAAAATACAGTTTCGAGTTACTGAAGTAAAGTATTTGGGAAAAATCATTTCCCATTTTGGTATTAAATGTGATCCGGACAGAGTGGAGGCCATATTGCATATGGGTAAGCCTAAGGACAAAACTGATTTACAAAAATTACTTGGAATGATAAATTATATACGGGAATATATTCCAAATCTAGCTGAAATCTCGCAGCCACTCAGACAACTGTTGAAGCAAAGTGTTGTTTACCAGTGGCAGTCTGTGCACGATGATTGTTTGCAGTCGATTAAACAGTTAATTGCCAATGCTCCGACACTACAATCATTTGATGAAAATCAGGAAATAACTGTAGAAACTGATGCTTCTAAATCTGGAATTGGCTGTTGTCTTACACAGAATGGTAAGCCTATTGCGTTTGCGTCTAGAAGTCTTACTGATGCGGAAATTAATTACGCCCAAATCGAAAAAGAGCTACTGGCTGTGGTGTTTGCATGTAGAAAATTTCATTATTACATATATGGCAGAAAAATTACTGTAAAAAGCGATCACAAGCCCCTTGTAGAAATAATGAAAAAAGATTTCTGTAAGATCCCATCAGCAAGACTCCAACGTATGAAACTGAGTTTAATAAAATACAATATTAATTTAATACATGTTCCCGGAAAATACTTATATATTGCAGACTATTTATCTCGGTATTATAGTAAAGGAACATCTATCTCAGAAATTGAAGATTTAAATGAATTTGTGCACTCTATTAATATTACAGATAATCGATTAGAAAAATTTAGAAGAGAGTTAAAACACGATAAGTGTTTATGGGAGTTGAGGAACGTTTTATTGAACGGATGGCCGAAAGATAAATTTCATTTAAGTGAAGATATTAAATTCTATTGGAAACAGCGAAACGATTTGTTTATTGAAAATGATATTATATTTTTAAACGACAGAGTAATTGTACCAGTGGGTTTACGTGAAGAAGTTTTATCGCAATTACACGCTTCACATTTGGGAGTAGAAAAAACAAAAAACAGAGCTCGTAGTTTAGTATACTGGCCAAAAATTGACGAATCAATAGAAAATATGATTGCAAAATGCTCAGTTTGTCAAAAGAACCGTTCCTCGAATATAAAGGAGCCACTTATGCCGCATATTGTTCCAAAATTACCTTACAATAAGCTTGGTATTGATATTTTCGAGTATGCCGCAAAGACATTTCTTGTTGTTGCCGATTATTATTCTCGATATTTAGATATAATTCCAATGAAATCAAAAACAGCAAATGAATGTATAGATAAACTAAAAGATTGTTTTTCGCAACATGGAATACCAACGGAAATTGTCTCCGATAACATGCCATTTAATTCAATTGTTTTTAAAAACTTTTGCAGAAAAAATGATATAAAACTGGTAACAACGAGTCCAGGGTATGCCCAATCTAATGGTTTTGCTGAAAGGTACGTGGCGATAGCAAAAAATTTGATTAAAAAATCTCAGGAAAATCAAGAGGAACTGTGGCTCGCTTTGCTTGAATACAGAAATACACCTTTGAAAGAAGTAAATGCATCACCAGCAGAAATTTTGATGAGCAGAAAGACACGAACATTGGTCCCAGCAAAAAGTTCTCTATATAAGCCAAGTGTCGTGCCGAACATAAATAGGAATATAGATGTAAAAAACTGATACTCTAAGAAATACTATGATCGTGGAGCGATTGCGAAGCAACCATTTGAAAAAGGGGAGAAAATATGGTACAACCACAATCGAAAAGGATGGATAAAAGCAGAAATATTGGGTGCTCATGATGCTCCAAGATCATATTGGATAGAACTCGAGGATGACTCGGTGTTTAGAAGAAATGCTCGTTGGCTACGTAAATGAATTCTAAATCTTATATTTATTTCATGAAATTTTTAGAATTTGTATTTATTTATTTCACTGTTCATTAGTATTTCTAAAAAGGGAGATGTTATATATATTAGTATGTAAGAAATATGGCAACTCTGTAACATAAAACCAAAAAAATAAAGTGTGGTCATCTCGGATTCCAACATGAATAAAACAGGTCTTTCCAGACCTTGACCTTTGGCCAATTGCCCTAAAACTTAATATGTTACTACCCAATCCCTGAATACCAGGGTAACGGGCGTGCATATAAGTAATTAAGGAAGTAGCTTGCTACGCTAGTCTGGGTAGAGGTGTTACCGATGCCTCAGGTTTGCACGGGACCTAAAATCGGAGGTGCTTTTATCACGCGGCTGACCAGAGACCTATCTGGTGCCACGGGAACCAGTAGCCCCTAGGACGTGTCCTAGACTGGTTATTGGTGAGGCCCCTTCGGGGATCACGTGGTGGCTGTGGTTAAAACCCAAAGATACGCGGGGAGAGGTATGGGCTGGATGAGTGTGTCTTCAATCATGGGCTAGTGGCATGATGTGGATGTTCTCTTCAGGCCATATATCTCTAGGTGCTGTTGCTATTCGACAGAGCTGCTCTAATGGTTACGGTAGGTGAAGCCTCAGGTCAGATGGGGGTAAAAGTTCCACTGCCGTGCCATTTGGGTAGTAGGAGGTTAGATAGCTCCAAGCATCTTAGCAAGGTGTCTGTACATGGTCCAGCAGCCTGTACGAAACTTGCTACCATGTTGTCCCTGTCAGGGGCACATGTTAGTTGGCGCT
Organism: Germaria angustata; assembly: GCA_963681545.1. Lineage (NCBI taxonomy): Eukaryota > Metazoa > Arthropoda > Insecta > Diptera > Tachinidae > Germaria > Germaria angustata. The sequence continues at coordinate 84,070,979 of OY812998.1, forward strand.
CCAGTCATGTGCCCTTGGCGGGGGCTACTGGGGCGGTGGTGAACGTGCTTTATTCACCCTTGTGCAATATTGCACTGTCAGGTTAGGCCTTCGGGCAGGTACTGACGTGAATCTTTTGCAACTCTGTTCCTTTAAGATCCCCCCGGGGGGCACGGTCAATACATCTTGTCTTGGTGGCTTGGTGTTGTGCTTCCTGGGGTATAGGGTTATCAGGTTTCCGGACCTAAGCCTTTTTGCTGATAACCCCTAAAAACTTGTATGTTGCTACCCAATCCCTGAAACAACAGGGCAATGGGCGCGCATGCAAGTAAACTAAAGGTAAAAGCGGGTTCGCTCGCTCGTCCGGAGGGGTAGTTGGTCTTTCCAGACCTTGACCTTTGGTCAATTGCCCTAAAATGTAATATGTTACTACCCAATCCCTGAAACAACAGGGTAACGGGCGTGCATATAAGTAATTAAGGAAGTAGCTTTCTACGCTAGTCTGGATAGAGGTGTTACCGATGCCTCAGGTGTGCAAGGAACCTAAAATCGGAGGTGTTTTTAACACAAGGCCGACCAGAGTCCTATCTGGTGCCACGGGAACCAGTAGCCCCTAGGACTTGTCCTAGTCTGGTTGTTGGTGAGGCCCCTTCGGGGATCACGTGGTGGCTGTGGTTAAAACCCAAAGATACGCGGGGAGAGGTATGGGTTGGATGAGTGTGTCTTCAATCATGGGCTAGTGGCATGATGTAGATGTTCTCTTCAGGCCATATATCTCTAGGTGCTGTTGCTATTCGACAGAGCTGCTCTAATGGTTACGGTAGGTGAAGCCTCAGGTCAGATGGGGGCAAAATTTCCACTGCCGTGCCATTTGGGTAGTAGGAGGTTAGATAGCTCCAAGCATCTTAGCAAGGTGTCTGTACATGGTTCTGCAGCCTGTACGGAACTTGCTACCATGTTGTCCCTGTCAGGGGCACATGTTAGATGGCGCTCCAGTCATGTGCCTTTGGCGGGGGCTACTGGGGCGGTGGTGAACGTGCTTTATTCACCCTTGTGCAGGAGTGCACCGTCAGGTTAGGCCTTCGGGCAGGTACTGACGTGAATCTTTTGCAACTCTGTTCCTTTAAGAGTGTTTTTGATAGCATTGCAGAAGTCTTCCTCCTTTCCTCCTCTTCCCATCACGAGTAGTATTGCCATATAGTATTGGTTTTTCATATGGATTGCACTGCTACCTCTGTCTTCCAGGGTTTCACATTTTTCCTTATGTTTTTAAGTACTTCGGCATAACTATGACTCTCTACCGGTTTCATTCTGACGGCTTCTTGGCGTTTCTTAGGCTTTTTCTCCGGTCATTTTCTATGCATTCTATAAGTGGTGCCTTCCTTTTTGGCTTTATCTGCCTTTGCTACTGTGTTAGCCTTATCTATTTTCTATCTCGCCCTTTTTCTAGAGGTTTATATGATGCTGGGCTAGAAGGGCCGCCCTTATTCTGAGGTACTAGAGGTTGTATGATATTTTCATTTGCATTTGCCTTTTTAGTGTTCTCGTTTCTTCCTATCTCCTTTTGCTTTGCTTGAGATTTGCTTATTTGTGCTTCTGCTGTCTTCTAGTTTTTCGGTAGCTTGCTATTACATCTTTGAGCTACTCTAATTGTGATACTCCAGTCATCCATGCTTATATTTCGTTGCCTGTTCTTTGCCAATGGTATTTTTCCGAGCATATTTTGGCACTTCTCTAGGGCTTCTTCCTCAGAGGATCTAATTTTTCTACATACACTGGAGGTACAAACTTTTGTTATGTGATCCTCTTTGAGACAGTTAACACAAAGTCTTTGCTTTTGTGCCCAACTTAATCTGTCTGATTCCGTCATGTTCAAGAATTTCTTACAGTGAAAGATAAGATTATTTCCTGTGGTACATAGTTTGCAATTGTTATTATTATCCATAGATGCGAGAGATGGCAATGTAATTTTTTTTCTTTTTGATGGGTAGTTCATTTCTCCTTGTAACCACAAGTGACTCTATTGACTGAAATTGAATCTCAAGAAACGAGAACGACTCTTCCATTGTCGGCGCATCTCTTGGTTTAGTCACTGATTGAATATAGAGAGCACGATCTAGTTTTTTCATCATTAGTTGTATGATTTAGGCATCCCAAGATGAAGTGTTAAAATTAAAGTTATTTAACGCCAGCAAACATTCCTTGGTAGTGTCATGAAGAGTCTTAATTGAAACGCTAGAAGACATGGTTCCTGTTGGTTGGTTAAGGATCTTGTCTACTAAAGTCGCTACTATGACTCTTATGTTATCATACCGCTCCTGAAATAATGCCCATGCTATCTTGTAGTTCTCTTCGGATAGCATTAGATGGCTGATAAGTTTTGCGTCTTCTGCTGAGAGGTTTGATTTGAGGTACCACATCTTTTGTACGTTTGGTAGAGGTTGCTTATCGACCATTTCCGTAAACAGTTCAAAAAAATAACACCACTTTAAACAGTCTCCATTAAACTGTGGAGGTGTAGCTATGTACTGCTGGGTTGCTTCCCAACTGTAATCCACCATCTATATGCTGCCGTTTGTGTTGATCTGATAGCACCGTCTATCAAATAATGTTGGACAGATTCATCCAGCTTACGATATTCTTTCAGATCAAGTTCCAGTATTGTAGGATTTTTCACTTTATACCACAATTCATCATAAAATTTTTAATTATGATCCCCAATTTTTTATGGTTTCACTCTTAATCTGATAATAATAATAACAATAATAATAATAATAATAATAATAATAGTAATAATAATAATTTTTTTGGAGTAGGGTAGGAAGAAATGCGTTATGCATCTAACGAGAATCGTCATTCTTCGTCGTATGCCGGACTCCTAAAAAGTTTACCAACTTAAAGCCCCCTTATAACTCTTAAGATATGTTTCTCGTTTTATGACTTCTATTGCCAACACTGCTTGAGAGTTGGTTTCCTTAGTGTTGAAAATTCTGATTCTATCTATTACAAGAACAGCGGATGCGAACACTGTACGATATGCTGATGTTATACGTAGTACCGCCGTTTTCTGCACTCACAATAGTGTGTTTGCCCCGCGCTTGGTTTCCAATGTCTTAGCTCATATTTCGCTTCCGTAGAAGTTTCCGTTTGCTTGACGGCGGTCCACCGATATTTGCCATTATTCGGCTGAATTGTGATGTTATTCTCTCTGCCTTTGTTGCTGTGCAATGGATTTGGCTCGAATATGTCATTATTGAATCCAATCTTACTCCTAGATAGTTGGCCCACCTTTTTGTGAGTAGTGTTACGTCTTCTACCAGCATTTCTATTTCGATGGAAATTTGTCGTTTAGTGAGTAACAGCACATTGCCAGTTGTAGACCGTGTGAGTCCTGTAGTGTTTAGTGTTTGACCTGTAGCCCAATATATATTTATACAGCTGTAGGGGATCAGCTAGAACTTAGGCGTTCAAAAGAACTGCCAAAAAGTTTGTGACTTCAAATAAGGAATGAAACAAGGCTAAACAGCCGAACTATGTCTTTTCCAATTCCAGTCTAATTTTATTTACAGATTTCACTTTCTTATATACTACTTGTGAACATCATTCTAGTCATCTTGAATGACTAATACATGTTTGTTTATAACACATGTTTACTTACAAAAGAAAGTGCATTACAAATAAATATTGGGTTACAAAATATAATTTATGATACACAAAAGTATTGGGTTATAAGTGTGATACAACATGAAAGCCGACAATGGTCTTTGGCACACTTCAAAGGTGTAACCCGATCGTTTGTCAATTGGTAGCCACTCTACACATTTGAAGTTGGAAAATATAAACAGTTATGTTATACGGCAATGTGGGTATACTACACCCTCACCCTTCAGAAAAAATTACGGGAATAATTTTTGTGTCATTATAGGTATGTTCTAATAATATTAAGGCCCGTTTTCATAACTTAACGATAGTCTAAAGGTAGGTTTTTATCGTCCAGATAACGTTTTTTCACTTTCACAAGTTGCCTTAAACCTAAAAGTGTTAAAGGGAGAAACGTCCTGCCTTTAACTTTTATCGTTAAGTTTAGATTTTAAGTTGCCATATTATACACATATGGTAACTTCAAAGTTTGAAATTTAAATAAAACTGAAAAACATCAACAAAAGTAAGTACTAGTTCATATTTTTGGTTGGTGCCTTTACTTATTTACTTTATTATTGCCACATTTTCAAAAATATTAAGTTCTTATTATATGGAAGTCGTGGAAACGAGAAATAGTTGAAGCTAACTTCATTCCTCACTATACCTAAAGGTACCTTTAACTAACATGAACTTTATAGGTAAGTTGTGAAAACAGGCCTAAATTACATGTATGTTATAATAGGCCTAATTTAGATGTACATTTTAATAGTCTTAGGCCCGTTTTCAGAACTTAACGATAGTCTAAAGGTAGGTTTTTATCGTCCAGATAACGTGTTTTCACTTTCACAAGTTCTCTTTAACCTAAAAGTGTTAAAGGGAGGAACGTCCTGCCTTTAACTTTTATCGTAAGGTTTAGATTTTAAGTTGCCATATTACACACATATGGTAACTTCAAGGTTTGAAATTTAAACAAAACTGAAAAACATCAACAAAAGTAAGTACTAGTTCATATTTTTGGTTGGTATATTTACTTATTTATTTTATTATTGCCACATTTGCAAAAATATTAAGCTCTTTTTATATCGTCGTGAAAACGAAAAATAGTTGAAGCTAACTTTATTCTTCAATATACTTAAAGGTACCTTTAACTAACATGAACTTTATAGGTAAGTTGTGAAAACGGGCCTTAGTTTTATATAGTTAAGTATATTGTTGTGTTAAATTTTTTCTAAGTTATCAACTTTTAATAATGAATTTACATCTAATACCCCTGACACACATAGGATTTGTATATTACAATAGTATGGTATACTACACGTATGTCAACGTAAACCACAATTAAACCACGCAACAAGCTGGTATAAAGTTGGTTTCTATAATACGTACATGAATCTCACAGAACACTTCCTTTTAGTTGCGTTTAGTAAAAATTTGGGCAACCCTGGTAACGAAATCAGCTGTAAATACGTTAATGTTTGGCATTTATAATTGATTCCAACAAAAATACGCACACATGTCCAAAACGCATGTAGTTTTTCTTTATTTTTTTAACACTTAATATAGTATATTTTCTATTTATTCTGTTATACATAATTAATGCATAACGTAAGCAAATTTTTTTTCCCGCATATAATTCAAAATTTTGTTATTATTTATACAATAGTGAACAGTTTCTCTTGTTCCATATTTCTAAACATATGACCGACCATAAAAACAAAAACATAATATAGATACCACAAGTCTGTCACCCATAAGTAGTATAGAAAATCGTAGTATACGTACCATGGCATGTAAACCATATGTCTGTCAGGGGATATGGATTCTTTTTCCTAGACTCTAATTTCATTAATACTAGGGCACTTTTTTATAATTCATATTTTTTTTTGGTCTATGTTTAGCTATTTCTATCAAATATTTTAGCATTTTCTAATGATTTCCTAAGTCTTGTTTTTATTTCATTAGCATAGTTTTGTATGCTTTGTATGTTCTATGTTTTGTATTTTGTCTGTTGGTAATGCTTCCAGTTTACCGTAAATCAATTCAAAAGGTGAATAGTTAGTGTCAATGTGTGGTGTCGTGTTATATGCAAATGTGTAATATGGTATCCCATTCATAACCATCAACAAATTTTAATAAATACGCATTTAATACACGATGATTACGTTCTATGGAACCTATTGACTGATGGTGATATGGTGATCAAAACTTTTGGTTTATGTCAAGTAAATTTCAAACTTCTTTTAACAAGTCGTTATTAAACTCAGTACCTTTATCTGATCTTAAATTTTTAAAACATCCTCATTTTAAGATAAACTGTTCAACTAATGTTTTGGCAATACTTGTAGCACTTGTAGACTTTCTGTTATGATAATTTCTTCTTTAATATGTTGTGTCTGTTTATTTCTTAAACATTTATCGCATTTCAAAATTTCTATATTTATTCGATTTTAATATTTTCTGGTATACCTCATTGTAAATTTTATTCAAATATCCTAAAGCGAGATTTTTATATTCTGCTTATGCATATAAATAATTAACTTCTCTAGTGAATAAATGTATTTTGCTAGATATTTATTAACATTCATTACAAAGCCATTATCTTTATTATCTATGGTACCACTGTTAGATCCATTTTTAATAATTCTTGTACCGGTATTAATAATATTAAATTTTAATTCATGAATATTCTTTATGTCTTCTAAAGATGTACATTCCCATATATGATTTTTATGTAGGCATTGGGATATATCAGTCTCATTTTTTAATTCCACATATTCAGTATTTTCCTTTGCTTTCATTCCACGCGTTATTACTAAGGTTTTTGATGGTTTATTAGTGTCTTTTTCTAATGGTATCATGTTTCTTAACATTTCAGAATTAAGCTTTATTCTCGACAAAGCATCTGCGTTCGTGCTTATGCATCCCTTTTAATAAACAATTACAAAATCATAGTCTGACAGATCCATTCGTATCCGAGTAAATTTAGATGAAGGGTTTTTATGAGAAAAAAGTGAAACGAGTGGTCTATGATCCGTTACTACAATAAATTTTCTACCAAATAAATATGGTCTGAAAAATTCAATGCCCCAGTGGATTGCAAGTAACTCTTTCCCAATCACTGGCTTGTCCAAATCATGTTTTCCTAACGTTTTGCTTGCAAAAGAAATTGGTAAATCTTCTGCTATTTTCCTTGTGATAAGATAGCCCCTAACGCATACTTTGATGCGTCAATAGTTAATATAAATGGTTGTTCAAAATCTGGATATCTTAATATTGGTGCGCTCATTAGTTTTGTCTTTAGCAAGTCAAAAGCCCGTTGATAATGTTCAGTCCATGTCCAATCATAACTAAATTATTATTGTATATATTTAATTACTTTATTTAAATTAAATCATTCCTTTAAATGCCGTACCGGTTCTTGAGGAATTTGCAGAATTTAATTTCTTATGATTTGTAACTGTTCTTTTTTTGTATTTTACATTCTCAACTTCTTTTGTAAAAACCATTTAATAAAATGATCATTCTCATCGTGTCTATTAAAGCATAAAGTCAACCTTTTCTCATCTGTTATTTAATCACGTAGTAAATAGGTACATACATACATACATATGTACATACCTACATACAACATTCATCGAATCAACATTTTTGCGACCGTGACAGGACAGTGAAAATCACAAAAAAAAAAACAAATATAATTTATTAAATTAAATAAAGGTTATTTGAATAAAAAGGAAATTAATTAAAAAATTATTTGTTGCTGAACAAAGCAAGACATCATCATCAACTTCAGGGCGACATCGTGATCATCGTTGCTTGCAAAGGGCTAATCAACCACAAAACATCATTATCGTCGTGCTAAACATCATCATCGTCATTCCCAACATTTTCATCGTCTTCGCTTTGCAGTTGCTAGCCGCCGTCCTACACTACTCTGCATATACACATATGTACATATATACTTCATCGCCACTCAGCATCATCGATATTGTAAGGAACAGAGCAGAATAAACTCTTCCCAACTATACTTACATACATTCAATTATACAAGTAAGTAAAAGAAATAGAATTCCCTCTACTGTCTACAAAAGATTTTCTGATTACAATTTTATACACACACCCACGCTCACATTTATATCGGCAAGTGCAATTATCAACCAGTGTTGCCATTCAACAAAACCAGTAGATAGTGTTGGAACTTCATATCACCGAATGGTACTATTTTGCACTATATGATATTTCTTTCTAACGAATAGTACCTTTGATATTTATTGAATTTTCATCGAATTTATCATTATTAATGCAAATTTACTCGACTTTCAAATAATTTTAATCCGCTTATTTAAAATTAACCTAACTGGAACACAACATTAACCAACGTTACACCACTTTACTAAAACCCAATTTAGAAAAATGAGCACTGAAAAAATCGACACTATGAGCAACGATAAATTTGATTCTGGAGCTAACACGCTTTCTTCTTTAAAGCAACAAAGAACAACAATGAAGCGAAATATCACGCAAATGAAAACTAAAATAGAAAGGGATGGTGGTTCATCAGATTACACAATTCTTGAATGTCGGATATCGAAGAACTCTTTATATCTGCCAAGGCTCCATTGGTAAGTTTTATGAATGCTAAACGAAATTCTAGTGATATAGATCAAAGTTTTTTTTAATACAACTCAACCTGTAATGTCGCATCACAACCGACTGCCTCAAATTAAATTACCAAGGTTCGATGGAAAGTATTCTGAGTTTTCTCGATTCATTACTACTTTCAACACATTAGTTCATAATGAGGCAAGCATTCCTACCATCGATAAGTTTAATTACTTACTTAATTGTCTATCTGGCCAGGCATTGGCAGTCATAGAACCGTTTCAAGTTACTGAGTCAAACTACAAAAAGGCTGTAGATGCTTTAAACGATCGTTATGATAACAAATCTTTAATTTTTATTGATCATATCAATTCCTTGTTCTCGATAACTTCAATGACCAAACCCAGCGCTATTTCGCTGGGTTTGATCCAGAGTCAAAAAGAGTCTACGACGAAAAACAAGATTTTAGTTCTTTGCCATCATGGGATGAATGTTATTCGATTCTTAGTCGTCGTTGCCAATTTCTGGAGAGCCGAGTCTCTGAAACTGAATCATTTCGTGATAGTGAACACAAATCTAGGCCTAAATTTAAGCGTCCAGGATTAGCACTTCTCACATCGAACATTCTTTGTGAGTATTGCCAAAGCAAAGAACATTTCATCGGAAATTGCACTTCATATTTATCGCTACCAGTAATTCGTCGATTCGATTTTATCAAAGCCGCCAAACTCTGCATAAATTGTCTTCGCAAAGGTCACTTACTAGCAAAGTGTCAGTCGAAATCAAGATGTCGAACTTGTCGTGTTTCTCATCACTCGACACTACATAATCAAATTTCGCAGACGGATCAACAATCCTCGTCGGAACAACCCCATTCATTTTCGAACTCATCGTCTCTTCATCGACCCCTACCGACTTCTCAGTCCTCATCGTCATCACTTCAACCATTGTCACCTTCATTTAAATCATCGTCGTACCACTCAAATTTAAATCCACAGGCTTCATCGTTGAAATCAACAACTAGTCCCGCAGCCATTCATTTAACAAGAAATTCAGCCTTCACTACAAGCAGTCGTTGTCGGGTTTTGCTTCCCACAGCCATCGTTTTTGTTCGAGACACTTTCGGAATTTTACAACCTTGTAGGGCTCTTCTAGATTCTTGCTCAGAGATCAACTTAATTACCCAAGAAGCTGCGAATCGTCTTCGCCTTCAACAAGTCAGGTCTGTTCAAGAAATAGCTGGCGTTTCAGATATTCGTACTCAGCTCAAATACAAAGTTACTGCTACTGTCAAATCTCGTGTATCAGATTTTGAATTTACTTCAATATTTTCGATAACAAAATAAATTTCGGCCCAACAGCCATCAGAGTGTATAAATAGCAATAAGTGGAACATTCCAGATAGCCTGGAACTTGCAGATCCACAGTTCTACGTACCTCAACGGATTGACTTGCTCATCAGTTCGGAGATATTTTTCGACTTGTTGCTTGATGGAAAGTTTCAACTTGGAAATGGCTTGCCTTGCTTAATAAATACAACTCTAGGATGGATAATAGGAGGTAAAATTAATTCTTGTCCACCAAATGAAGTTTTGTCGTGCAATGTAGTAACTTGTCAAGAACTAGATACATTGCTTAAAGGTTTCTGGGAGATCGAAGAATTTGCTGAAAACAAATCAGTTATGTCTGAAGAAGAAATTCGTTGCGAGTCCCATTTCATCAAAAATACAATTTTCGATCAAAGTGGCAGAGTTAAGGTTCGTTTGCCATTTAAGGACCCAATCACAAAACTTGGTTCATCATTCGAAACAGCTCGTCGTCGTTTTACTTACCTCGAAAAACGCCTTCAAAAAGATGAACTAATCAAAATCATGTATACAGATTTCATGACCGAATATATTTCGCTTGGACATATGTCTTTAGTCAGCTATGAGGCATTGAATAAACCCCACTATGTTATACCACATCATTCAGTTTTGCGTTTCCAAAGTTCATCAACCAAATTGAGGGTAGTTTTTGACGCTTCGGCTCGCACATCTACAAATATTTCGTTGAACGAAATATTAATGGTAGGACCAACGATTCAACAAGAACTTATTATAACAATTCTTTGCTTCCGTTTTCATAAATTTGCACTGTCAGCAGACATTTGTAAAATGTACAGACAATTCATGGTCCATGAAGAAGACAGAAACCTGCAACTCGTACTCTGGAGAGACAACATAAATAGTCCAATAAACTTATATCAGCTCAACACCGTAACGTATGGCACTTCGGCTGCGCCTTTCCTAGCCATTCGTAGTCTATCGTTTATCGCTGATACATACAAGCAAGAATTTCCCATTGGCGCTCAGGCGATTAAACAAGATTTTTATGTTGACGACCTTCTCACTGGCGCATCGACTCTGAAAGAATTGTCAATCAAAAGGGATGAAATTATTCAAATTCTAGGTAGAAGTGGTTTGAAATTATCGAAGTGGAATTCCAATTGTTCTCAGTTAATACATTTCAACGAAGAATTGATATTCAAAACGAACAATGAAAACAGCACTAAGGCTCTCGGAATGTCTTGGAAGCCTGATAAAGATGTTCTTTGTTTTCAATTCGACTTATCACCGATTGAAGGTCCAACAAAACGTTCAGTTCTAAGTGTTGTTGCAAGAATTTTTAACGTACTTGGATTATTGAGCCCTATAGTAGTTTCCTGCAAAATCTTAATCCAAGAAATGTGGAAGCAGCAAATTGGTTGGGACACGCCTTTAAATGAACAACTTACAAATCGTTGGCTTCAAATCGAAAAAACATTATCACACATTAATCAAATAGAAATTCCCAGATTTGTTGGGATGTCCCCAGACATACACTTTGACATTCATGGCTTTTCGGATGCCTCACAGTTAGCATACGGCTGCTGCATATACATTCGGGTACCTGTTTCACATGGGTTTCATGTGAGTCTACTCATTGGAAAATCGAAGGTAGCACCAGTCGCTCAACAATCGTTACCAAGACTAGAGCTATGCGCAGCGTTATTATTGAGTCGCACATGGACAAAGATTAAAAGTAAATTTCAACCATATAAATATCGAATATTTTTCTGGTCAGACTCTAAAATCGTACTGAATTGGCTTAAAAATCATTCTTCGTCATACGTTTGTTTCGTCGCTAACAGAGTTGCAGAAATTCAGAATACGACTAATAATATACCTTGGCGCCATGTGTCGTCGAAAGAAAACCCTGCAGATGTAGTATCCCGTGGTTGTCTCCCTAACGAGCTTACCTCTACAATTTGGTTTAGTGGCCCAGAATTCCTCAAGAAGAGCGATATACATTGGCCTAAGAGCATCATCTCTAATACTGATCTTCCAGTGTCAGAAAACAGAAAATCTTCGTTCAAAATAACAACCACCGCGAACTCTATTATTTCTCAAATCATTACCAATCAATCATCGTATCTTCGAACTCTACATATCATAGTTTACATTCATCGTTTATTCCATAAACAAAGGCGGAATTTGTATATTACAGCTGAAGAACTGAAATTGGCCTTCTGGAAGGTAATATACGACATTCAGCAAACGTCATTCAAGGAAGAAATTGACATGCTTCACAAAGGTAAACTATTACAACCCAGTTTACAAAAATTGTCGCCATTTTTGCAGGATATTCCGAGCTATAAAAAAACGTTATCGATTCTCAGAGTTGGCGGCAGGCTAGCAAACGCAAATTTACCGTACGACACGAAATTCCCAGCACTTCTTCCGAAAGACCATCGGTTTACACTACTATATGTCAAACATCTTCACCTGAAGCACTTGCATGCAGGATCAAAGGCTTTATTAGGAATACTTCGTCAACAAGTATGGGTTATCAACGCCAGAGATATTGTCAGGAAAGTCGTCCGAAATTGTGTCCATTGCTTTAAATATAAACTTCGACTTTTGCAACAAATTATGGGTGACCTTCCGGCCGATCGACTTATCGCACACCGTCCGTTTCTGATCAGTGGCGTAGACTTTTGTGGTCCATTTTACACATCCTATAAAATAAGAGGAAAACCACCATATAAAACATACGTGGCAATTTTCGTTTGCTTCGCCTCAAAGGCAATTCATATTGAGGTTGTGTCAGATTTATCGACTAATTCATTTCTTTTGTGTTTAAAGAGATTCATAGGCAGACGTGGAATACCTCAGCGGTTATACTGTGATAACGCGACAAATTTTGTTGGGGCTGAGTCAAGGCTTAATGAATTCAGGCAGCACTTTTTCGAAGAGAACAATACTAAGGCTCTCATGGAATACAGCGCAGTGACTGGCTTTCAATTTTCATTTATCCCACCTCGATCTCCTCATTTCGGTGGTATTTGGGAATCGGCTGTGAAATCTACCAAAACAATTTTAGTTAAAAATATGTCTAACGCTAGTATTACATATGAAGAATTCCAAACAATATTAATTGAAGTTGAAGCGATTTTAAACTCCCGTCCTCTGGCACCAAGATCTGATGATCCGAATGATGGGGAAGCCCTGACGCCCGCTCATATGTTGATTGGTTCATCGCTGCTCGCCTTGCCCGACGAAAACTTGGATCATTATAAAACTATCAAGTATTTAAAGCGCTGGCAGCTTGTCACATACTTAAAGCAACAGTTCTGGTTACAATGGGTACGAGACTACGTCCTTAGTCTCCAACAGAAGTCAAAGTGGTTCAAACCCGAAGTCAACATTAAAGTAGGAAAACTAGTTATTATTCACGAAGACAATTTACCCCCGCAACAATGGCTCCTTGCACGCATCGTAAAAACAATTCCAGGCCGTGATGGCAAAATCAGAGTGGTAGATGTCCGAACACCCAAAGGTATTTTAAAAAGATCCATCCACAAACTTGCTCCGCTGCCAATAGACGAAACCGATTGAAAGAAGGCTTTCAATGGGGCGGAGTATGTTCAATCATAACTAAATTATTATTGTATATATTTAGTTACTTTATTTAAATTAAATCATTCCTTTAAATGCCGTACCGGTTCTTGAGGAATTTGCACAATTTAATTTCTTATGATTTGTAACTGTTCTTTTTTTGTATTTCACATTCTCAACTTCTTTTGTAAAAACCATTTAATAAAATGATCATTCTCATCGTGTCTATTAAAGCATAAAGTCAACCTTTTCTCATCTGTTATTTAATCACGTAGTAAATAGGTACATACATACATACATATGTACATACCTACATACAACCTTCATCGAATCAACAGTCCATTCAAATACTTTTCCTTTTTTAGTCTGGTCGTGAAACCTTGTGATTCTTTATGAAACGTCTATAATTATTACAAAATGCCACACACCGTTTGACCTCGTTTTTGTCATTTGTAACCGGGTATCGTTCAGATGCTTCATGTTTTGAAGGATCCGTTCATATGCCGTCTTTTGTTATCTGGTGTCCTAAATAAAGTACTTCTATGTGTATAAAAATTATTTGAAGTTAGTTTCTCCCCCTCCAAATGGAAAATGTCTTGATAGTCTTTAAAAATATGTACCAATTCTGTAATTTCCTAAATTAATCTTCGTTAAAACTGGCTTTCCTTGTTGTATGGTAGCTTTGCAACACAGTGTAATTTCGTAAAGGCTCTATTTCAAGATCAATGTTTTTCAAAATTACGTCGTTATCTGTTGTATTTAATATTTTGATATGTTGATTCCCTTTTCCTGGTACTATTTATTGTATTGCTAATAAATACACATGGTTCGATTTCTTTATTAAGGATGATACTATCTTCACTTATATCCAAATTAACAGGATGAATGCTTTCTGATCGTCTCTCAGTAATTTTTATTTACCCATGATTTCATAGATATGGTTATCTCTTCATTCCCCAAAGTAAGGGTTATTGTTAAAATCTCATACTCAATTCCTAAAATTCCGTCAGTGGGTATCGGAAAATCTTTGTCAATTATATGAAACTTGTGCTTATCCTTTAAATTATTTATGGTGAAATCTAAATCTGATCTTCCCATGGATTTAATTTTTCTGTAAAGATTATTGATTTTTTTTGTCAATATCTATTGAATCCTTATGTAATTTATCAATTTTACACAGAGAGATATCCACTCCTATGTCTATTAAAAATTTAAGTTTCAGTTTTCTGTGTAAGTCCAAGTTTATGAAATTTGTTAAGTTATTTGATATTTTGAAAACATTATCCATCCTCATTATTAATCCTCCGGATAGTGGGTTTGCACATTTTCTTGGCTCACTGCTGGATCTTGGTAGTTTTCCTGTACATACTGTACATTTCGTCGGTTACTCTGAAAATTATTTCTATTTCTATTGTTGTTACTAGCGTGCTGTTAGTGTTATTTTTATTGAAACTATTTGATCTATTACTGTTATTTATACTACCGTTATTATTACTATTACTATTACTACTACGATTATTATTGTAAGTGTTCGACACATTACATTTGTGTGTCTATAGCTGTTATTTGACCAATTGTTGTTGTAATTTCTTTGATTATTTCTCCTGTTTCCCCTATCCGAAAAATATAGGATTTGTTTAGTGTCAGTAGCGAAACAGTTTTCTTTGGTTTTTACCTATCACACAGAAGGTTTTTTATTTCCTCAAAAGTTTTCGGCACAGGTATCCCCAATGAAATCACCAACTTGTTCAATTTTGCATTATACACAAAAGTAATTAAAATGGTTTTTTGTGCTGTTTCCGGAGTATTATTGATTAGTTCCACTATTGCAAGGAATGAATTTAACTTTTTATAATTTCCTGCGAACAGTGGAATTATCTTTACAGTGGTTTCTAGATTAAACTGTGCCATATTTACTACACCTTGTTTCTTATCAGTTGTTTTTATTAATGCCAATACTTCCTCGTAAAGTGTTTTTGCTCTGTTAATATATATATATATATATATATATATATATATATATATATATATATATATATTTATATATATATATATATATATATATATATATATATCAATTTGTCAATATTCTTTTTTATCTCTTCTGTGATTGATTCCGTATTCACTAACTCATAAAATTATTTTTCTAATGAGTCTATTTATTCAAGCTTACTTTTCAGTGTTACCTCTTGGTAACCCCTAGCTCTTCATTTCTTAAATTTTTTCCATCTTATTTATTACTGTTTCTATTTGGAAAACAATTTATTCACTTAGCATATTTATAATTTTTTTTATACTTGCATAACTGCCTTTTTTGTACATAATTTTTGAAATATTTGCTAATTTTAAAAATTAAAAATGCTAGTAAAATAATGCAGAAAACAAGGAATGCGTCTAATTTTATTATCGCGCCAAAATCCATGTCTCGTTGCTCATTGTTGTTGTTGATGGTGATAGCTTCTTTTTGCTTAGACTTTTGGTTTCCAATTTAGTCCTCTTAGTTCCATATACAGTAGCCTCTTCTGTTCACCCTTTGTCAAACGTATTAATTGCCACAATTCTTCCCTCTTTTTCCTAATCTTTAGCTTCTTTTCTCCCCTTTTTACTTTCTTCTTTTTGTCTTGTTTAGGAATCTCCTTTTTTGTTTCTCTTCCTACATTCCTCTATTGTAATAGATTTAGGACAACAATTTCCCTGTGTGGGAGTGTATTCAGGATAGTCTTCTGTATGTTGTCCTTCTGGCACGTACTTCTCAATGTAGTATTTTGAAAAAAATTTTATCTCCTCTTTCATACTTTTTTGAACCTTCGTAGTGAACAGACGTATTAGCGGAGTTTTTTTTACAAACAAAAATACAAAAAAAAATATTCGTAATAAGTACTGATTCGTAATAAGTATTGATTTTGTGAAACTTGCTTAATTTGCACTAATAATATTTTTCATATAATCTGAAACAACAAAAAACAAAAAAACAATCGCAAAAAATGACTGAGGAATACTCTGCATGAGTACCTCAAAAACAAACAATTGTGAAGTGAGTTCTAACGGCAGAAATGCCTATTTTACTGTGAGTCTGATATTAATACACACAATAAAAATAAAAAATCGGATGATAGTCTTTTTCTAACGGCAAAGCCAATTTTTCGCGAGCGAACAACTTCGCTTACTCCAATGCCAAGTAGTGATTCGGAAACATTACCATTGCCTAGTTCATCTCTATTTAAGTCAGCGCCATTATCCGCTCCGGGGTCGTGTTCATCACTTAACCAAGTTATCACTACAGATAACAGTAGTCTGAAACCTAAGGTGCCTGTCGGAATGGACAGATATATCACAGTGGTAAAGCGCGGGCGAAGCCCAAATTCTTCAAAGATCTCATTGGTTCCCAAGATATCCAGGGATATTGACGCCGCCTCAGCTAACCGTCAAAACCGTTTCAAAATATTGCAAGATGACAGCGAGAGACCGGAAGAATCCTCAAAGAAAACCTCAAAACCACCACCAATATATCTGAGACAAAAAAATTCAAACCCGCTTATTAAAAAACTAATCTCGGTCATTTCACATTGTTCCAATAAAACGTGGTAATATTGACGAAACAAAGATCCAAATATATGAAGAAAAAGATTTCCGCAAAATGGTTAACGAATTTGAAAAAAGTAAAACAAGTTTCTACACATTCCAGTTTAAGAGTGCTAAAGGCCTACAGATCGTATTAAAGGGCATAGATTCTTATGGTGTTCCTGAGGAAATAAAAGATGCTCTCATCTTTCAAGGATTTAAGGTAAAAATGTCTCTAACATAATAAACAGGGAGAAGATCCCCCAACCCTTATTTCGCGTTGAACTGGAGCCAAATGATATTAAACTGAAGAAAAATGAGACACATCCTATTTATAATTTAAAATATCTGTTATACCGGAAAATCACACAAAAACTTACTGTAAATTACCTACTGTTTGTGTTGTGTGCGGTGAATTACACAATACTGCTATTTGCAATAAGTCGAAAGACCAGAAGGAAAAAAAGTGCGGCAATTGTGGAGGTAATCACGCTGCTAACTACAGGGGATGTCCTGTATACTCTTTTGTTAAACAGGCTATGAGACAAAAGCCTAAAGTAACGCCAGCGCAAACGCGATATACATACTCCGCCACTTATCCTCCAATGGACCAACCAATCACTCCACAAGTATCGTATGCTGACGCTGTGAAGATCAATTCTGTTCCAGTACAAAAAGTGTCACCACCAAATAATACAACAAATGCAAACGCAAGCTTTAATTTCAATCGCCTCGAAGCTACTATTGATAATCTGGTGCAAACTATAAACAACTTTACAACAAATATGACTAGCATGATGCAAGAAATGCTGCGAATGCAGAATACACTGCTTTAAGCATTAGTTAGCAAGCCATGAACACGTTAAAAGTATGTTTCTAGAACGCAAACGGCATTCGCCAACACAAATATGAACTTGAGCACTTCTTCACGTTAAAAAATATTGATATAATGTTGGTATCTGAGACTCATTTGACTTCGAGAAGCCTTTTGAAAATTAGTGGCTATACCTTATATGAAACAAAGGACCCGAGAGGAAGAGCATGCGGAGGAACGGCAATTCTAATAAAGTCAAGACTCAAACACTACATTCTTGAGAACATTTGTGAGGACCACCTGCAGGCAACAAATATTTGTATCGAAAATTTTTGTACAAATTTCGTGATATCATCAATTTACTCCCCTCTCAGATTTTCAATCACTGAGTATCAATATGAGAATTTTTACAAAACTTTTGGATCTTGTTTCGCAGCAGCTGGGGACTACAATGCAAAACATACGTTCTGGGGATCGCGTCTTATTACCCCTAGAGTTCGAGCATTGTTCACCACAATTTCAAAAATGGGTTTGGATGTCATTTCGAGCGGGGAGCCCACTTACTGGCCTATTGACACACAAAAAATTCCGAATATTATAGATTTTGGCGAAATGAAAAATATCTCTACGGATTTAATTCATGTTGAAGCTTCTCATGATCTCTCCTCCGATCACTCTCCCACGATCGTTACATTTTGTAGCCCACTAAGAAGTGACTTACCTCACCCATATGTGAAGGTGATAAATCGTGTTAATTGACTGGGGTTAAAAAAATATCTAAGTAGTCATTGTACAGAAAACATCAAGCTAAGAACTCCCGATGATATTGAACTTAACATTGCCAATCTTAAGGAGAATATTAAACAGGCTGCTAAATATGCCACCACCTCCCATCCGCAGACTGGGTTTAATAGAATTTATTCTGCGGATATTGAACATCTCGTATGTTAAAAAAGAAGAGCTAGAAGGGAATGGCAACAGGACAGATCACCCCAACATAAAATCAGACATAGAGAATGCACTAAACGACTCCAAGAGTTGCTTGCATCTGAAAAATCTGCTTCTCTTAAAAACTGTCTGGCAGGTCTCGATGTCACAGCAGCATCTAATTACTCCTTGTGGCGCGCTGCTAAAAAACTTAAAACACCCGTTTAGTCTAAACCACCCCTGCGTACTTCTACCGGAGGTTGGGCAAGAACTAATACTGGTCATTTAAAAAACGTATTTACCCCAAACACATCTACTGCTGCTGTTTATTTGCCGGGTGTAGTTGCTCTAACCCCTCGACCCATGAAATTTAAGATGCGTGATGTACAAAAACTAATTGCTGAAACCAACCCGAAGAAAGCTCCGGGTATTGATGGAATTAGTAACAAGATGCTAATGCAGTTGCTTCGTGTTGCTATCAGAATCCTGTTGTTTATTTTTAATGGCATTTTACGACTAGAGTATTATCCACACAGCTGGAAACTTGCCATGATCAAAATGATTCCAAAGGCGGGCAAAGATCTTACCAAGGCTGAGTCATATAGGCCAATAAGTTTATTGTCAACAATTTCAAAGCTCTTCGAAAAGCTGCTCATTACTAAATTGTCCCCAATTCTAACTAATAATGGGTGTATACCGGATCATCAATTTGGTTTTAGAAGTCAGCATAGCACAATTATACAAAATCATAGATTGGTTCATTTTATAAGAAGAACCTTTGAAGAAAAGAAGTATTGTTCTTCCCTCTTTATTGATGTCTCTCAGGCATTTGAAAAAGAGTGGCATGAAGACCTAATTTTAAAATTAAAGACATATCTGCTAATAAATATTGAAAATCTTTTGGAAAGTTACATTCTTGTCCGGAAGTTCACTGTTGTGAAAGGAGACTTCATGAGTGTGCCCAAAACTACCTCATCTGGGGTGCCACAGGGGAGTATACTGGGTCAAGTTTTGTATTTGATTTTTACCGGTACATGCCTTTGAGCAGTAATATCCTCACTTCTACTTTTGCCGACGATACAGCCTGCCTTAGTATGCATGAAAACCCTCACGAGGCATCCCGATATCTTCAGGAACATATTAACCTGTTGGATCTGTGGTTGAAATTATGGAGAATAAAAGTAAATAAACAAAAGTGTGTTCATGTCACATTTACCCTACGAAGAGACGCTTGTCCCCCCATTCGAATCAACAATCAAGTTGTTACTCAACATTCACAGGTGAAATATCTTGGTATACATCTTGACCGACGGCTTACATGGAAACACCACATTGACTCTAAGCTGACACAAATGAAGCTTAAATTAACCCAGATACATTGGCTGATTGGTAGAAATTCAACCCTCAGTCTAGATTGTAAACTTTTAATATACAAGTCGCTTTTGAAACCCATATGGTGTTACGGAATTCAGCTATGGGGCACTGCTTCAGTTTCCAATGTAGAGAGAATACAACGAATGCAAAACAAAATTTTAAGGTTAATTACATTGGCTCAATGGTACATGAAAAATTCAATTTTACACAGTGATATAATACACCACTTGTGACCGCTGAAATTGCAAAATATGCTGGAAAATATTTAACAAAACTCGAGTCCTATCCTAATCCGCTTGCTCGTAATATCTTGAACTTTATTGGACACATCTGTTTAAAAAAGAGGGACACTAGGGCCTCAATACGAACACTCCAGATGAAAATTTTTTAAAATATTTTTGTGCTTAACACGACATTTATGTATTATTAGTTACTATCACTAAGTTTATGTCTGACACTGGTTGGGCCTAATGATTGTATATATATATTTAAGATTTGAAATATATATTTGAGATTTGAATACTTAATGTTAGTTCAGTTTTGATACAATAAATAATTATTAGTGGGTGAAAAAAAATCTCCTCTTTCGAGGGAATATCTTTTAGTGGGAATGACATTAAAGTCTTCGATTATTTTCTCTAAGATTCTAGCATATACCTGGCAGGATCGCCATGTAATGTGTTATATTTTTAAGTGTATGTGTAATTTTTGCTTAGAGGTTTTGAATGCTGCACTTAGCTGTAGCACGTTTTTATTCCGCTAAGCCACCGGTTAAAGTGTTGAGTTAGAATAGTGAGAAGATCTTTTTTGTTTGAAATCCATAAATATTTTCCTCATTTATTTACCATTTTTACAGATATTTATACTAATAATATTTGTTTACAATTCTTGTAAGTGTGGCCAAACTTCTCTACATAAGTTAATTTCAATGTTTTATTGAACTATTAAATTTGTAATTCAATTCCTTTTAAATACAATACGTTGCAATTTGTGAGTTATTATTTTTATAAAAAAATGTGGCCAATACAGTACGTATATAAAAATGACCAACACTACACTCTTCCTCAGATAATCAATCTTATTTTGAGGATGTATTGCTGTTAAGGTGAGTTGTGAGTAGGGGAACCATTTTGTTGCCTGGTATATCCCACATTTGTGCTTTCCTGAGGGGTCTCAGCAACTATTATTTTTTCGGGTTCCTGGGTTCCAGCTGCTGGTCGAGAGGTGGTAAACGGGTAGTGAATTATTTTAGAGCTGCTCTTGAAAATACTCGCAGCATCTCTGTATAAGAGATGCATTCTCCGCATTCATTGCCGTTTCATTATCTATCTATCAAACCCCGGTAATAATAATAATTTTTTTTTGCGGGTGAGCTGGGGAAATGCATTACTGCATTCATAGTGGATCGTCATCCACTATGATATGTAGGGCTCTCCCATATGGGCATACCGACTAAAACCCCACCTCATCTCTTTGGGAGATACTTCCACCTCGGGACCGCTTTCGCATTATTCGAGGTGACCCCCTCCTTGATCAGCAGACCGCCTTCCGTATGCCTGCGTCCAGGCAACCGCTTTTTTGTTTGTTTTTTTCTCTTCTCCTATCGACTAGCTTAGTCGCTGTCCTAGCCTATCCCAAGCTGCTGTGTGCTCTATCCAGATCTTTCTTCTTACCTCGAAGCACGCATTCAACGTACGTTGCCACTGCATTCCACGCTTCCGCATTACTTGTCATCTTGTCAACACGGTTTGCCGTCGTAATCAATCCGATTTTTATTTCCACTTGTTGTCGGCTTATGACCCAGCGTTGGCAGGAGAAAAACGTGTGTTCCGCATCGTCAACTATATCGCTTTCTTCATACAAACAAAATGGTGTAATAGTTCACCTCTCCGTGTTTTCTTTCCATCCATTTCCGTATATCTGGTATAAGTTTGGCTGTCCATCTACCGTTCCGATCTTCGCTACATAGTGCTTGCCATCTTTCAATAGTTGCCTGCCTAGCATCTGGCAAAGGCATTGTGGCCGCTGTAGATCGTCTTGTGATAAATACTCTCTTGCGTTCCACTGCGTGAAGGTCGATAGGAAGCATGCATGCTATCACAAAGACAGCGGATGCCGATACTGTGCGGTATGCCGATGCCACGCGCAACGCCGCTGTCCTCTGCACTGAGAGTAATGCATTTGCTCCTCTCTTGGTACTCAGCGTGTCTGCCCAGATTTCACATCCGTACAAAAGGAAACTGTTGCATGCTTCCATCAGCAGCTTCCTCTTGCATGATAGAGGTCCTCCAACATTCGCCATTAATCTGCTCAGCTGTGCCGTTATTTTTTGCCGCTTTTGTGGATACATATTGAATGTGTTATGAGTATGTCAACCTCCTATCCATCCTTATACCTAGGTAGTTCACGCTTTCCTTGGTGGTTATTAAAACATCCTCGAACCGCATTTCTATCTCGGTTGGCATGTGCCGTCCTGTGAGAAACACTAACTCCGTTTTGTGTGTGGCTAGCTCCAGCCCATGTGAGTCTAGCCAGGCCCTGGTTCTTATTATCACTTGTATGAGTCTCCTCTGGGCAACGTCCGTGTTCCTAGCTGTGATGACTGTCATCTGCTGTGCGATGTCATCTGCGTAACCAACTAAGAAGGTGTCCTCTGGCATTTCGATTCTCAGGATTTCGTCATAGCTCGCGTTCCACAGATCTGGTCCTAAAATAGAGCCCTGTGCTGCTCCCGAGGTGACGACCATACTTTTCGGGCCCTCCTTGGTGTCGTATAAGAGAACCCTGTCTTTCAAATAGTTACCAATTATCTTCACTAGATATGTTGGCACTGCAAAATTTCTCTTCAAGGCTTTCAATATGTCTGCCCATCTTAGGCTATCGAAAACATTCCTTACGTCGAGAGTGGCGAGAAGAACCACGGGCCTGCTGAAATGGTTTCTCTGCTGGACAACTTTGACAACATCTGTTATCTCCTTCATGGCATCTATTGTACACCTGCCTGGCCGAAATCCATATTGTCTCCTGGATAAGCCACCCCCCCTATTGATAGCTTCTTCTAGGCGGGGCTTGAGTAGTTTCTCCAGTAGTTTTCCTGCCGAATCCAGCATACAGAGTGGTCTGTATGATGATGGCAAGTGTGGTTCTCCTTTTCCTTTGCTTATAAGCACTAGCTTTTGTTTTTTCCACGGCTCTGGAAAAACGCCTTCCCTCAGTCAGCTATTATACATTTCTAAAAGCAATCTTGGTCGAGTAATTGCAATTTTCTTCACCACCTCGGCTGGTATTCCATCAGGTTCAGGGGCCTTTCCATTCTTGAGGGTTAGAGCTGCTGCCCTTAGTTCTTCTACGGTGAATGGGATAAACTGGGTTTGTGTTGCCACATCCTCGGTGTTGTAGATGTCATTCCTTAAGCCATGCTTATTAAAGAGTGTTGTCACTATATTCTCCATTGTCCTTTCGTCCATCTCCTGCGCGGGGTTTTTAAACCCAAGCTTCTTCATAACTAATTTATATCCAAGGCTCCATGGGTCCCTATTAATATCTTCCCTGAGCTCCTCGAATTGTTGTCTTTTACTATTCTGTATGGCTCTTCCCAACCTCTTTTTTGCTTCCTTGTATTTAGCATGCTCTGCATCTGCTGTGCCTCTACGCCTTGCCCTAGTATATTTTCGACGCTGTCGTATACAATTACGCCTTTCTTCTTCTATTGTGCTATTCCACCAATATACAGCGGTTTTATATTTGTTCCGCTTTCTCGTTTTTGGCATTGCTTTGTCACAGCCCATTCGAATGATATTCATGACTTGGTTAGATATATTTACGGCATCTTCTCCTAATTCCTGTCTTCCTATTTGGTAGTAAACATCTGCCACGAGCGCAGATGTGTCCAACTTGCCCACGTTCCATCTGCGCGTGCCACCACTTGTGCTTCCTTGATGTGTAAGGGTGTTTGTCTGGAGGGAGTATGATATATACTGGTGATCACTGGCCGTGTATATTTCGAGAACTTTCCAGTTCAGAACTCTCCCAGCCAATCTTTCAGACACCAATGTCACATCTGGTATTGTACCCTCACACTGTGGTCTCCTGAAAGTGGGAACATTTCCAACGTTAGCGACTATCAATCCACTTCTCGCTGCTAGTTCAATTATCCTTTTTCCTCTTGAGTTAATAGTCGGCACTCCCCATTCCACTGCTCTAGAGTTAACATCGCCCCCCACTAGGATATCTCCTCCTAGGTCTCCTATGGCGTCCTCCATCGCATCGAGTTTACCTTGGAAAATATCAATACTATCACTCGGTGTGAGATAGCAGCTTAGGAGTGTGATCTCTTCAAACTGCACCCATACGAATCCGTTTCCCTTGCCTGAGTTCTTTGGTCGTAGCCTTCTGTTGTTTGGTATCCATATAGCAGCAGTGTCTGTGTCATCACTTAACCAGAACCCACTCGTCTTACTCGTATATTGCTCGCTGATAATCGCGATGTCCGCTCTCTGCTTCAGAATTATCTATGGTAGGAGAGAATCAGAGACTTTTCCCCTATGCATATTTAGTTGAAGTACTTTAATTTTGAGGTCTGTTTGTCTGCCTTACAGCCCCTTGATCCGTTGAGCTACTTCCTTTTTGTGAGCATATACAACATATTTCCAGATCAATGTTTTTCAAAATTACGTCGTTATCTGTTGTATTTAATATTTTGATATGTTAATTCTCTTTTCCTGGTACTATTTATTGTATTGCTAATAAATACACATGGTTCGATTTCTTTATTAAGGATGATGCTATCTTCAATTATATCCAAATTAACAGGATGAATGCTTTCTGATCGTCTCTCAGTAATTTTTATTTACCCATGATTTCATAGATATGGTTATCTCTTCATTCCCCAAAGTAAGGGTTATTGTTAAAATCTCATACTCAATTCCTAAAATTCCGTCAGTGGGTATCGGAAAATCTTTGTCAATTATATGATTGATTCCGTATTCACTAACTCATAAAATTATTTTTCTAGTGAGTCTATTTCTTCAAGTTTACTTTTCAGTGTTACCTCTTGGTAACCCCTAGCTCTTGATTTCTTAAATTTTATTAAAATGTTTTCCATCTTATTTATTATTGTTTCTATTTGGAAAACAATTTATTCACTTAGCATATTTATAATTTTTTTATACTTGCACAACTGCCTTTTTTGTACATAATTTTTGAAATATTTGTTAATTTTAAAAATTAAAAATGCTAGTAAAATAATGCAGAAAACAAGGAATGCGTCTAATTTTATTATCGCGCCAAAATCCATGTCTCGTGGCTCATTGTTGTTGTTGATGGTGATAGCTTCTTTTTGCTTAGACTTTTGGTTTCCAATTTAGTCCTCTTAGTTCCATATACAGTAGCCTCTTCTGTTCACCCTTTGTCAAACGTATTAATTGCCCCAATCTTCCCCCTTTTTCCTAATCTTTAGCTTCTTTTCTCCCCTTTTTACTTTCTTCTTTTTGTCTTGTTTAGGAATCTCCTTTTTTGTTTCTCTTCCTACATTCCTCTATTGTAATAGATTTAGGACAACAATTTTCCTGTGTGGGAGTGTATTCAGGATAGTCTTCTGTATGTTGTCCTTCTGGCACGTACTTCTCAATGTAGTATTTTGAAAAAAATTTTATCTCCTCTTTCATACTTTTTTGAACCTTCGTAGTGAACAGACGTATTAGCGGAGTTGTTTTTACAAACAAAAATACAAAAAAAATATTCGTAATAAGTACTGATTCGTAATAAGTATTGATTTTGTGAAATTTGCACTAATAATATTTTTCATATAATCTGAAACAACAAAAAAAAACAAAAAACAACCGCAAAAAAATGACTGAGGAATACTCTGCATGAGTACCTCAAAAACAAACAATTGTGAAGTGAGTTCTAACGGCAGAAATGCCTATTTTACTGTGAGTCTGATATTAATGCACACAATAAAAATAAAAAATCGGATGATAGTCTTTTTCTAACGGCAAAGCCAATTTTTCGCGAGCGAACAACTTCGCTTACTCCAATGCCAAGTAGTGATTCGGTAACATTACCATTGCCTAGTTCATCTCTATTTAAGTCAGCGCCATTATCCGCTCCGGGGTCGTGTTCATCACTTAACCAAGTTATCACTACAGATAACAGTAGTCTGAAACCCAAGAGTTATATATATTAGCATATATACATACATAAATATGTACATTTTATTATATTATTTGATAAATCTACTTTACATATACATATATAAGTATTTATTGAAAATTTTAAGAAAACATAATTATTTTTGTCAGTCAGAATTTTTCAATTGATATAAAACATTGAATTTAGTAACATCAAAAAAATTGTAAAAAAATATATTTTAAAAAGAAAATAAATAAATATTTATATAAAAAAAAGGTGAAATAGTACTAATTAAATATATCGTGAGTTCCACCACTATACAAATAATTGGCGCAGTCGGACTTTGAACCTGCTTTTTATTCAAGAAACGAATCCAGAAAAACAGGAAGAAAATATTCAATTTTTTAAATTTTTCAAATAAAGAGGGCAGCAAAACCAACGAACCAACCAACAAACAAAGCGGAACAGGAACCGAATTATCAATTTCAGGAACCATATAAAAAGATACAAATTTAAATAAAAAATTGATTAAAATATGACTACAACAATTACAATAATCCCTTTCCAATTACTGGGAGATATTCCAAAGTTTGATGGACAACCAGAAGAGCTAGAAATTTTTATAAAAAATATTGAAGGTCTTCGTCAACATGTTGATGCTACATCTATTGAACTTTTTGATCTTAGAATACGTAACAAAATTGTGGGTGCAGCCAACATTTCATTAATCAACAACAACAATCCAACAAAATGGGAAGAAGTCAAGGTAATATTAAGAATTAACTTTAATATACCAGACAGTGTAGAGAGTTTAATTAACAAAATTAAGACAGCTGAATGTAGAAATAGTATAAGTAAATTTTTTAATTATATAGAGTCACTCAAAACAAAATTAAATTTAAAAACTAGTATTGATAATATACAGTGGTATAATTGTAAAAACAATGAGCAAATGATTTTAAAGATTTTTATTAACAAACTTCCAAATGAACCTAAATTAATTTTAAAATCTAGGAATCCCTTTTCAATGTTACAAGCAAAAGAGATTCTTATTGATACTGATTATTTTTATAGTAATATACCAGACAATTTACAACCCTTCTCATCCAAAAATAAATTTTTCCTTAATAATAATTTAAACAAAAATAATTCTAAATATTCAGAACAATCTTCCTCTAGAAACATAAATAGAAATAATTTTAATAAAAACGAACATAGAAATTTTAAAGAAATGGACAATTTTTCAGAACGACGTTATAGAAACCAAAATTTTACGAAAAGAAATTTTAATAATGCTGAAGATTAAAACAGAAACTACAGCTATGAATCTTCTAACCGAAATTTTAATAATTACAGAAATTTTAATAACAATAGACACTTTAACACAGGACAAAATTATAACAACACTAATAATTATAATAGTAGTAACTATAATAATTATGATAACAACAATAATAATAATTACAATAATAGTAACAATAATAATATAGGAAACAGAAATATAATTAGTGATAATAATAGTAGATCTACTCAAAATTCTTCAAATAGAACCGTTCAAATGGATATTGATAATATTCAAACAGCAAATTTTCAGTTAACAGCCGAAAAAATTTACCCTGCATAGTAGTGAAAACGCAATCAATTCCATTAAAACTTCTTATAGATACAGGTTCAGGTACTTCTCTAATAAGAAAAGATTTATTTCACTCGTCATTTCAAACAAAACTAGAACGTCCTATAATTTTAAACACTATTTGTTCTAAAACTATTGCTAAGACCAAAATTACTATACCATTCTTTAAAGAATTCAATTTACCGAATTGTAAACTTGAAATGATAGAAACAGAAATATTAAATGATTTTGATGGTATATTAGGATGTAATATTTTGAATCCATTAGGTGCGAAAATTAATTTAAAAGAAAACATTTTAATAACTGATAATGCAAAAATACCACTAATTTTTAATGAAACTGTTGAGCATTATAATGAAAATGATATATCATATTTTAATAGCATAACTATTGATATTAATTTTAATGAACCGCGAATCGAATGCATTATAAACAAATTACAAACAGATAATTTGAATAATGAAGAAATAACTGAATTAACAAAATTGATTAAAGAATTTAATTCTGTATTTTATATTGAAGATGAAAATCTATCGTCTGTCAGTAAATATAAACACAAAATACCTACTATAAATGATATTCCAGTATATAGTAGAGCGTATCGTTTTCCAGAAATTCATAGAGAAGAAGTGGAAAAACAAATGAATGAAATGCTTAAATCAGGCATTATAACTAAATCATGTAGTCCATACAATGCTCCAATTTGGATTGTTCCAAAAAAGATTGATAATTCTGGTAAACAGAAATGGAGAGTTGTGGTAGATTACCGAAAATTAAATAACGTAACAATTGAAGATAAATTTCCCATTCCTAATATGGAAGACTTATTTTCAAAATTAGGAAACTCACAATATTTTAGTACACTTGATTTAGCAAAAGGATTCCACCAAATTTTAATTTCTCCGGAAGATAGGCACAAAACAGCCTTTTCCACTCCAACGGGACATTATGAGTTCACACGTATGCCTTTCGGATTAAAGAATGCACCTGCATCTTTCCAAAGAATAATGAACGAAATATTACATGACTATATAAATAATATTTGTGTTGTATATCTTGATGATATATTGATATTTTCCACATCACTTCAAGAACATATCAATTCATTAAAGAAAATATTTAAGAGATTATCAGAATATAATCTGAAAGTCCAAATTGATAAATGCAATTTTTTTAAACGTGAATCTGAATATTTAGGACATATTATTACAATAGATGGAATAAAACCAAATCCAGAAAAAATTAAAATCATTAAAAAGATACCATTACCGAAAACAGTAAAGGAAATCAAATCATTTTTAGGTTTAACGGGTTTCTACCGTAAATTCATAAAAGATTACAGTAGAATAGCTTTTCCAATGATTTCCTATTTAAAAAAGAATTCAAGAATTGATCTTGAAAATCAAAACTATATTGATTCTTTTAATAAATTAAAAACAATTTTATGCACTAATCCTGTATTAGCATATCCCAATTTTGATAAACTATTTGTTTTAACAACAGATGCTAGTAACGGAGCCTTAGGAGCAGTTCTTTCACAAAATGGTCATCCTATTTCTTATACATCTCGAACTTTAAGCAAACATGAACAAAATTATAGTGCAATTGAAAAGGAACTATTGGCAATTGTTTGGTCAATTAAATATTTTAGACCATATTTATACGGCAGAAAATTTAAAATCCAAACTGATCATCGACCTTTAATATGGCTAAACGGTTTAAAAGAACCAAATATGAAACTACAAAGGTGGAAAATTCAATTAAATGAATATAATTTTGAAATAGAATATATTAAAGGCAAAACTAATAAAGTAGCAGATTATCTCAGTCGTTTAGATGTGAATATTTTAGAACAAGATATTCAAAATCCAAGTTCTACTTTAGCTACAATACATAGCGGAGTTGAAAATTTAAATGATCGTATATTTATATCTGAAAAACCAATCAACTTATATAAAAATCAAATAATAATTTCTTTAAAAAATTCTTTTAAATATGAGAAACAAATATTATTCAATAAAAATACAAGGCACACAATTACAATAAAAAATTATTTCGAAGAAAAGATATTAAATTTTTTAAAGAAAATCTTTCCAATAAAAGGAACAATAGGAATTTTTTGCGATAATTTAGATATTTACAAGAATTTACAACAAACATTAATTCGATATTTTTCAAACTTACCGAATATGAAATTTGTACGCTGTACTAAATTGTTAAAAGATATAATAGATAGAGAAAATCTCTTAACTATTTTAGGAAAATTTCATAACGATAAAAATCACAGAGATATTGAGGAAACTTTCCTAGAGTTAAAAAATAATATTTATTATCCAAATTTGAAAACTGAAATTCATAAATTTATTAATAACTGCATTTTATGTAATATGTGCAAATACGATAGAAATCCAATTAAAACAAAATTTTGTGTAACTGAAACACCTCTACAATCAAACGAAATAGTTCACATGGATATATGGTTTTTAAATAAAAATACAACATTCCTAACATGTATAGATAAATTAACAAAACATGTATCTATACATTATTTAAGTGATAAAAATTCAATAAATATTGTTGAAAAAATTAGAGAAAGATTTGCAATTTTAGGAAAACCAAACAAAATTATAGCTGATAATGAATTTAATACAGCTTTGATTAAAGAATTTTTACGATCAGAAGAAGTAGATTATCATTTCACATCACCAAATACACACACGGAAAATGCAGACATTGAACGATTCCATCTCACACTTAATGAACACATCAGATTATTTAAACTACAATAAAAAGATCAAGACTTAAACGATAAAGCTATAGTATATAAATGCATTGAACTTTATAATGATACTATACACAGTATAACATGTGTAAAACCTAATGATTTATTACATAATAAATTTGATAAATCAATTTGGGAAAAATTACATAACGTTGTTCATGATAAAAAAGTTAAAGGGATTAATAAAATGAATGAAAATAGAAAAGATTGTCACGAATATAGAGAAAGAGAATTTGTTAAAAATCTTGGATTTAATAATTTAAAACAAAAACCAAAATATATAATAAAACAAGTAAAAAATAAAAATAATACACATTTTTTAGATGAAAATGGTTGTAAAAGAGATAGACAGATTGTCAAAAGAACTCTTAAATATCAAAATGAAATACCAAATATTCATTTTGATAGAAAAATAACTGGAAGAAACTATTCCAAGAAATAAATAAATTTGATTAAATTTTTTTTTTTTTTTTTTTTTTAATAAAATATGTTCATTGATATTATTACCATTTATCTACTTATATATATATTTAAAATAATAAATACAAAAAAAAAATAATATGTTAAAACTAAAAAAAAAAACATTTATATTAATATATTTATAAAATTAAAAAATGTTCAAATATAATGTATACTTAAAACTTTGTTACTTTGTTAATATTTTTGTAATGAATTATTTTTTATGTATTTATATATGCTACATTCCAGAAGTAATGTCTTGTCAAAGGGTGGGGGAGTTATATATATTAGCATATATACATACATAAATATGTACACTTTATTATATTATTTGATAAATCTACTTTACATATACATATATAAGTATTTATTGAAAATTTTAAGAAAACATGATTATTTTTGTCAGTCAGAATTTTTCAATTGATATAAAACATTGAATTTAGTAACATCAAAAAAATTGTAAAAAAATATAAAAAATATATTTTAAAAAGAAAATAAATAAATATTTATATAAAAAAAAGGTGAAATAGTACTAATTAAATATATTGTGAGTTCCACCACTATACAAATAATTTAAGGTGCCTGTCGGAATGGACAGATATATCACAGTGGTAAAGCGCGGGCGAAGCCCAAATTCTTCAAAGATCTCATTGGTTCCCAAGATATCCAGGGATATTGACGCCGCCTCAGCTAACCGTCAAAACCGTTTCAAAATATTGCAAGATGACAGCGAGAGACCGGAAGAATCCTCAAAGAAAACCTCAAAACCACCACCAATATATCTGAGACAAAAAAATTCAAACTCGCTTATTAAAAAACTAATCTCGGTCATTTCACATTGTTCCAATAAAACGTGATAATATTGACGAAACAAAGATCCAAATATATGAAGAAAAAGATTTCCGCAAAATGGTTAACGAATTTGAAAAAAGTAAAACAAGTTTCTACACATTCCAGTTTAAGAGTGCTAAAGGCCTACAGATCGTATTAAAGGGCATAGATTCTTATGGTGTTCCTGAGGAAATAAAAGATGCTCTCATCCTTCAAGGATTTAAGGTTAAAAATGTCTCTAACATAATAAACAGGGAGAAGATCCCCCAACCCTTATTTCGCGTTGAACTGGAACCAAATGAGATTAAACTGAAGAAAAATGAGACACATCCTATTTATAATTTAAAATATCTGTTATACCGGAAAATCACAGTTAAAGAACCACACAAGCGTTCGGGACCCGTATAGTGCCATAATTGTCAAGAATATGGCAACACAAAAACTTACTGTAAATTACCTACTGTTTGTGTTGTGTGTGCAAACGCAAGCTTTAATTTCAATCGCCTCGAAGTTACTATTGATAATCTGGTGCAAACTATAAACAACTTTACAACAAATATGACTAGCATGATGCAAGAAATGCTGCGAATGCAGAATACACTGCTTTAAGCATTAGTTAACAAGCCATGAACATAAAGTCAAGACTCAAACACTACATTCTTGAGAACATTTGTGAGGACCACCTGCAGGCAACAAATATTTGTATCGAAATTTTTTTTACAAATTTCGTGATATCATCAATTTACTCCCCTCTCAGATTTTCAATCACTGAGGATCAATATGAGAATTTTTACAGAACTTTTGGATCTTGTTTCGTAGCAGCTGGGGACTACAATGCAAAACATACGTTCTGGGGATCGCGTCTTATTACACCTAGAGGTCGAGCATTGTTCAACACAATTTCAAAAATGGGTTTGGATGTCATTTCGAGTGGGGAGCCTACTTACTGGCCTATTGACACACAAAAAATTCCGGATATTATAGATTTTGGCGTCATGAAAAATATCTCTACGGATTTAATTCATGTTGAAGCTTCTCATGATCTCTCCTCCGATCACTCTCCCACGATCGTTACATTTTGTAGCCCACTAAGAAGTGACTTACCTCACCCATATGTGAAGGTGATAAATCGTGTTAATTGAATGGGGTTCAAAAAATATCTAAGTAGTCATTGTACAGAAAACATCAAGCTAAGAACTCCCGATGATATTGAACTTAACATTGCCAATCTTAAGGAGAATATTAAACAGGCTGCTAAACATACCACTACCTCCCATCCGCAGACTGGGTTTAATAGAATTTATTCTGCGGATATTGAACGTATCGTATGTGAAAAAAGAAGAGCTAGAAGGGAATGGCAACAGGACAGATCACCCCAACAAAAAATCAGACTTAGAGAATGCACTAAACACCTCGAAGAGTTACTGGCATCTGAAAAATCTGCTTCCCTTAAAAACTATCTGGAAGGTCTCGATGTCACAGCAGCATCTAATTACTCCTTGTGGCGCGCTGCTAAAAAACTTAAAACACCCGTTTAGTCTAAACCACCCCTGCGTACTTCTACCGGAGGTTGGGCAAGAACTAATACTGGTCATTTAAAAAACGTATTTACCCCAAACACATCTACTGCTGCTGTTTATTTGCCGGGTGTAGTTGCTCTAACCCCTCGACCCATGAAATTTAAGATGCGTGATGTACAAAAACTAATTGCTGAAACCAACCCGAAGAAAGCTCCGGGTATTGATGGAATTAGTAACAAGATGCTAATGCAGTTGCTTCGTGTTGCTATCAGAATCCTGTTGTTTATTTTTAATGGCATTTTACGACTAGAGTATTATCCACACAGCTGGAAACTTGCCATGATCAAAATGATTCCAAAGGCGGGCAAAGATCTTACCAAGGCTGAGTCATATAGGCCAATAAGTTTATTGTCAACAATTTCAAAGCTCTTCGAAAAGCTGCTCATTACTAAATTGTCCCCAATTCTAACTAATAATGGGTGTATACCGGATCATCAATTTGGTTTTAGAAGTCAGCATAGCACAATTATACAAAATCATAGATTGGTTCATTTTATAAGAAGAACCTTTGAAGAAAAGAAGTATTGTTCTTCCCTCTTTATTGATGTCTCTCAGGCATTTGATAAAGAGTGGCATGAAGACCTAATTTTAAAATTAAAGACATATCTGCTAATAAATATTGAAAATCTTTTGGAAAGTTACATTCTTGTCCGGAAGTTCACTGTTGTGAAAGGAGACTTCATGAGTGTGCCCGAAACTACCTCATCTGGGGTGCCACAGGGGAGTATACTGGGTCAAGTTTTGTATTTGATTTATACCTGTGACATGCCTTTGAGCAGTAATATCCTCACTTCTACTTTTGCCGATGATATAGCCTGCCTTAGTATGCATGAAAACCCTCACGAGGCATCCCGACATCTTCAGGAACATACTAACCTGTTGGAGCTGTGGTTGAACTTATGGAGAATAAAAGTAAATGAACAAAAGTGTGTTCATGTCACATTTACCCTACGAAGAGACACTTGTTCCCCCATTCGAATCAACAATCAAGTTGTTCCTCAACATTCACAGGTGAAATATCTTGGTATACATCTTGACCGACGGCTTACATGGAAACACCACATTGACTCTAAGCTGACACAAATGAAGCTTAAATTAACCCAGATACATTGGCTGATTGGTAGAAATTCAACCCTCAGTCTAGATTGTAAACTTTTAATATACAAGTCGCTTTTGAAACCCATATGGTGTTACGGAATTCAGCTATGGGGCACTGCTTCAGTTTCCAATGTAGAGAGAAAGCAAAACAAAATTTTAAGGTTAATTACATTGGCTCAATGGTACATGAAAAATTCAATTTTACATCGTGATTTAAATATACCACTTGTGACCGCTGAAATTGCAACATATGCTGGAAAATATTTAACAAAACTCGAGTCCTATCCGAATCCCCTTGCTCGTAATATCTTGAACTTTACTGGACACATCCGTTTAAAAAAGAGGGACACTAGGGCCTCAATACGAACACTCCAGATGAAAATTTTTGAAAATATTTTTGTGCTTAACACGACATTTATATATTATTAGTTACTATCACTAAGTTTATGTCCGACACTGGTTGGGCCTAATGATTATATATATATTTAAGATTTGAAATATATATTTGAGATTTGAATACTTATTATTAGTTCGGTTTTGAAGATACAATAAATAATTATTAGTGGGTGAAAAAAATCTCCTCTTGCGAAGGAATATCTTTTATTGGGAATGACAATAAAGTCTTCGATTATTTTCTATAAGAAAAATATAAAGTCGACGTGCTCGGACGTGTTTTTCTTGCTCCGCGTTTGATGTTTTGTAAACTGTACTTGTCAAGAAATTTAAAATAATACATACATATGTATATAGTATATAAAAACTGTTTTCTTTTCGTTTTATACATATCTTTTCGTTTTATATATATACACATAATAAATAAATAAATACATGCAAAGTGCATAAAAGTCAAATGTTATGTACATACATATGTATGTATAATCCTCTGTGCTAACATAAACATACAATAACATCAACAACATCAACAACAATAACAATTTTATCTTCTTTTAATTTCTGTTATTGAAAGTAAATCGTTGCCATCTATTTAAATTTTTGTTTGTTTTACACAACTTAACTTCAAATACCCATAATTACTACTATGGCTTGCTTGGCAAAAAACTGTCGCGTTAAAGGTGATGATGAGAGAATGATTGTTTGTTGGCTGTGTCACGAATTTTGTCACTTTAAGTGCAGTGGTTTATCTGGACTAGTAGCTGAAGCCGTTACCAAGAACAATGGACTGTCTTGGTGTTGTGATAGCTGCAGGAAAGTTGGAGTAGATTTTTACTGATTTTTGAACAATCAGAAATCGAAATTTATTGAAATTCAAAATGAAGCTTCTAAGCTAAATGATTGTATTGTGGATTATGGTATTTTGTTTAATAAGTTTACATCTCTAGACAATTTGAAATCCCCTCCACAACCAGCTCAAAAACGTCGCAAATCGCCAAGAAATAATAATAATAACAATAATAATAACGAATATATGGAGAAATGCAGGCAACAAATATTTGTATCGAAAATTTTTGTACAAATTTCGTGATATCTTCAATTTACTCCCCTCTCAGATTTTCAATCACTGAGGATCAATATGAAAATTTTTACAGAACTTTTGGGTCTTGTTTCGTAGCAGCTGGGGACTATAATGCAAAACATACGTTCTGGGGATCGCGTCTTATTACATCTAGAGGTCGAGCATTGTTCAACACAATTTCAAAAATGGGTTTGGATGTCATTTCGAGCGGGGAGCGCACTTACTGGCCTATTGACACACAAAAAATTCCGGATATTATAGATTTTGGCGTCATGAAAAATATCTCTACGGATTTAATTCATGTTGAAGCTTCTCATGATCTCTCCTCCGATCACTCTCCCACGATCGTTACATTTTGTAGCCCACTAAGAAGTGACTTACCTCACCCATATGTGAAGGTGATAAATCGTGTTAATTGACTGGGGTTCAAAAAATATCTAAATAGTCATTGTACAGAAAACATCAAGCTAAGAACTCCCGATGATATCGAACTTAACATTGCCAATTTTAAGGAGAATATTAAACAGGCTGCTAAATATACCACTACCTCCCATCCGCAGACTGGGTTTAATAGAATTTATTCTGCGGATATTGAACGTCTCGTATGTGAAAAAAGAAGAGCTAGAAGGGAATGGCAACAGGACAGATCACCCCAACATAAAATCAGACTTAGAGAATGCACTAAACGACTCGAAGAGTTGCTGGCATCTGAAAAATCTGCTTCTCTTAAAAACTATCTGGAAGGTCTCGATGTCACAGCAGCATCTAATTACTCCTTGTGGCGCGCTGCTAAAAAACTTAAAACACCCGTTTAGTCTAAACCACCCCTGCGCACTTCTACCGGAGGTTGAGCAAGAACTAATACTGGTCATTTAAAAAACGTATTTACCCCAAACACATGTACTGCTGCTGTTGATTTGCCGGGTGTAGTTGCTCTAACTCCTCGACCCATGAAATTTAAGATGCGTGATGTACAAAAACTAATTGCTGAAACCAACCCGAAGAAAGCTCCGGGTATTGATCGAATTAGTAACAAGATGCTAATGCAGTTGCCTCGTGTTGCTATCAGAATCCTGTTGTTTATTTTTAATGGCATTTTACGACTAGAGTATTATCCACGCAGCTGGAAACTTGCCATAATCAAAATGATTCCAAAGGCGGGCAAAGATCTTACCAAGGCTGAGTCATATAGGCCAATAAGTTTATTGTCAACAATTTCAAAGCTCTTCGAAAAGCTGCTCATTACTAAATTGTCCCCAATTCTAACTAATAATGGGTGTATACCGGATCATCAATTTGGTTTTAGAAGTCAGCATAGCACCATTAAAAAAAATCATAGATTGGTTCATTTTATAAGAAGACCCTTTGAAGAAAAGAAGTATTGTTCTTCCCTCTTTATTGATGTCTCTCAGGCATTTGATAAAGAGTGGCATGAAGACCTAATTTTAAAATTAAAGACATATCTGCTAATAAATATTGAAAATCTTTTGGAAAGTTACATTCTTTTCCGGAAGTTCACTGTTGTGGAAGGAGACTTCATGAGTGTGCCCGAAACTACCTCATCTGGGGTGCCACAGGGGAGTATACTGGGTCAAGTTTTGTATTTGATTTATACCTGTGACATGCCTTTGAGCAGTAATATCCTCACTTCTACTTTTGCCGATGATATAGCCTGCCTTAGTATGCATGAAAACTTATGGAGAATAAAAGTAAATGAACAAAAGTGTGTTCATGTCACATTTACCCTACGAAGAGACACTTGTTCCCCCATTCGAATCAACAATCAAGTTGTTCCTCAACATTCACAGGTGAAATATCTTGGTATACATCTTGACCGACGGCTTACATGGAAACACCACATTGACTCTAAGCTGACACAAATGAAGCTTAAATTAACCCAGATACATTGGCTGATTGGTAGAAATTCAACCCTCAGTCTAGATTGTAAACTTTTAATATACAAGTCGCTTTTGAAACCCATATGGTGTTACGGAATTCAGCTATGGGGCACTGCTTCAGTTTCCAATGTAGAGAGAATGCAAAACAAAATTTTAAGGTTAATTACATTGGCTCAATGGTACATGAAAAATTCAATTTTACATCGTGATTTAAATATACCACTTGTGACCGCTGAAATTGCAACATATGCTGGAAAATATTTAACAAAACTCGAGTCCTATCCGAATCCCCTTGCTCGTAATATCTTGAACTTTACTGGACACATCCGTTTAAAAAAGAGGGACACTAGGGCCTCAATACGAACACTCCAGATGAAAATTTTTCATTACTAAATTGTCCCCAATTCTAACTAATAATGGGTGTATACCGGATCATCAATTTGGTTTTAGAAGTCAGCATAGCACCATTAAAAAAAATCATAGATTGGTTCATTTTATAAGAAGACCCTTTGAAGAAAAGAAGTATTGTTCTTCCCTCTTTATTGATGTCTCTCAGGCATTTGATAAAGAGTGGCATGAAGACCTAATTTTAAAATTAAAGACATATCTGCTAATAAATATTGAAAATCTTTTGGAAAGTTACATTCTTTTCCGGAAGTTCACTGTTGTGGAAGGAGACTTCATGAGTGTGCCCGAAACTACCTCATCTGGGGTGCCACAGGGGAGTATACTGGGTCAAGTTTTGTATTTGATTTATACCTGTGACATGCCTTTCAGCAGTAATATCCTCACTTCTACTTTTGCCGATGATATAGCCTGCCTTAGTATGCATGAAAACTTATGGAGAATAAAAGTAAATGAACAAAAGTGTGTTCATGTCACATTTACCCTACGAAGAGACACTTGTTCCCCCATTCGAATCAACAATCAAGTTGTTCCTCAACATTCACAGGTGAAATATCTTGGTATACATCTTGACCGACGGCTTACATGGAAACACCACATTGACTCTAAGCTGACACAAATGAAGCTTAAATTAACCCAGATACATTGGCTGATTGGTAGAAATTCAACCCTCAGTCTAGATTGTAAACTTTTAATATACAAGTCGCTTTTGAAACCCATATGGTGTTACGGAATTCAGCTATGGGGCACTGCTTCAGTTTCCAATGTAGAGAGAATGCAAAACAAAATTTTAAGGTTAATTACATTGGCTCAATGGTACATGAAAAATTCAATTTTACATCGTGATTTAAATATACCACTTGTGACCGCTGAAATTGCAACATATGCTGGAAAATATTTAACAAAACTCGAGTCCTATCCGAATCCCCTTGCTCGTAATATCTTGAACTTTACTGGACACATCCGTTTAAAAAAGAGGGACACTAGGGCCTCAATACGAACACTCCAGATGAAAATTTTTGAAAATATTTTTGTGCTTAACACGACATTTATATATTATTAGTTACTATCACTAAGTTTATGTCCGACACTGGTTGGGCCTAATGATTATATATATATTTAAGATTTGAAATATATATTTGAGATTTGAATACTTATTGTTAGTTCGGTTTTGAAGATACAATAAATAATTATTAGTGGGTGAAAAAAATCTCCTCTTTGGAAGGAATATCTTTTATTGGGAATGACAATAAAGTCTTCGATTATTTTCTATAAGAAAAATATAAAGTCGACGTGCTCGGACGTGTTTTTCTTGCTCCGCGTTTGATGTTTTGTAAACTGTACTTGTCAAGAAATTTAAAATAATACATACATATGTATATAGTATATAAAAACTGTTTTCTTTTCGTTTTATACATATCTTTTCGTTTTATATATATACACATAATAAATAAATAAATACATGCAAAGTGCATAAAAGTCAAATGTTATGTACATATGTATGTATAATCCTCTGTGCTAACATAAACATACAATAACATCAACAACATCAACAACAATAACAATTTTATCTTCTTTTAATTTCTGTTATTGAAAGTAAATCGTTGCCATCTATTTAAATTTTTGTTTGTTTTACACAACTTAACTTCAAATACCCATAATTACTACTATGGCTTGCTTGGCAAAAAACTGTCGCGTTAAAGGTGATGATGAGAGAATGATTGTTTGTTGGCTGTGTCACGAATTTTGTCACTTTAAGTGCAGTGGTTTATCTGAACTAGTAGCTGAAGCCGTTACCAAGAACAATGGACTGTCTTGGTGTTGTGATAGCTGCAGGAAAGTTGAAATAGATTTTTACCGTTTTTTCAACAATCAGAAATCGAAATTTATTGAAATTCAAAATGAAGCTTCTAAGCTAAATGATTGTATTGTGGCTTATGGTAGATTGTTTAATAAGTTCACATCTCTAGACAATTTGAAATCCCCTCCACAACCAGCTCAAAAACGTCGCAAATCGCCAAGAAATAATAATAATAACAATAATAATAACGAATATAAGGAGAAATGTGATGAACAACCTGATTCTGAGTGTAATCCGACAACATCTGCGACTAAAGTTTCTGATTCATATCCTTCAATAAATATAGAAACTAGTGATGATTCTCAACGCCATGCTGAAGCTGTTGTTAACACTGCTCCCAAAAATGATCAGTGTTCTAGTGGCCCTGCCTTACAACTGGATCCTGACGCAACTGTTTATGCTTCGCTTCGAGCAGTGGAGCCAAGAAAATCGATTTTCGTTTCTCGTCTTGCAAGTGACACATCACCTGATTCTATTATTTATTATGTTAAAAAGAAAATTGGAAACGAACCTGACATTTCTATACAAAAATTCAATTTTTCTGAACCTAGATCTATATCTTCATTCAAAATTACGGTTTCGGCTGATATATACAAAATTTTAATTCAACCAAATTTCTGGCCAGTACATACTCTAGTTCGTGAATACGTGTATCGAAATAGGTCACAAAATGTTGGTGTAATCCCTCAACTTCAACCTAATGTGTCAAAAAACTAAGTTCATCTACCTTGAGAACAAAACTGTCAACGTATTCCTCCTCAAAAGCCAAAAAACTAAGTTTGTCTTCTAGCCTCAGTATAGTATACCAGAATGTTAATGGGATGAACACCAAGCTTACCAATACTTTTCTCAATAGTTTTCATACTGAATTTCATATTGCTGCTCTAACTGAGACATGGCTTAATAATAATACCTACAATGCCGAAACTATGTGTGATAAGTATCAAATTTTTAGACGTGATCGAATTTGCAAACAAGGAGGTGGAGTACTGATTGCTGTTTCTAGCTTATATCCAGCTGAGGAAGTAATAATTGAAAATTCCCTGAATATAGAGATTGTTGTCGTGGCTGCTCAAATTTTAAACATATCTCTCTATATTGCTTGCTCTTACATTCCTCCTAATTCTGATCCACAAATTTATCAAACGCATGCTAAGGTTATCAAATCTGTTGCAAATAAACTTAAACCTGCAGATTACTTGATGGTATTGGGGGATTTTAATATTCCAACAGCATCTTGGATTTCTTCCGAAGACACCGAATTTTTGATTCCGATTAGACCGCATGATTGGACACACGATTTTCTTATGTGCCTTGCTGATATTAATGTTTTCCAGAAAAATAGTCTTCATAATACTAATAACAGATTACTTGACTTGATTTTTGTAAATAATCCCTCCTTATCTGATGTGAGTAGGACCATCCCGCTATGCATTCCAGAGGATCGTCATCATCCTACACTTCTTATCTCTACACCTTTCCCGAAGATGAAAACAATACATAATATAACTGAGTATCTATGTTTTAAACGGACGAATTTTACATATTTAAATCATTTGCTTTCTAATATAAATTGGTTAGAAATACTTACGTATAGAAATGACGGAAGTGATTTTGAGCTACTCCTTCAAAAGTTTTACTCAGTGCTTAATAGCTGTGTTTCTGCCAGTACTCCGGTGATAAAAAAGGTTATAACCAATCGTCCTCCCTGGTTTACTAATACATTGGCATGGTTGAAAAATAAACGTAACAGACTCCATAAAAAGTTTAAATTGAGCAAAAGTTCATTAGATCGAAGCAATTACTTAATAGCAAGCAATCACTTTAATATTGAAAGTAAAAAATGTTACGATTACTATGTTAGTAAAATTAAATATAACATCAAAAACAACACCAAATTATTTTTCAAATTTGTTAATTCAAAAAGGAAAGTGTCATCATACCCGACAACTATGAAATTCAATGGTACTACATACTCGAATGACGCTGATATCGCTAATATTTTCGCTGAGTTATTCGCTTCTACGTTCTCTACAAATACTGTTGACAATTCATTGTATCCTTACGAAATTCCTACTGCAACTTCTATGTATATTTCCTCCTTAGATGTCTCAACCGTCTTATCAAATCTTAAATCATTAAAAAGCTCTTGCAAACCTGGACCTGATGGTATTCCGAGCAGCATTTTAAAAAATTGTGCGGAGTCATTGGTTATCCCATTAACGTATTTATTTAATATTTCTTTGAAGTTTGGTTTATTTCCTAGCTGCTGGAAGGAATCATTTATCATCCCTCTTTATAAATCTGGTAGTCGTAATAATGCTACAAACTATAGAGCCATAGTAAAATTAAATGCTATCCCTAAGTTGTTTGAGAAAATTATAACGGATACACTCAAGCATGAAATTTCATCAATTATATCTCCGAAACAGCATGGATTTTGGCGTGGTAGATCTACAACTACAAACTTATTGGAATTGACGTCATATATCAACGCAAGCTTTTATAATAGCCAGCAAACAGATGTTATTTATACAGATCTCAGTAAGGCTTTTGATAAGGTAAACCATGACCTATTGATTGAGAAGCTTCATGCTATCGGATTTACCGGGAACTTCCTACACTGGATAAAATCATATTTAAAAGGGCGCAAACAATGTGTTATTTACAATAACTCCAGATCAAATTATTTTGAAGTAACTTCTGGTGTTCCTCAGGGAAGCCATCTTGGGCCTCTCTTATTTTTGATTTTTATAAATGATCTTCCAAAAGCCATTGAATTCGGTAATATTCTAATGTATGCTGATGATGTCAAACTCTTCTCAAATATTGCTAAAATCGATGATGCCATTCACCTTCAGAAGGATTTAAACAACTTTTTTAATTGGTGTACCGTAAACCTTATGGAATTAAATATTAATAAATGCAAATTAATGACTTTCACTAGATATTCACCATTTTCGACCAAATATTTTATAAATGGC
Source organism: Germaria angustata (assembly GCA_963681545.1). NCBI lineage: Eukaryota > Metazoa > Arthropoda > Insecta > Diptera > Tachinidae > Germaria > Germaria angustata. The sequence continues at coordinate 84,113,934 of OY812998.1, forward strand.
ACTGAGCTAATAGCTCTTGACTTAATTTTAGACCTTGGAATTTACTTCGAAAAAAAACTTAATTTTAACACACATGTCACATATGCTGTTAACAAGGCTAATAGTGTTTTATTTTTCGTAAAACGATGGGCAAAAGAGTTTAACGATCCTTACGTTACAAAAAATCTCTTCAAATCTTTAGTAAGACCCATTCTTGAATATGGCTCTGTTATTTGGAATCCTCAGTACAATTTATATATTAAAATGATAGAATCAGTCCAGAAACAATTCCTTTTATTTCGTCTTCGATGTCTTCAATGGAATCCAGCTGTGAATCTGCCGCCATATCGTGATCGTTTGGCACTCATAAATCTCCCTACATTAAAAAGCCGAAGAATTGCATCTAACATTGTATTCTTTTTAAAATTATTTCAAGGTAAAACGGATTGTATTTTTCTTCTCGACCAAATAAACATCAATATTCCAAATAGGCAACTTAGATCATATGAAGCCTTATATCTTAGATTTCACAGATCAAATTTCATGAATTTCGATCCATTTCGTAGAATTTGTTCGGATTTTAATAAATTTTATGATCTCATTGATTTATCGGATAATGTTAATATTATTAATAGAAAGCTTTTAAATTATTTAAATTACAATGTTTTTACTTATAACTGTTTTTAACCTAGTCCCTTATGTATTATTTTTGTAATGTCAGCTGTAAATATAATGTAGCTGTAAATAAAAAATAAATAAATAAAAATAAATAAAGATTCTAGCATATACCTGGCAGGATCGCCATGTAATGTGTTATATTTTTAAGTGTATGTGTAATTTTTGCTTAGAGGTTTTGAATGCTGCACTTAGCTGTAGCACGTTTTTATTCCGCTAAGCCACCGGTTAAAGTGTTGAGTTAGAATAGTGAGAAGATCTTTTTTGTTTGAAATCCATAAATATTTTCCTCATTTATTTACCATTTTTACAGATATTTATACTAATAATATTTGTTTACAATTCTTGTAAGTGTGGCCAAACTTCTCTACATAAGTTAATTTCAATGTTTTATTGAACTATTAAATTTGTAATTCAATTCCTTTTAAATACAATACGTTGCAATTTGTGAGTTATTATTTTTATAAAAAAATGTGGCCAATACAGTACGTATATAAAAATGACCAACACTACACTCTTCCTCAGATAATCAATCTTATTTTGAGGATGTATTGCTGTTAAGGTGAGTTGTGAGTAGGGGAACCATTTTGTTGCCTGGTATATCCCACATTTGTGCTTTCCTGAGGGGTCTCAGCAACTATTATTTTTTCGGGTTCCTGGGTTCCAGCTGCTGGTCGAGAGGTGGTAAACGGGTAGTGAATTATTTTAGAGCTGCTCTTGAAAATACTCGCAGCATCTCTGTATAAGAGATGCATTCTCCGCATTCATTGCCGTTTCATTATCTATCTATCAAACCCCGGTAATAATAATAATTTTTTTTTGCGGGTGAGCTGGGGAAATGCATTACTGCATTCATAGTGGATCGTCATCCACTATGATATGTAGGGCTCTCCCATATGGGCATACCGACTAAAACCCCACCTCATCTCTTTGGGAGATACTTCCACCTCGGGACCGCTTTCGCATTATTCGAGGTGACCCCCTCCTTGGTCAGCAGACCGCCTTCCGTATGCCTGCGTCCAGGCAACCGCTTTTTTGTTTGTTTTTTTCTCTTCTCCTATCGACTAGCTTAGTCGCTGTCCTAGCCTATCCCAAGCTGCTGTGTGCTCTATCCAGATCTTTCTTCTTACCTCGAAGCACGCATTCAACGTACGTTGCCACTGCATTCCACGCTTCCGCATTACTTGTCATCTTGTCAACACGGTTTGCCGTCGTAATCAATCCGATTTTCATTTCCACTTGTTGTCGGCTTATGACCCAGCGTTGGCAGGAGAAAAACGTGTGTTCCGCATCGCTTTCTTCATACAAACAAAATGGTGTAATAGTTCACCTCTCCGTGTTTTCTTTCCATCCATTTCCGTATATCTGGTATAAGTTTGGCTGTCCATCTACCGTTCCGATCTTCGCTCCATAGTGCTTGCCATCTTTCAATAGTTGCCTGCCTAGCATCTGGCAAAGGCATTGTGGCCGCTGTAGATCGTCTTGTGATAAATACTCTCTTGCGTTCCACTGCGTGAAGGTCGATAGGAAGCATGCATGCTATCACAAAGACAGCGGATGCCGATACTGTGCGGTATGCCGATGCCACGCGCAACGCCGCTGTCCTCTGCACTGAGAGTAATGCATTTGCTCCTCTCTTGGTACTCAGCGTGTCTGCCCAGATTTCACATCCGTACAAAAGGACACTGTTGCATGCTTCCATCAGCAGCTTCCTCTTGCATGATAGAGGTCCTCCAACATTCGCCATTAATCTGCTCAGCTGTGCCGTTATTTTTTGCCGCTTTTGTGGATACATATTGAATGTGTTATGAGTATGTCAACCTCCTATCCATCCTTATACCTAGGTAGTTCACGCTTTCCTTGGTGGTTATTAAAACATCCTCGAACCGCATTTCTATCTCGGTTGGCATGTGCCGTCCTGTGAGAAACACTAACTCCGTTTTGTGTGTGGCTAGCTCCAGCCCATGTGAGTCTAGCCAGGCCCTGGTTCTTATTCTCACTTGTATGAGTCTCCTCTGGGCAACGTCCGTGTTCCTAGCTGTGATGACTGTCATCTGCTGTGCGATGTCATCTGCGTAACCAACTAAGAAGGTGTCCTCTGGTATTTCGATTCTCAGGATTTCGTCATAGCTCGCGTTCCACAGATATGGTCCTAAAATAGAGCCCTGTGCCGCTCCCGAGGTGACAACCATACTTTTCGGGCCCTCCTTGGTGTCGTATAAGAGAACCCTGCCTTTCAAATAGTTACCAATTATCTTCACTAGATATGTTGGCACTGCAAAATTTCTCTTCAAGGCTTTCAAAACGTCTGCCCATCTTAGGCTATCGAAAACATTCCTTACGTCGAGAGTGGCGAGAAGAACCACGGGCCTGCTGAAATGGTTTCTCTGCTGGACAACTTTGACAACATCTGTTATCTCCTTCATGGCATCTATTGTACACCTGCCTGGCCGAAATCCATATTGTCTCCTGGATAAGCCACCCCCCCTATTGATAGCTTCTTCTAGGCGGGGCTTGAGTAGTTTCTCCAGTAGTTTTCCTGCCGAATCCAGCATACAGAGTGGTCTGTATGATGATGGCAAGTGTGGTTCTCCTTTTCCTTTGCTTATAAGCACTAGCTTTTGTTTTTTCCACGGCTCTCTGCTGTTTACTCGTAGTGTACGGACGTGGTTTTATAAGCGAAAGTTTACGCGAGTGTTTACGGAAGTAATTGTGCGATTCAATTAGAGATGTTTGTATTGTGCGGTAGCGTGGAATCTGAGGATTCCAGTGATATAAAAATTTTGGAGATAAGTTGACGGATGCCAGAGATATAATTGGATTATACTCTGCATCTTGGACGACAATATACTTGTATTATTAACACACAGTGTGTGTGTGTGTTGTTTTTGAATAAATTGAAGCGTGTTTTTGATTTGAGACTTCGCTGGCAAGGTGTCTCAAATTTGAAAGTTAAACTCCGGCAGTAAGGTCGAATCGTATTGATTGATCGGTGTTGCTGTATCGGGATCTTTGTGAAATCGGTGTTGCCACTATTTTCCGGGGAAGTTTCCGGGGAACTTCTGGGATTTTGGGGATTTTTGTCCCAGTTTTTGAATCCCAAACCGGTTTGTGTCTCGGTCACATGGGTTGGTGTCTCTGCTAAGTCGGTTCTTGGCTGCACTGTATAGGGTGAGTGTCCGTGCTAATATCGCGGACTATCGCCTTATCATCTTCTGGGTGATACTATTTCGATAGTTGCTGTTTTTGCTGTTTTGCTGGTTGCTGTTTGCTGTATTGAGAGGTAGGTGTTTTTTACTTATTTTTTCGATACTGAGTGGGCATGCCGCCTGCCGGTAAGCGTAAGTCCTCTAGGGACAGGATGGATTCAAGGGCGGAATCCACTGACGAGGTGGCCGTTGAGTCATTGCCTGGTGCGCCGCCGATACCTGTTGCTCCCACCGAGTCGGGAACGGGAGGCTCTTGTGCTGTCCGTATTAAGCGGATGAAGGCTGGATCGCCTAAATCCAGGGGGCGTTCTGATGCTGCTGCTGTTGGCGCTGGAGATAGCACGGAGCGTGTTTACGCATCGTCTGTGGTTGAAATGACCACAGACACTGAGGTAGTTGTGCCCAAAAAGAGGGGGAGGAAGAAGCGTGCTGACGGTGATTTGGGTGCGGAGGGATCCATCCTTGAGATGAAGAAGGTGACTAATGAATTGATGGACATTGTTTTTGCGAAGGGGGTGAATGCGGTGACCGCTCGTGGGGTGTTGGATATCTCCACGAGATATGAGTCGCTGCTGGTGAGGCTGATCGTGGAGAATGAGCGACTAAGAGGTCGCTTGGATGTGTCCTCCGCCTCGGTTGCTGATGCAGCTCTCAAAGCTGCTGTGCGTGGTCCAGTAATTGCTGCTCCTAGGTCTGCGACTGTTCCTGCTGTATCTGCTGTCCCTTCTCCACCGGTTGCTCCCAAGCCGGTGGAGACCTGGTCTGTTGTGGTGAAGGGCAAGGGTGTTTCGTCCGAAGAGGTGGTTAAAAAGGTTGTGAGCGAGGTTGGACCTACGCTTGGCGTGCGGGTCCATGGTGTGCGTACCATTAAGTCGGGTGGTGTTGTTATTCGTACTCCCTCTGTGGCCGAGAGGCAGAGGATTGCTGCGAATGCTAAGTTTGCTGAGGTGGGGCTGGAGGTGTCGGTGAACGACAAGCTGGGCCCGAGCGTCGTGGTCCAGAGGGTTCACGCTGAGATAGCACCGGACGAATTTATGGAAGAGCTTTACGCCCTGAATTTCAAGGAGGTGATGACACCAGAAGTTTTCCGTAAGAGTGTGCGTTTGGTTAGCTCTCCCTGGCGAACGGCCAACGGTGATGTTGTGAACATCACCCTCGAGTGTACTAGTAAGGTGGCTGAGCAGCTCTCGGGCACTGGTGCGTACATTAAGTGGTTCCGGTTCCATGTCCGGCCCCAGGATGTAATCCAAAGTTGCTACAGATGCCTCGGTTTCGATCGTCGTGTGCAGGAGTGTAAGAGGCGCGAGGAGACTTGCATGAGGTGTGGTGTTGCGGGTCATCGGGCTTCCAATTGTCCAAATAACATTAGGTGCCGAAACTGCGAATTCAAGGGACTACCGGCTGATCACAGGATGTTGTCGATGGCATGCCCAATTTATGTGGCTATGGTTGCTAGGGCTAGCTCGAGACACTGAATATGGAGAGGATTATTATTGTTCAACAGAATCTTCAGAGGGCGTATTCTGCTACGTGTGAATTCGGCCAGTCTATGAGGCGTAGGGGGGCTTCTTTTGCACTTTTGCAGGAGCCTTGCTTTGCGAATGGTGGTGTCAGGGGGTTACCAGCTGCGATGCGCGTTTTCGTGAATTTTCCAGGTAACGATGACGCTTCGGTCGATTGCACTGTTGTGTGTCGTGCGAGTTACATGTGTAATCCCACATGTTCAACCAGCCCTCGTGGATTTGGATTCAATAATTGCAAAATATACTAAAACTTAAAAAAAAATAAAGTCAAAGAACTTTGACTTTATTTTTAAGTAAAAATACTATTTAAGCAATTAAACAAAATTGCCTCTTTTTATTTGATTCCCCTTTTCTGTTTCGTAAGAATTTAAGGTCAATGACATTTTTTCCATTCATCGAAATTTGAATGAAACTTTAAACCATTAATAAAAATTTGTGAATTTATATTTTTTTTTTTTTGTTAAACCTCTTGAAGTCATCGATTTTATCGATGACCCATTCATTTAAGTTGTTACAATTGAACAAACATAAAAAATTGTATAAATAAACAAACAACAGAATTTTATGCTAACAATAGATTTAAGAATTTTAAAATAAGTCAGTCTGAAGACCAAAGTCAAGCAATAAAGACTAAAAAAATTAAAATCTCTTGTTTTCTTTAAACGTAATTGGCGCAGTCGAAAAGGAACTTTTTTCTAAGAAAAAGTTAAAGTAAACCTATATCTAAAACAGGAACTCTTTCCTAAGAAAAGGTTAAAATAAACCTAAAAAAAAGGAACTCTTCCCTAAGAAAAAGTTAAAATAACCTATATTTAAAATTTTGAAAATCCAATTTAATTGAAAAAAAAAACATTAAAACATTTTAAGTCGTAGTCAATTTTAAAAAGTTGTGAGTTGTCAAAGTTTCAAATCAAAGAAAGAAATTTTATTAAAGTGTAAAAGAAAATTTTAATAAGTGAAATTTAAAACAAAAAAAAAATAATTATCGTAATATTTAAACAAGATGTCAAGACAAAATGAATTTGATGCCAACAGACGGCTCGATGCTGAAAACAACATCGACACTCTAAATGAGCAAATAAGGCAGCTTCAGGAGGTAATAATTAGCCAAGAACGGACTCTGCTACAACATCAACAGGAAAACCAAAGACTACAGAATCAACAACAGCAACAGGAAAACCAAAGACTTCAGAATCAACAACAGCTACAATATTCGTTATCAATGAAAGACATTTTGCAGCAATTCCGGCAATTACGATGCTTAGACGAAGGTCATAATGTGATGGCATTCATAAATTTGGTAGAAGCTGTATTTTCTCTGTGCCCACCGAATAATCCGCAACTGAGGGACCTGGCGATGGCAATAATAATTAATGAAAAGGTAACGGGAGAAGCAGCTAAATATATTATGGAAATCGGAAACAACCCTACATGGGACGAGGTCAAAGATACACTCATCCTACAATACAAACCCAAAACAACATATGCAGAGGTTTTCAACAGATGCAGAAGTATGACTGTAAGTAATTTAAGAGCAATTGTTTGATAAGTTTAAGAAGGCTAAGTTTGAAATTAACGAAATATACCAATATGATAATGAAAAGCCAGACTTATATGCACCAGATTGTGTCGACAGACATATAGTGAACATACTGACGGAAAAGATAGATATACCCTTAAGGCATCACGTTGATATTCGAAATACATTAGGAGAGATTTGCACTAAATTCACACAAATTCAGGCCCTAGACGATCCGAGATGCATTCATTTTAAATTTAGAAAACACAATACATATAAAAGTTACAGAAAAACAACACATAACAATAGCAAACAAAATTACTATAATACAAAAGCTAGTAGTGACTTGCATAGATCCAATCCTAATTTTCAACAAGATAACAGCCCAGAAATTCATAATGACAGAAATTTTAATAATCAAAATCTATACAATAAAAATACTAGGTTAAATAATCATAGATCGAATCGATCTGGCCAAACTCATCAATCGTTTATGAGTGTGGACCAGTCAAATATAACCAGAAATGGTAATTACATGGAAATTGATAATATCCAACAGCAAAATCCAGATGGTGAGATAAATTTTACCATACGGCCTCTGGATCAAAACTACCAATAATAACAATTAATATCGGAAGGCAGGTGTTGAAATGCTTGGTTGATACTGGTTCTGACACAAGTATTATCAAACCATCAGCCCTTCTTGGATTTAGACCTCAACCTCTAAAAAATAAAATGTACTATAGAACAATAAACGGCTTAATTGAAGTGACACACTGTATTATTACACCAATACCAAAAGAATTCAACGCTGTAGGGACATTGTCATGGAAAATAGGAGACTTTCAGGGCAATGGTTATAATGCTATCATTGGTCAAAATTTTCTGATACCATTTAAAGCTAAAATAAATTTATTCGACCGTTTCATTGAATATTTCAGAAAGATTGTTGAACCTTCGTAGTGAACAGACGTGTTTTTTTACATAGTAAACAAAAAAAATACAAACAAAAAAAATATTCGTAATAAGTACGATTCGTAATAAGTACGGGTTTTTGTGAAATTTGCTTTATTTGCACTAATAACATTTTTCATATAATCTGAACCAACAAAAACAAAAAGAAAAAAAACAACCGTAAACAAAGTGATTGAGGAATACTCTGCATGAGTACCTCAAAAACAAACAATTGTGAAGTGAGTTCTAACGGCAGAAATGCCTATTTTACTGTGAGTTCTGAAGCTCTTAATGCAAACAATAAAAATAAAAAAATTGATGATAGTCTTTTTCTAACGGCAAAGCCAATTTTACGTGAGCGATCAAATTCGCTTACTCCGATGCCAAGTAGTGATTCTCTAACATTACCGCTGCCTAGTACTTCTTTATTTAAATCAGCGCCATTATCCGCTCCGGGCTCGTGTTCTTCACTTAACCAAGTTATCACAATAGACAAGAGTATACAGAAACCTAAGGTGCCTGTCGGAATGGACAGATATATTACAGTAGTAAAGCGCGGGCGTAGCCCAAATTCGTCTAAAATCTCATCGGTTCCCAAGATATCCAGGGATAACGACGCCGCCCCAGTTAACCGTCAAAATCGCTTTAAAATATTGCAGAATGACAACGAAAAACCCGAAGCATCCTCGAAAAAAACCTCCAAACCACCACCCATCTATTTGAGGCAAAAAAATTCTAACACACTTATCAAAAAACTAATCTCGGTCATTGGTGAAAAGGCGTTTCACATTGTTCCAATAAAACGTGGTAACATTGACGAAACAAAAGTTCAAATATATAATGAAAAAGATTTCCGGAAAATGGTTAATGAATTAGAAAAAAATAAAACAAGTTTTTACACATTCCAGCTTAAGAGCGCCAAGGGCCTACAGGTCGTATTGAAGGGCATAGATTCTTACGTTGTCCCTGCTGAAATAAAAGATGCTCTCACCCTCCAGGGATTTAAGGTAAAGAATGTCTCTAACATAATAAACAGGGAGAAGATCCCCCAACCCCTATTTCGCGTTGAACTGGAGCCAAATGATGTAATACTGAAGAAAAATGAGACCCATCCCATTTACAATTTAAAATATCTATTATACCGGAAAATCACAGTTGAAGAACCACACAAGCGTTCAGGACCCGTTCAGTGCCATAATTGCCAAGAATATGGCCATACGAAAACTTACTGTAAATTACCTAGTGTTTGTGTTGTGTGCAGTGAATTACACAATACTGCTATTTGCAATAAGTCGAAAGACCAGAAGGAAAAAAAGTGCAGTAATTGTGGAGGTAATCACACTGCTAACTACAGGGGATGTCCTGTGTTCTCTTTTGTTAAACAAGCTATGAGCCAAAAGCCTAAAGTAACTCCAGCGCAAACAGGAAATACGTACTCCGCTACTTATCCTCCTATGGCCCAACCAATTTCTACACAAGTATCGTATGCTGACGCTGTGAAGATCAATTCAGTTCCAGTGCAAAAAGTGTCACCACCAACTAGTACAACAAATGCAAATGCAAGCTTTAATTTCAATCGCCTTGAAGCTACTATTGACAATTTGGTGCAAACAATAAACAACTTTACAACAAATATGACTAGCATGATGCAAGAAATGCTGCGAATGCAGAACACACTACTTCTAGCATTAGTTAACAAGCCATGAACACGTTAAAAGTATGTTTCTGGAACGCAAACGGCATTCGCCAACATAAAAATGAACTTGAGCACTTCCTCACGGCAAAAAATATTGATATAATGTTGGTATCTGAGACTCATTTGACTTCGAGAAGCCTTTTTAAAATTAGTGGCTACACCTTATATGATACAAAGGACCCGAGAGGAAGAGCATGCGGAGGATCGGCAATTCTAATAAAGTCAAGACTCAAACACTACATTCTTGAGAACATTTGTGAGGACCATCTGCAGGCAACAAATATTTGCATTGAAAATTTTTGTACAAATTTCGTGATATCTTCCATTTACTCCCCTCCCAGATTTTCAATCACTGAGGATCAATACGAGGATTTTTATAAAACTCTTGGCCCTTGTTTCATAGCAGCTGGCGACTACAATGCAAAGCATACGTTCTGGGGGTCGCGTCTTATTACACCTAGAGGTCGAGCATTGTTCAACACAATTTAAAAAATGGGTTTGGATGTCATTTCTAGCGGGGAGCCCACTTACTGGCCTACTGACATACAAAAAATTCCGGATGTTATAGATTTTGGGGTCATGAAAAATATCCCTAGGGATTTAATTCATGTTGAAGCTTCACATGATCTCTCCTCCGATCACTCTCCCACGATCGTTACAATTTGCAGCCCACTAAGAAGTGACTTACCTCACCCATATGTGAAGATGATAAATCGTGTTAACTGGCTGGGGTTCAAAAAATATCTCAGTAGTCATTGTACGGAAAACATCAGGCTTAGAACTTCCGATGATATTGAATTCAACATTGCCAATCTTACTGAAAATATTAAACAGGCTGCTAAACATGCCACTACCTCCTCTCCGCAGACTGGGTTTAATAGAATTTATTCTGCGGACATTGAACGTCTCGTATGTGAAAAAAGAAGAGCTAGAAGGGAATGGCAACAGCACAGATCACCCCAACAAAAAATCAGACTTAGAGAATGCACTAAACGACTCCATGAGTTGCTTGCATCTGAAAAATCTGCTTCTCTTAAGAACTATCTGGAAGGTCTCGATGTCACAGCAGCATCTAATTACTCCTTGTGGCGGGCAGCTAGAAAACTTAAAACACCCGTTGAGTTTAAACCACCCCTGCGCACTTCGACCGGAGGTTGGGCAAGAACCAATACTGAAAAAGGTAACATATTTGCTGAGCATTTAAAACACGTATTTACCCCAAACTCATGTACTGGTGCTGTTGATTTGCCGAGTGTAGTTGCTCTACCCCCTCGACCCATGAAGTTTAAGATGCGTGATGTACAAAAACTAATTGCTGAAACCAACCAGAAGAAAGCTCCGGGTATTGATGGCGTTAGTAACAAGATGCTGATGCAGTTGCCTCGTGTTGCTATTAGAATCCTGTTGTTTATTTTTAATGGTATTTTACGACTGGAGTATTATCCACACAGCTGGAAACTTGCCATGATCAAAATGATTCCAAAGGCGGGCAAAGATCTTACCAAGGCTGAGTCATATAGGCCAATAAGCTTATTGTCAACAATTTCAAAGCTTTTTGAAAAGCTGCTCATGACAAAATTGTCCCCAATTCTAACTAATAATGGGTGTATACCGGACCATCAATTTGGTTTTAGAAGTCAGCATAGCACCATTGAACAAACTCATAGATTGGTTCATTTCATAAGAAGAGCATTTGAAGAAAAAAAGTATTGTTCTTCCCTCTTTATTGATGTCTCTCAGGCATTTGATAAAGTGTGGCATGAAGGCCTAATTGTAAAATTGAAGACATATCTGCCAATAAACATTGTAAATCTATTGGAAAGTTATATTCTTGCCCGGAAATTCACTGTTGTGGAAGAAGACTTCATGAGTGAGCCCGAAACTATCTCATCCGGTGTGCCACAGGGGAGTATACTGGGTCCAGTTTTGTATTTGATCTATACCTGTGATATGCCATTAAGCAGTAATATCCTCACTTCTACATTTGCTGATGATACAGCCTGCCTTAGTATGCATGAAAACCCTCACGAGGCATCCCGTTATCTTCAGGAACATATTAAGCTGTTGGAACTGTGGTTGAACTTATGGAGAATAAAAGTAAATGAACAAAAGTGTGTTCATGTCACATTTACTCTACGAAGAGACACTTGTTCCCCCATTCGAATCAACAACCAAGTTGTGCCTCAACATTCACAGGTGAAATACCTTGGTATACACCTTGACCGACGGCTTACATGGAAACACCACATCGACTCTAAGCTGACACAAATGAAGCTTAAATTAACTCAGATACATTGGCTGATTGGTAGAAATTCTACCCTCAGTCTAGATTGTAAACTTTTAATATACAAGTCGCTTTTGAAACCCATATGGTGTTACGGAATTCAGTTATGGGGCACTGCTTCAGCTTCCAATGTAGAGAGAATACAACGTATGCAAAACAAAATTTTAAGGTTAATAACATCGGCTCCTTGGTACATGAAAAATTCTATTTTACATCGTGATTTAAATATGCCACTTGTGACCGCTGAAATTGCAAAATATGCAGGCAAATATTTAACAAAACTCGAGTCCCATCCGAATCCGCTTGCCCGAAATATCTTGAACTTTCCTGGACACATCCGCTTAAAAAAGAGGGATACTACGGCCTTAACACGCAACGCAGATGAAACTTTTTGAAAATAATTTTGTGCTTAACACGACATTTATGTATTTTTAATTATTATCACTAAGTTTATGTCCGACACTGGTTGGGCCTAATTATTCTATCTATATTTAAGATTTGAACACTTTTTGTTAGTTCAGTTCTGAAGATACAAAAATAAAATTAGTGGGAAAAAAAAAAAATTGAAATATTTAGAAACCAAATATATTTTCAAAATAATACAGAACCCCTTGTATATGAAGAAATTCGAGTTATGGAGCCAGTTAACACAAAAAATTTAGAAAATTCGATTGACATTAACCATTTAAACAATGAAGAGAAAATTGAAATAAAAAAATATTGCATGAATTTGAGGATGTATTTTATAGAGAAGGAGATACATTAACAGCCACCGATATAGTAGAACATGAAATAATTACAAAAACGGAAAAGCCTTTATACTCAAAAATATATAGATATCCTCAGATCCATGAAAAAGAGGTAGAACGTCAAATTAATGAAATGTTGGAACAAAACATAATAACGAACAGTAACTCCCCTTATAATAGTCCTCTTTGGATTGTTCCAAAGAAAATGGATAACTCAGGTAAGACGAAATGGCGTCTGGTCGTAGATTATAGACTTTTGAATGACAATACCATTGATGACAAATTCCCCATTCCTAACTTAAACAGTATACTGGATAAGTTGGGAAGATCACAATATTTTACAACACTTGATCTGGCAAAAGGTTTTTATCAGATTAAGGTGAATAAGAAAGATAGAGCCAAAACAGCTTTCTCGACGCAATTCGGACACTACGAATTCGTTAGAATGCCATTTGGAGGACTAAAAAATGCACCTTCAACATTCCAGAGGTTGATAAACTCAGTCCTAAGACAGTATGTCAACAAAATATGTGTCGTCTACATGGACGATATACTAGTTTTTGGAACGTCATTAGAGGAGCATATTTGTAATTTAAAACTAATTTTGAAAACGCTTAGGCAAGCAAATCTAAAAGTTCAGCCCGACAAGTGTGACTTTCTCAAGAAAGAAACCTTATTTTTAGGACATGTTTTGACAGCAGAAGGTGTCAAACCAGATAGGCAAAAAGTAGATATAATCCGAAATCTAAAACTACCGGTCACTCAGAAACAGATAAAATCCTTTCTGGGTATGACGGGATTTTATAGGAAATTTATTAAGGACTATGCTAAAATAGCATCTCCAATGATACAATATTTACGGAAAGACGAGAAGATTAATAAAAATGACCCAAGTTATATATACGCCTTTGAAAAACTAAAAGATTTAGTGACACAATCCCCTATCTTAAGATACCCAAATTTCACAAAAAGATTCAAGTTGATAACGGATGCAAGTAACCTCGCTCTTGGAGCAGTTCTTACTCAAGAAGGTCACCCAGTGGCTTATGCATCTAGAACACTAAATAAACATGAACGTTATTATTCAACGATTGAAAAAGAACTACTAGCCGTAGTTTGGGCCGTGAAATATTTCAGACCTTATTTATTTGGTCGAGAATTCGATTTACAAACAGATCATCAGCCACTTAAATGGCTACATGCTAAATTTGCTGGCAATGATATAAATCCAAGGCTCCAGAGATGGATTCTGCAGTTAGGTGAATATAATGCCAGAATAGAATATATCAAAGGAAAAGAAAATAAAATTGCAGACTTTTTAAGCAGAATAAATTCCGATTACTTGGAAATAAATTGTCTAAACGATACTGGTCAACCCGAAGCGGAAGGTTCTCTAGATGTGGAAACAATTCACTCACAAGAAGAAGAACAAAATGATCATATCCCTATACTAACTACAATTGTGAATAGATTCCGTCAACAGATTATTTTCCAGAACAAAAAGCGCAAAGAATTTGAGAGAGTGTTTAACCATAGGAGACTCTACATAGATAGGGAAGATATACAAAAAAATATCGTAGCAACATTGATTTCAAGATACTTTTCAAAAGGTAAAGTTGCAGTGTATTCCGAAATGAATGATCAAGAATACAGTAAACTACAACAATTAATAATAAGACATTTTAATAATAGCAGTTTAAAATTTGTCAAGTGTTCATATTTAGCTGAAGACATCCATAATGAGGATGAACTCCATAAGCAGATTACACTTTTTCATAAAATAGAAACTGGGCATGCTGGTATAATGGCAACATACGAAGGAATTAAAAGCAAGATTTATAACCCAAACTTAAAAGAAAGTATTCATAAGATCATTAATAACTGCGATATATGTACTGGAGGGAAATACGACAGAAAGCCTATTAGAAAAGAATTTGCGTTAACAATAACACCAAAGGGTAAAAATGAAATAGTTCATATAGATACATATGTTAATAGTAAACAAGCTTTCATAATTTTCATAGACAAATTCACGAAACATGCAATATGTTTTCCATTAATGGACAGGAATAGTAGAACTTTAGTTTCAAAGATAACAGAATTTCTGTCCATAAAGGGAAAATTTAAAAAATTTGTATTTGATAACGAATTTAACAATGCTAATATAAAGGACTTCTTAGTAAGAGAAGGTATCGAATTTCACTTCACGAAACCGAATAGCCATACAGGCAATGCGGATATCGAAAGATTGAATAATACGATAACTGAAAAAATACGAACCCTAAATATTGAAGAAAAAATACCAATTATAGAACAAATGAATAAGGCTATTTATCATTATAATAATACATATCACAGTACTATAAAATGTACACCATTTGCTGTAGAAAATTATGAGGTAAAGCAAGATGATATTTACAATAACTTGATTGTTTGTAAGGAAAAGAAAATTGCAAAAGCAAACAGAAAAAGAGAAAAGTACGTTGAGAATAGGGAAGAGGGATACATAAAAAATTATAGAAGTGTAAGGCACAAAGAACAGCCTAAATTTAGGAAACAAAGGTTAGAAAATGTTCATGTGTCAAATATAAAAAGACCTTTTAAGTTTTCGGAGCTACATGGTGATTCAAATGACGGTAATAGTGCAAACATGGTAAACCATAGTGAGGACGAAGATATTGACTTTGAATATCTGGCCAAACGTTTTGAGGATCTTAAAAGACAATTTAAAAAATAAAATAGACTTAAAATAGAGAACTCGAAATAGAAATATACTATAACAGTTGCAGATGCAAACACCAAAACACTCAATAAATACATCAATCTCATTATAAATGAAAATATATTTAATTACAATAATAAAACATATGTATATAAACAAAACAATTATCTAAATGAATGTAAAATATCAAGACATTGTACAATAGAAAAAAATTGTAAGATTATAACAAACGAAGATACAGAAATCATAAATATTAATGATCAAACAATTATTGTAAAAAATGCAAAAAATAGTATAATAACTAGCAACTACAATAACACAAATAATACTTTGAATGGAAACTACTTAATACAGTATACTAATTGCACTTTGACAATAGCAAATGAAAGATTTTCAAATAATAATAAAATGTATTTAGATAAAATAATTGTTCCGAAATTTGAAAATATAAAATTTAATAGTACTCTAACCATAGAAGAAGTAAAAATAAAAACAATTCAAAATATGAAAGAAATCGAAGAAATAAAGTTTAATAGTAAGATTGTTATTTATACCCTACCACCAACAATAATTGTAGCTATAGCTATAATATTAACAATAATGTTATGTGACAGAGGTAGGAAATCGAATGGAAGAATTCAGGAGAATCCTTTATCTAATGGGGGAAGAGTTACATGTGTAATCCCACATGTTCAACTAGCCCTCGTGGATTTGGATTCAATAATTGCAAAATATACTAAAACTTAAAAAAAATAAAGTCAAAGAACTTTGACTTTATTTTTAAGTAAAAATACTATTTAAGCAATTAAACAAAATTGCCTCTTTTTATTTGATTCCCCTTTTCTGTTTCGTAAGAATTTAAGGTCAATGACATTTTTTCCATTCATCGAAATTTGAATGAAACTTTAAACCATTAATAAAAATTTGTGAATTTATATTTTTTTTTGTTAAACCTCTTGAAGTCATCGATTTTATCGATGACCCATTCATTTAAGTTGTTACAATTGAACAAACATAAAAAATTGTATAAATAAACAAACAACAGAATTTTATGCTAACAATAGATTTAAGAATTTTAAAATAAGTCAGTCTGAAGACCAAAGTCAAGCAATAAAGACTAAAAAAATTAAAATCTATTGTTTTCTTTAAACGTAATTTGCGCGGTGGGGGATTTGTGTTGCGGTGGAGGGTCGTTTTGGTCGCTTGCTTCTGGTGAGCGTGCTAGTGATATTGACGTCACTTTCGTGAATGGTAGGGCATCGTCGTTGTTTGATTTCCGTTGGCGTGTCTGTGACAATGCGGGGGTAAGTGACCACAATCTCATTGAGATTGTGGTTGCTTACCATCGGCGTCCTGGGTTCGTTCCGACCTTGCGGAGGTGGCGGGTGCGCAATGTCGACTGGAATGCGTATGCCGGGTTTTTCAGGTCGGTGGCCCTTTGCTTGCCCTTGGACACATTCGGGACATTGTCTGTTGATGAGCAGGTTGGACAGATTGATCAGTGGATGTGTTCAAGTAATGACACGTTGATCGGTCGTTGTCGTATGACTAGACCGCGTCGTGTCAGATGGTGGACTGATGAGCTGGACGCTATGCGGAGGAGCGTCAGGCGCCTCCGAAGATTGTTTCAGAGTGCCAGGCGTTCCAACGCTGGGGATCTTCTTGCACGTAAAGCTGACTATCTGACCAGCCTGAGATCTTATAAGGCGTGCATCGAAAGGGTGAAAGAGGATGAGTGGAGGGCTTTCGTGCGCGAGGGTAGGGACGATCCATGGGGCGAGGTGTATCGTATATGCCGTGGTAGGGATCGGCAACATGGCGTAGAATCTCTGCAGGTTGGTGACGCTGTGTTCACAGCCTGGAGGGATTGTATGTCCGTTTTGCTGGGTTCGTTCTTTCCGGATGGGGACCGGGTCAATCGTCCTCCTCTCATTAGGGAGGAGGTTGGCCCACCGACTCTGGAAGGATCGGAGTTGGCTGCCTGTGTTTACCGGATCAGGAGCAGGAAATCTCCGGGTATCGATGGTATGACTGGAGAGATGTGTAAAAGCATCTGGAAGGCCATACCGGAGTATTTGGAGATGGTCTACGGGAAGTGTCTGATGATGAAAATATAACAGGTTACAGGCAGCAAATGCATGATTATTTTATAGAACAAAACCTCCATCTAAGTCAGATAACACAACAAAATCTAGCCGATAGGAGAGCCACCATATTTAGAAACAATCTGATACCTTCAACATTTAGAGAACAAATACGGTTAAGTGTAATTAACAACGAAAATCAACACAACACCCAGCAACCGTCCGAAATGTTGCAAGATACCCAGCAAATACAAGCAACACAAGCAGCACCAATCCAAATAGAACACAGCAGTAACGAACCACACCATACACAAATAGGAGCTAACTACGAAGCAGAACACCAAACTATAAACCACTTAATAAACACAGCAAACCAACAGAACGCAGAAACAATAGAAACACTAAACGCAATTTTCAACGAAGCAAAAATCAAATTCATGGAAATAGACGAGAAATATAGACCATTCATCCCAAAACACAAACCGAACAAGAAATTCTATCGAATCACATCTATGATCAACGAAGAACTACTACCAGCAGAAATAACCCCAAATAGTGATTACAATCACGTACTAGGATTAATGTACTGCAGTGCGTATACAATAACCCAAGCAACATAGTGCACACACAATTTGACCCACTGAACCATACAATAGAACAGCTAAGAGATACAGTAAAACAAAAACTAATGAAATACACAGAAAAAATGCGAATATACACAAAAAGTCACAACAGAGCAAAACATAACAAAATTTTCCAAACAGCAGAGAAACGTTTCTACAGCAAGTTAACAAAACCACCCGAAAGCACAACAAACCCGAGCAACGGCCCCAGTATAAAAGAAATCGAAAACTTCTGGAAAGCAATATGGAGCAAAAGAGAAAAACACAATCCGACACCAACATGGATGGAGTCTGTTCTCGAAAAAATGCTCACGAACACACCAATGGCCACAACAGTCATCACCCAAGATGTGTTTGAAAAAGCAATACGCAAACTCCATAATTGGAAACAGCCAGGAAATGACAAGATACATGACTACTATTACAAGTATCTTACACTTAATCAGAGTGTTCAACGATATGATAACCAACCCAAATAATATCTCACATGGGATGTGCAGTGGCGTAACTTACCTGAAACCAAAAGTTCGTAATCCGACATCACCCTCCCAGTTTAGACCAATAACATGTCTGAACACAGGGCATAAAATCCTAACCTCCTGTATCGCAATAACAATTAGCGATTACTGCGAGAATAACAAAATACTCGCAGAAGAACAGAAAGGATGTCGACAAGGGACAAAGGGTTGTAAAGACCAATTAATTATCGATAGTGTAATAACAAAGCAGGCAATAAGAAACAAAAGAAATATGTATGCGGCTTTCATAGACTATCAAAAAGCCTACGACTCTGTCCCTCATTCCTGGCTGCTAGAAATCCTGAGAGTATATAAAATAGACCCTAAATTAATAAAATGTATCGCAACATTAATGAAACGTTGGGAGACTACATTGCACGTACAAAATGAACGCAATAATATAACATCTAAGCCAATTAAAGTGCTACGTGGTATATACCAGGGTGACTCTCTAAGCCCTTTATTATTCTACTTAGCTCTAAGCCCCCTTTCCCAGCTACTCCAACAAAGTCAATACGGTTATAAATTAGGATCAGATGCCGATAGAATTTCACACTGTTTCTATATGGATGACTTAAAACTTTACGCCAGTACGAAACAGAACAGAGATGATCTCTTGAAAATAGTTGAAATGTTTTCACTAGACATAAAAATGAAATTCGGAATCGACAAATGTAAAACACAAAATATTAACAAAGGAAAACACACAACATCAGCAAATTTTATAACCTCTGAAAATGAAGAAATAACATCAATGCAAGAAAATGAACATTATAACGGTCTAATTCATAAACGCACAATAACAGCTTTATAAGAAATTAATAAGAGAAATTTGCAAAAAGAGTATTCATAAACGTTTAATAGTCTATTAATCGCTTCATAACACTGTTTGAAATTAGGAATTTTTATTGCAGCCATTACCCTACTTTAACAGTTCAATAGAGTGAAATAATGAGAGACTTCAGAGCAATTAAAAACCTTCCTGGCGTTATTGGTATAATTGATGGGACTCACGTTCGTATCAAAAAAACCGAAGATGACTTATCCAAATATTATATTAACAGGAAGGGCTACTATTCCACTCGGAGTGACGACGAAGTATGTGTAGTTAAATGGATGGATAGAAAAGCAGTCACGCTGCTATCCACTTGTTCAGATAACGCCCCTGCTGATACCTGCAAGTGTTGGTGCAAAAAAGAAAACAAAAAAAAAAAATTAAATAACCCGCCCAGCTGCTGTGGGGAATTATAACACATGCATGGGTGGCATAGATTTGTGTGACAGATTAATAGCTTACTATCGAAGCAGGATGCGTACAAAGAAATGGACTGTACGATCCTTTGCTCACTTTTTGGACTTAGTTGTGGTTAACTGTTGGATAATGTACATCCGCTGTTGTGCCCAAGAAAACATAAATGCAAAAGATAGACTTGGATTGCTTCAATACAAAATAAATCTGGCTAAAGTTATGATAAAGTATGATGGCGGGAGAGTTTCCCAAGATTTTTCACATCTTGGTTCAAAATCACGCCCTAGTACAAGCATATCTGCCACAACCAGTCAGAATTCTGAGGACGATCCATGTGAAAGTCCAAGCGAGCCCCCTACGAAGAAACATCGTGCGGTGGTTCCACATCGCGTTGTCGTACCATTTGCCCAAAATGTAACATTTACTTATGTACATACATACATACATATGTATGTATGTATTCTAAAAACCAATTGCTTTGAAAACTACCACACTGTTAAGAGCCTAGGTACTCAATAATTATATGTATAGATCTGAGGTGCACACATGTGCACCTACATTTTCCACTACTTCAAATAAAAAATTAAAACAAAATCACATAGAACTATTTCATTTGCTGCCCAAAGAGTAAACAAAATATACAAAATATGAAAAAAAAATACTTGAAACATTATAGTGATGAACAAACAAATGCAATCAGGTGGGTACCTAAATAATCGTTCAACAATGAAAAAACTAACGTGTTTAGGTACATTTTTTATAAGAGATTTGTACTTTATAATTTCGTTTGTAGAAAATTATTTCTAAAACTTTATTTTTTTAGCTTAATTACAATCGATTTCAAATATTTTTTGTTAATTTTTGTTGTATTTGAACCAAATACTCATATAACCCATTTAAATTATTTGTATCACTAAACATAAAATGAGAGAGGATTTTGTACGTGGTTGCCAACAGCATAGATAAATCTGATAAGAGAGTTCAATTGCTAAAGCAGCGTTACTAATCGTTTATGAATATAATATTTTATTGCATGTTAATAAATCGAAATTTGTTTAATAACTATTCTACAGTTTAAGGCTGAAATAAAGAATTTTTATGAATTAGACCGTAAGTATCTAGGCATTAAACAACACATCACAATCGACCACAGAAAACATAAGGAAGATATTAGCAGGGAATTCATCCATAGATGCAAGAGCAAGCTAAATGGCCTAAACCTGTCGAAAGCAATTAACACATTTGCCATCCCGTTACTTACGTACACCTTCGGTATTATCACTTGGTCAGATACAGAGTTAATAACTTGGACATGAAAATCAGAACAACACTAACAAAAAACAAATACCACCACCCAAAAGCCTCAATAGAAAGGATTAATATACCAAGGAAACTCGGAGGGAGAGGAATAATAAACATAAAATTACTTCACGAACGTCAGCGAAAAAAACTAATTGAATATTTTACAACCAAATCAAGAATCTCATCGCTATACAGAGAAGTAATACAAGCCGACGATAACATCACACCACTTAACCTCAAAAACAGTAACAATCTCCAACCCACTGCAATAGAAAGCTTCATATGAAATTGTAAATCGAAACCACTACACGGAAAATACGCTAACATGATTTCTCAGATATATGTAGATACAGCGAAAACCAACAACTGGCTACTGCATAGCAAAATCTTTGCCGAAACTGAAGGATTCATAATAGCCATTCAGGATGGAGTTATACACACAAAAAACTACATGAAATACATAGTCCAAGATCACAGAATAACAGATGACCACTGTCGGAGATGTGGTGTAACACCCGAAACTATCCCTCACTTACTCCACAGTTGCACAATACTACTCTTAAACCACTACAAACAAAGACACGACTTAATTGGCAAAATAGTTTATGTTAAGCGCAGGCTCGTTTTTCTTGCTCAACTTTATTACGATGGATAACTTGGTGCTTCACCAAGTTATTAATGTTCGTAGGGGTTTATTATCCTAGTAGTTCACCAGGATAATTCAAGCGATTATTTTCGGTTCAGTTGTTCAAGTGGTACACAAGAACAACGTTAACTGACTTGTTGTGAAAATGAAATTCAGCGATGTTTGCTGGATGAATCACAAATTTTATTAAAAACTTATGGTATTTAAAGAAGAAAATTACAAATACAAATAATAAAGAAATACAAATACAAATAGAAATATAATACAAAAAAAAGTAAAAAATTTCAATTTTTAGCAGGCCGGAAACCATTCATTCTTCTGATGCACTAATTATTTTCCCACCGTTAGCAGAGAACAGATATTGGATTTCATAACTGTCTGGCTGGTGAATTAAATAAGCAAATTATTTTCTCACTGACAGTAAAGCCCAAACAGATATTAAATTTCTCCAACGTCTGACTAGTTATTTGATTTAGTACGTGTAAATAAAAATTTTGTTTTAATTTAGCTATGAATTATGCAAACGCGGTAATTCTCACGCCTAAATAAGAACGTTAAAAAGAGGTATGGATTTTGTTCAAGTATTATGAATTATGCAGACGCGGTAATTCTCACGCCAAAATGTGGGAAAAATAAGAACGTAAAAAAGAAGTACGGATTATGTTCAAGTATTATTAATTCTATTGAGAGTTGTTTTTATTTTTGAATAAAGAATAAAAAAAACTCAAAAGAATTAACATATTGCGGCCCCAAGGGAATTGAAAAGTGCGAATGAGCGATCTCCGGCAATTTACATATTTTGAGGTGGATTAAGTTGTTGGTTCCAATGAAACATTCCAGTTGGATCGTGGAGACGGTTGTGGTGCTTCGGGGATCGGTTCACGTCTTCTCTTCAACCTTTGCCTTGCTATAAGGGCCACTATCACAGCTAAAATCAAGGCTAGTCCAACATAGCTGATGGTTAAGCTATGCATTTTATGGGTTCTTGCGAGAGGAAATTCTTGTCGTTGTGCCCTGACCTCATTCTGCAGATGGGTTATCTTTTCAATTGTCGAAGCATATGACAGGGGTTGTGTCATGTTGTTTACGCTTTCTTGGAGGTGAAGGAATGACATCCCATTGCTTTTATATGATGAATGCAAGTTTGATGAGATGGTTCGATGCCCGTATATGGTAATAACATCATTTTTCATTGCACACCTTGCGGGAAGCGTGAGCAACCCGGTACCTTCCAGCAATTGTGAACTGCTTTCACCTTTGCATATTGTGCTTAGTTTCAGTTGCTGTTGAGTTGCGAGCAGCAGGTTCTTGTTATAAAGTTGGTACCATACGTTATTGCTGTTTATCAACTCTATGTTGCAGCTTGAGTCGGATTCATTGTTGAATAAATGTATCTCACAGCGACAAATTGGAGAGCCTTCATGATATGCAGCTTGAATGTGTGGGCATAAGAAAATGTTATGCTCAAGTTTATTGCAGGTACTTAGCTTCGATTCATCTATAGGGAAATATTCGCCACGATGAGCGTTGAGAGCAATCATTTTAGTGGTTGGTATGATAGCAACTAAAGAGTTGTTCATTAGCTGTGGTACTGGAGTAATATAAAATAGGTCATATTGCCCTTGATGGGCTAGAGGGATGAACAAGGTGCAAATAATGTGCTGAGTTGAGATTGCTGCGTGAGCCGTGACTACACCATATAAATGAATAATATCTGCAACTTGAAGTACTAGATCTGCGGAAGGTTTGCCTTTATGTTATCGATGTCACCCGAAAAGTATTGTGGGGTTAGTAGAACCGGACTAATTCGACCATGGTAAGTGTCCGCTAACAATGTGATCATAGATGTGTGCATTTTTTGCAAATTATTAGCAATTGTAAGTAACTGGACACTCAGTGATAAAATGACTTCCGATCGATGGTAACTGTCATTGGTTGTGAGGTAGTGTAGTTTATTTATTTTACCGTTCATTTTTTCGAAGTTATCTTGCGTGCGTTGTTCCGATTGCTTCATGAGATTCAGGGTCGAGTCGAGAAACGATGTTTGATTCCGAAGAAGGCTCTGCAAGTGGGCTTCGTTGGTTTTTATACTATTAATAGTATCCGTTATTTCTGCTGCATATTTGGAGTCTAGAACGTCAAACAAGGAGCTTGCTATATTTCCAACGATGTCTATTGCTCCTCGTCGCTTCCTTTTTATGAAATTTTCCAAACCGTGCTCCATTTCATTTCTGAGATCTTGAAAATGGGATAGAAGTCCGTTGCATTGATGATTAAGGGATGAGTAATCGGAGGCCCTTTTCAGCGCAGAGGTACCGTTCATTAAAAGTTCTAATTCGTTATAGAACGGTGTCAGCTCAAAATAAATAAGGAGTTTCCATTCAGCGATGACAGGTTTAACTTGGCCAATATTTTCGAAATGTAATCCAGGGTTGCTGGTGATTTGGGTGTACGTCACTTGTTGACATAGGATTAGAGGGAGAAATAATGCTACGAGTACTAGCAGACCTGTTGCGTTTAGAGTACAAAGTTTTGAGGGTGGTTCATTTATGGTTTTGTTTTTGGGTGAGCTGTCTCTTTTTCGTTTCTCATCTGTTGTGTTATTGCTAACATTGGTTCCTGGTGGCTCCACAGGAAGAGGAGCCAGCAAGTGAATTGCTCGCTTAAGGATACCATCAGATGTTTTTACATCCGCTGTTCTGACAAGTCCGTCTGGACCGGGGTAAATTTCAGTTACTTTTCCAAGACGCCATTTAATGATTGATATTTTGTCTTTAATTATAACTATGGTACCCCGTTGCAAATCTTGAGCCTTGGTTTGCCACTTGTTTCGCTGCTGGAGTTCACTGAGGTATTCGTGCGACCATCGTTTCCAGAATTGATGTTTTATTTGTGACACTAACTCCCATCGTTTTGTAAGAGTTGATGGAGTTGACCTGGCAGTTGCATCTTCTTGTACTGTAAGCGGTTCACCAATCAAAAAGTGGCCTGGTGTTAGTGCAGCCTCATCACTAGGACTATTCGGCAACGGTGCAATCGGTCTCGAATTAAGGATTGCTTCGACTTCTATGATCACGGTTTCCATTTCTTCATAGGTCAGAGACGCGTTTGCCATTTCTTTAACAAGTAACTTTTTTGCGGACTTGACTGCAGCCTCCCATAGTCCGCCGAACTGCGGGGCTCGTGGAGGTATGAAATGAAAACTGATGCCTTTGCTGACACACTCTTGTTGAATTTTTTCTTGAGCAGCTGTGGCGAAAAGAGCAGTTGACAACTCTTCTAATTGATTGCGAGCTCCCACAAAGTTTGTTGCGTTGTCACTGTAGAGATGCTGACAGTGACCCCTTCGGCCGATGAATCTTTTGAGTGCTCCAATGAAAGCGTCGGTTGTAAGGTCTGTTACAAGCTCCAGATGGACCGCCTTAGTGGAAAAGCAACAGAATACTGCTATATACGTCTTTTGGGGTCGCTTTCCTCGGGTTTTTAAGTGAACCCAGATTGGACCACAGTAGTCAACTCCTGCATTAATAAAGGGTCTCGCTGGTATTACTCTTGCTTCTGGAAGGTTTCCCATAATTTGCTGCAGAAGTTTTGGTTTCGCTCGTACACATTGCACACATTTATGCACAGTTTCCCGAGCCAAATGTTTGCCTTTAATGGGCCAAAAAAGTTGTCTTACGATTGCTAGAAGTGCTCCAGAGCCACAATGTTTGTTTTCCCTATGTATCGTCTCAAATATTAGTTTAATTATTGTGTCGTTATAAGGAAGCATCATTGGATGTTTGGCTCCGACTCTTAGAATGTTATATTCATCTAAAATGGGGGATAAGCTTTTTATTTGACTCGATTCTTTAAGGTCCTTTTTCTGTTGCAGCTGTTGAATGTCTTCTGGGAACGTGCATAGTTGGGTGGTTCGAACTATGATGGCAAGCGCATCGTGAAGTTCAAGAGGTGTGAGAGTTTGTTGGGTTTATCGATCGGGCTTGAAAGTTCTGGCATTTCTACTGAATCTTAAAATGTATCCTATGATAAGTTGGAGCCCTTTTAGTGAATTTCGGTGGTTGATGCTGTGCAAAAAGTTTTAACTATGGACAGCAATGAGTGAGTTGTATGATCCTTGCTTTTGTTCAGGGGTCGGCAAATTTGGATCTAGGCCAAAATTGGGAGGCCAATGTTTCTCGTCTCCATGAAGAAAAAATGGCCCATACATACATTGGGGTGTATGCTGTAACTGTTGTGGATCCAGTCCTCTTGATATGATGTCCGCTGGGTTATCTTTAGAACTTACATGACGCCATTGCTCAGGTAGCGTGTTTTTTTGAACTGAAGATCTTGAATTTATCCACGATAAGACTATTTTTGAGTCGGACCAATAGAATGTTGGTGTTGTATTCATATCCAAGTCTAGTTTCACTTTTGCAGCTAAGTTAGCAGCCAATTGTGCGGCACATAGTTCCAGTCTAGGCAGTGTTTGCTGTTTGAGTGGAGTTATCCGTGATTTCGCACATAACAAATATACTCTTATAGTTTTGTTTGGTAGAATTGTTCTCACATATATTGCAGCGCCATACGCCTTTTCGGAGGCATCAGTAAAAACATGAAGTTGAATCTTGCTAGGAAGAACTCCTTTATAGATATGCCGATGCACTTGAAAGCTTTCAAGGTTCGCCAGCGTGAAGCAAATTCTGAAGAAACAGCCTAGTCCCATGAGAGATTCAAGGTCCATAATTCCTGGATAAACATTTTTGCGCTGGCAACTACTGGCGACAGTATTCCTAGTGGATCAAAGATTCTCGCCAAGTCTAATGTGACTGTTTTTTTGTCACGGCTTTAATTGTTTGAATGCTGACCTTGATCTTAAGTAGGTCATTTTTAGGTACCCATACCAATCTCAGTGTCTTCGTGTAATCAGTTTCGTCTGAGAAGTCAAGACTGACTTCTTGATCATAACTGAGAATGTTTCGGAGCAGCTGGGCGTTATTAGCGCACCATTTTCGTAGATGGAATCCGTACTTAGCCAGGACGTCTTGCAGCTGGCGCTGAGTTTCTAGGGCTGTATTCAGGCTATCAGCTCCACCCAGCCCGTCATCGACATAAAAGTTCTTGTCCAAAAAACTGGCTGCCAGAGGAACTTGCATCTTATTATCCTGGATTATTTCCTTCAAACATTTGATCGCCAGATATGGTGCTGGTCTAGTGCCATAGGTAACGGTATTTAACTGGAAATAAGCACTGGGCTCCGAGGCATTATTTCGCCAGAGGATTATCTGGTACTGTCGGTCCTTGGGGTGGATATAGATTTGGCGGTACATTTTTTCGATATCTGTTGTGAATACGAAACGGGGTAGCCGAAATCGCAATAGAACCGTAAATAGATCATTTTGTAGTGGTGGTCCAGTGTGGAGAATATCATTTAAGGATTTTCCTGAGGACGTTTTTGCTGACGCATCGAAAACTACTCTGAGTTTAGTTGTACTACTTTCGGGTCGCAAAACGCAGTGGTGAGGAATAAAGTATATCTGCCCCTTTACTTCGTCTATATTGATTTTCGACATGTGCCCCATTGTTTCGTAGTCTTTCATAAATAGCGCATATTGTTCCTTCAATGAAACGTCTTTTGATAATCGACGTTCTAGTGCGAGGAACCGGTTGAGTGCGATACTATGTGAGGACCCTAATAAAGATGGCTCAGCACAAAACGGCAGTCGTACTATGAATCGACCTTCATGGTCACGTGTGGTATGCTGATTGAAATGTGCTTCGCACTGTGCATCGAAGGGTGATAAATTTTGCTCTCTTCCTTCAACCTCCTCGAGTTTCCAAAATCTCTCAATAGCTGTATTCATTTTATCCTCTTCTGTTAAGACTCCGCAGATTCCTGATGAGAGCCTTTCACCAGATACCTTTCCCGATACGATCCATCCAAAGGCTGTATTTTGTAGCAGTGGAAGGTCCTTGCCTAATTTAAGTTGTCCGATCTTGAGTAGTTGATGATAATATTCCGCCCCTAACAAAATATCGATCTTTTCTGGACGGTTGAAGGTTGGGTCCGCTAATGCTACGTTGCTGGGAATTGACCACCTGTCGATTGTAAGCGATTGAGCAGGTTGAGGCGAAATAATTTGCGGCAATACGAATGCTTCAAGCCGTGTTGAAAAATTGTTGAGCCGAGATTGTAGCGTAATGTTGACTCGGTGTTGAACCTTGGTTACGGTTTTTTCCAATACCGTTAATTGAAACAGAAGTAGTCCGTGCTGGGAGTCCAAGCCGGTTGACTAATCGTTCTGTGATCAAATTGACTTCTGATCCTGAATCAAGGATTGCCTTGCATTCAGTTTCCAGACCATTAACCTTGACCTTTACCAACGCTGTTCCCAGTAGAACATATGGTCTTTTGTTAGTGTAACTTCCCGCCATGCTTTCAGCTTCTGTTGGTGTGCTGACTAGAGATGTCGCGTGTTGCGTCGTGGAGTTATTCGTTGTAACTGTTTCATTGGCTGACTCTGTTTCCCCCTTTGATTTGTTACGCTTCCTGGATATTGAATTCTTTTGCGGGGCTTGTTTCAAGTGTACAAGGGTGTTGTGCATTTTTCCACATTTCTGGCAGCGGCCTGAAATTGTGCACTGTTTGGTCAAATGATTGTGACTAAAACAAATAACACACATTTTATGTTTCGGTATCAAATTTAGTCTGTCTACAGGGCTTAGCTGGATAAATTCTCTGCATCTATACAATGGGTGATATTCTTGCTTGCAAACTAGGCATCGTTGGTTCTCATGGCAGGGATGTGCCGTAAGCGTGCATGTTTTGCTAGCAGGAGAAAATGTCTTATCTTTGTGTCCTATTGCCTCCAGAGTGTGGAAGTAGATCTTTAGAAAGGTAAGAAATTGGCTGACTGGTTGCATTTCCTTTGGATTGGTGATCGATTGCTCATATTGAGTGTATACAGGTTTGTCCAACTTTTTTACCAGAAGGTGGAGTAGGAGTGGATCCCATGTCGAGATTTCGTGCCCCATATTAGAAAGAGCTGCCAGACATTCTCTCGTTGTATCGTGCAATCGCTTAACGGCCATTAACGTCGATGCACCGGATGGTTGGTCTAGCAGTCTCTGAACCGCTGTTGCCACTATTAGTCGTTTATTATCATATCGATCCTGTAGTAACTACCAAGCGGCTATGTAATTGTCTGCAGTAACAGCGAGATGATTAATAAGCTTCGCTGCTTCACCAGTAACGTTGGTCTTTAGATAAAACATTTTGTGAGCGTCTGACATATGTTGCTCATGAATAGTTTTCTTAAATAAGGCAGAAAACGATGTCCACTTCATATAATCACCTTCAAATTTAGAGAGAGTGATTGTGGGTAATGGTAGGGTAGATGGTTTAGCCATATTTTCTGTGGATGAGAGGCGATTGTTGTTAGCCGTGGTAAGCTGGATGATCGCTAACTGAGCGGCTTGTTCGAGGTGGATGTATCTGCTTGTGTCATAACCGGCGAGGTCTGGATCGGAATATTTATCTAACACTTCATCATTAAGTAGTTCTAGCTGTTGCCATAGTTTGGTGATGGTGGCCTTTTTAATATCGTAATAAGGCCCATCCTGACCTGACTGCAACTGAAGGCTTTCTAGCTGTCTATCCAGAGCTGCCATTTTTCCTAGGGACCATCGTGGCCACTTGTAGGTTGAGGTTTCGTGGTTGGGGGTTGTTAATGATTTCGGACTGGTTGCCCCCTTTTGTCGGTGGATCAATAGGGTTTTTGGCGATTGCTCCCTTACCTTGATAAGTGTGCTCGCGTTCCATCAGCGCTATATATTTGGATGCCATTGACTGGATTTGACTATAGCGGTCTGCAGTGAAGTATTCATCTTCCATATCAATATCCTTTAGAGTCCGCAATTTGGTATCTGCCTCATCGAATTCTTTCCAAGCTGTAGTCAGCCGGGCCAATCGTTTTTTGTAGTACACTGGGGTTTTGCGGCTAGCTGGGTCCTTGGTAAAGTTGCGGATGATGGTGGCGATACGCTCGCCGATCTCCTTTAGTTGGTGAAGAAGCTGCTCTGCGGTTTCCATATTGCTTTGTTGATGCCCTATAGAGGTTAATTGAGAGTTGGAGTAAGCTGCTTGTTGGTTGTGATGCAACGTTGTCTGTGATTAAGCGCCTGTAGTTTGTGGTTGGCCGCTGATATATTCGTTTGAATTGTTCGCTTGAAGGACTTTAGGTTTTCCTAAACCCGATGTCCTGTCACGGTCGCCAAAATGTTAAGCGCAGGCTCGTTTGCCTTGTTCAACTTTATTACGATGGATAACTTGCTGCTTCACCAAGTTATTAATGTTCGTAGTGGTTTATTATCCTAGTAGTTCACCAGGATAATTCAAGCGATTATTTTCGGTTCAGTTGTTCA
Source organism: Germaria angustata (assembly GCA_963681545.1). Lineage (NCBI taxonomy): Eukaryota > Metazoa > Arthropoda > Insecta > Diptera > Tachinidae > Germaria > Germaria angustata. The sequence continues at coordinate 84,144,072 of OY812998.1, forward strand.
AGTGGTACACAAGAACAACGTAAACTGACTTGTTGTGAAAATGAAATTCAGCGATGTTTGCTGGATGAATGACAATCGTTCAATCACAAATTTTATTAAAAACTTATGGTATTTAAAGAAGAAAATTACAAATACAAATAATAAAGAAATACAAATACAAATAGAAATACAATACAAAAAAAAGTAAAAAATTTTAATTTTTAGCAGGCCGGAAACCGTTCATTCTTCTGATGCACTAATTATTTTCCCACCGTTAGCAGAGAACAGATATTGGATTTCATAACTGTCCGGCTGGTGAATTAAATAAGCAAATTATTTTCTCACTGACAGTAAAGCCCAAGCAGATATCAAATTTCTCCAGCGTCTGACTAGTTATTTGATTTAGTACGTGTAAATAAAAATTTTGTTTTAATTTAGCTATGAATTATGCAAACGCGGTAATTCTCACGCCTAAATAAGAACGTAAAAAAGAGGTACGGATTTTGTTCAAGTATTATGAATTATGCAGACGCGGTAATTCTCACGCCAAAATGTGGAAAAAATAAGAACGTAAAAAAGAAGTACGGATTATGTTCAAGTATTGCTAATTCTATTGAGAGTTGTTTTTATTTTTGAATAAAGAATAAAAAAAAACTCAAAAGAATTTACAGTTTACATAGAAATTATAAAACAACTACAAATAAAAGAACCTACAACAAATTATTACAAATACCAACCCAAACCAATAATTCAAAATAGCCAATATACAATATATTGGGACAGGTCAATTCTAATCCATAACCCACCAGATACTAATATACCCAATAGACCGGACATGATAATAATAGATAAACAACATAAAATAGCACGTATAATCGATTTCGCAGTACCCCACGACAACAACATACAAGAAACAATAGTTACAAAGAACTCTAAATATCTGCAATTAGCTCAATATATTAAGAACACACAAAACCTAGTCCATTTAGAAACAATTGCAATAGTAATGAGTTCATTGGGAACCATACCGAAAGAAACCATAAGTGCAATAAAAAAGCTAAATTTGAATGAAAAAGTAATAACCAATATGCAGAAGGCAATACTTATCAAGGCAACAACAATAATGAGAGAAACATTAGAACGACGGATATAAAACCTTGATTATATCCCCACAGAGCGTAACCTTTGGTCAAAGACCCGGTACGTGAATTCCAGCAAATGCTGAGAATGTAAAAAATTCTATAATAATAATAATAATAATAATAATAATAATAATAATAATAATAATAATAATAATAATAATAATAATAATAATAATAACCGCCCTGATATCACGATCCTTGATAAGAACGAACGCAAATGCTTCTTCGTTGATATTACAATCCCAGCTACCAGAAACATGAGCCGTACATACACGGAAAAAATCAGCAGATATGTTGAGCTAGCAGTTGAAACCAAGCGAAACTGGAACCTATCGAAAATCAAGATCCTTCCAATAATAATAAGTGCTGAAGGTGTAATTGACAAATTGCTCTGTACAAACATGAACACCCTTGGACTCCGACGAAACCTCATCGATACCATGCAGAAGTCAGTCATCATCGATACCTGTCATATTACCAGGAATTTCATGAACTAAATGTTCATATATAGAGAAATTAATACAATATATTTTGTTTTAGGCTAAGGCTTCCAAAATGTATTTTTATACCCATTAAGGAGAAATTCAAAATGTATATAATAATAATAATAATAATAACCCCCGGGGGGAGTTGTATCCCTAGGGGCGCGTCCCCAGGTAGCGGATAGGGAAATGCTTGATAGATATATCAGGTAGGTGGGAAATAAAATACCACCCGCGGACCAAACAACGATGCCAGAGGTATAACGAGCCCTGAATAAGCGCGAATTCTCTGGCATAAATCCAGGCACGACGGTCTTAGGATGAGCGGTACCCTGGTCGGCTTCATCTTTAGTGGATTGCTGAGAATAAGTCTCTAGCAGATAGACTCAAAAAAATGCTTTTAATGGAGTTTCCGGTTTCCCAAGATATTATCGCTCAAATCATGGGCAGGTGGGGAAAATAACAGCAACCACGTATTAAAACTGGAAGCAGCGCTAGCGCTGTGCAACAAATAAAATGAACATCAATGAACAAGCCTCTAACGAGCGTCGTGAAGGCCAGGAACGACGCGGGATACGGCAACCTGGCCAACTAGATGATAACCCCCGACTAAATGACAATGGAATGGCAGCATCAGCTTCAAGTGTTTCGACGATGCAATCGGCGACCACCTTAGCTAAAGGCAGTAGGAAGCGCATGAAATGGACAATCGAAATGAATGAGTGCATAATGCGCAACTACTACAGAATTACGCATAATGAACAGCAAATAATATCCTATAGAAGGCAGCTACATGAGGCGTTTGCTGGAGAGTACCCAAATATCGCAGTAATAGTTCAAAGAGTGGCAGATCAAAGATCACTTATAGTAAGGAAAAATTACATCCCCACTCCTCGGCTTCAACAGATCAAGGCGGAAGTAGACAGAGAACTCAACAGGCACCTGAATGACGTAGCTGAAGATCTTGAAATGAGCATGACATATAACAGTAACGTACAGAGCACACTTCAAATAATAGAACAGCGAATTGGTGATAACATAGATGTAGAGTTAGCAGCACCTATGGCAAATATTAGTACTACAGAAGAAATAGCGAAGGGGCCTACTGAAACTGAGTTGTGCGAAAGCATTAGAGTGCACTTCAGGAGGGCACTAGTTGAATTTTCCGATACCCAGCCAGGCCAGAGAGCTGAAATACCAAAGCAGAAACCTACACCTATTCTATACAAAGCCGTTAATGTAATGAACAAATACGTATTTCCAGGGTATCTTGTAGAAAATATAAATAACATTGAAGACCTTCATTATTCCATATATGCAGCTGCAGGGACGATAGTGCGTTCAACAATGGGAGAGATTCGATTAAGAGCTCAAGAAGACTCGAACCGAAATAGAGAACCACAATGGAAGCAACGACTCACGAGACAAATCTCTCAATTAAGAGCTGATTAAGGTCGCCTCACGCAATATATTAATAGGAACAGAAGCAAGAAGATAGTAAAATTTTATGGGAAGTTGCAAATAAAATACAGAATCCACTCTAGAAACGATCCGCAGAACAATGAACCAGAGCATTACAGGGATACTCTAAGACAGAAACTTTCTATGAAATCTAACAAGCTTAGGAGATATTTAATATCGGAGAAAAGGAGAACATCCAACAAGTTATTTCTGAGCAATGAAAAACAATTTTATACACAGTTAAAGGAGGCCAATGTAACGGCATCGGAGCAATCTCCTAATATAGACAATGTGGAGCAATTTTGGAAGTCAATATGGGGTGAACAAAAAGAGCATAACAAGAATGCAGTGTGGATAAATAGAGAAATTAATAGAATGAATAGCATAGCTTTAATGGAGGACCCAATAATTACAACGGATTATATAAGAAGAATTACAAAAAGACTATATAACTGGAAAGCTGCTGGCCCGCACAATATACATAACTATTGGTTGAAGAAACTTACCAGCTAACATACCAGAAACATACTTAGCTAAAATTTTCAGAAAAATGTTAAGTAACATAACCTCGATTCCAAGATTTATGACAGAGGGCCGGACATTTCTTCTCCCCAAGGGCAGTGGAAACACAACGGACCCATCAAAGTATCGCCCGATAACCTGCTTATGTACCGTTTATAAACTGTTAACTGCTTGTATCTCACAGAAGATATATGAACACCTTGAAGAACACAGAATAATATCAATTGAGCAAAAAGGATGCATTAAAAACTCACAGGGATGTAAAGAACAACTGTAATGGAACAGGCTTATCAGAAGAAGAGGAATATCTTTATGTCGTACATTGACTATAAAAAAGCTTTTGATAGTGTTCCACATACTTGGTTAATTGAGATACTACGCATCTACAAAGTATCTGAGAAGATCGTTAATGTACTCAGCAACTTAATGCAATCTTGGAGGGTCACCCTACACATAAAACAAGGAGATAATATGATAACGTCCGATCAAATCCCTATTGGAAGTGGAATACTACAGGGTGACAGTTTAAACCCTCTGTGGTTTTGCATGGCAATTAACCCGTTATCATCGATATTAAATGATACAAAGTACGGATTTTTAATCAAATGTGTATCCATGCAACACAAACTTAGTCATCTGCCTTATATGGATGACATTAAGTTGTATGCATCTAGTGAAAAACAGATGAACTATCTTCTGAGCTTGACATAGCAATTTTCAAGAGACATTAAGATGACATTTGGCTTGGATAAATGCAAAAAGCTGAGCGTTGTGGCGGGAAAAATACTTAATAGAGATTCCGAACTGCATGAGGGGATAATAGACAGCATGAATGAACGTGACAGATACAAGTATCTAGGCCTATCACAGGCACCAAGATTGCACCATAAAGATGTAATAAAGAAAGCCTCAGAGACATATCAACAGAGAGTTACACAGGTCCTCAAATCGTGCCTTAATGGAAGAAACATGATGAAAGCCATAAACGCATTTGCAACGCCCGTGCTCACGTTTACATTTGGCATTATTAAATGGTCGAAAACGGAGCTAGAAATTATAAATCGTGAAACTCGTAAGCACGTTTCGAATTCATCACCCAGGATCTGCGACCGAACGGATTTACCTTCCACGGAGTGTTGGAGGAGGTGGTATCTTAGATATATCATAACTGTATCAGAATCAGCTGAAGACTCCAAAACAATATTTTAGAGAACAGAACTCTGAGCTCCATCAGACAATCTGCAAAGCGGACGACAGTTACACACCTTTAAGGCTGCAAACCACCGAAACAAGTAGTGAAGATATAAACGTGAAACAATTAAGAGAGGTATGGAAAAGCAAGACAACTCACGGACGCCATCCGAAAATGCTTGAACAGTCTCATATTAACATGAGGACATTAAATATGTGGCTTACTAGGGGCAACATCTTTGCAGAGACAGAAGGGTTCATGGTTACGATTCAAGACCAAGTAATTGCAACGAAGAATTACCTGAAAAACGTTGTCAAAAGTGGAGTCCAAGAAGACAGTTACAGAAGATGCAGACAGAAACCTGAAATAATACAGGCGCTTGTCAAAGCTTAACAGGTACTGAATACTTACATAGGCACAATCTTGTGGCAAAAATTATTTACCAAGCACTAGGATTAAAAAGTAAACTCGTAAATGACGAAAAGCCATATTATAGATACACTCCAGAGGTGATTCTAGAAAATAGTAGCTATAAGATGTACTGGGATCGAACAATCTTTACAGATAGAACTGTCACATGCAACAGACCAGATATCACATATATAGACAAGAGAAATTTTAAAACATTTATTGTAGACATAGGAGTACCTAATGACCACAATATGCTGGAATATTACGCAGAAAAGAAAAGAAAGTACTAGCAGTTGGCTGAAGAAGTGAAGCGTATGTGGCATCTTGATAAAGTGGATATAGTCCAGATAATTGTCTCGACCACTGTAACTATACCGAAATCGTTGCACGAAAGCCTGGCAATTCTGGGTATTGGAAATAAAATGGCAACTATTCAGAAAGCAGTAATCCTGGCGACAACAACTATAGTACGCGCATTTGTGGGTGCCTCGATATAATGGGAATATTGCAGGCTGCGATTTTGCCAAAATTCTGAAAATTATACGATATAGTATATAATTTATACTTGCATATACTAGTTCTAAGTATACTCGAGAATATATTATGTATATATTGTTGACTAATGTTAAGTCTTGTTACGTAGTAACCGACTGATATTATTGTACAAACCCTCAAAGGAGATAAATAAAGCAATAATAATAACAATTTTTTTGATGGGTGAGGTTGTGTTTAAAAAATTCGTTGGCACTTGCAGTGACCGTCGTCAACTGCGTTGTGTGGCGTATCCACTATAACATTCCCTCCTCCGTCTCTGGTGGTATGCTTTCCGAGACTGTTTTCTACATTACTTGGGGAAGGCCCAGAAACTTAGTCCTCCTAAGATGGAGTTTTCTCGAAACTCCAACGTCTGGGTGCGTCAGTGTTGGCTCATTCTTAGTGTGTATACATTATCGGGGACTCATTTTGCCATGCATTGAAGTCCTTCTTCTTTCTTCTTAAGACATACTCGATCTAGTTACCCACGGCACTACATGTGTTTTTGCATTCGAGCAGTGTGTCAACTATGTTGGTAGGAGTGAAACCGCCAATCTGCTTCTTAATGCGCTTCTCTCGGTATTCCATCTGCTGCAGTTGAAAAAAGTATCATCATCGTTTGTTGCATCACAGTAGATGTTATTGGAATTACCTGTTTTACGCATGCGGTGTAGATACTTCCGGAAGTATACATGACCTGAAAGGAACTGGGTCAGGAAGTATTTAATCGCACTTCCTCTATCGCCTTGCACTTAGACTTTGCTCTCAGCGCATCTCCCCAAATTTCGCTGTCATATTGCAAAATCGAATTTGTGGTTACCATAATCAGCCTCCTTTTGCTCTGTATGTACTCGCCAATGTTTTCCATTAGCCTGCTCAACCTGTCTGAAACTTCTGCTGCCTTTAAAGCCGCATGTTGCATCTGGGCCCAATAAGTGAGCCTGCTTGAGAGCCCACGGTCCTCTGGTATAATTTATTTCTGGCATCGAACGCATTCCGTTCTAAAATGACTGCCACTATGTTGATCGCGTATAGGAGTTTACGATCTCTCAAATAGCTTCCGAGGATGCTCATCAGGTATTCAGAGATGCGGAATCATTCCCGCCTGCCTTCTTAATACTTTCTGATCGTAGGCTATGGAAATCCTTGCGAACATCAAATGTACCCAGGACGATTATGCGTTTCCGGTAGGAGCGTCGGCTCTGTACATTCTCGTAACTTTTCACTGCGTTTGCAATATCACCAAGAGTAAATTTTTCGGGTCGAAAACCGTGTTGCCTCTTTAATAATCCTCCGGCTGTCACGATGGTTTTTTGCTAATCTGCATTGCAGAAGCTTCTCCAACGTTTGCGGGACCTATCTAGCATGCATAGAAAGCGGTAAGCTGATGGTTGCGTTGGGTCACCTCTTACCTTGCTATATCAGCGTGAGCTTTTGTCTTTTCCACTCTTTGGGCTATACAAGTGTTGCACGCTCCAAGCAGAGCGTCCGGCCGGTTTTCGGCAAGAAGTATGTGTGCTTCTGCTTGTATTCCATCAGACCCAGAGGCTTTTCCCTTCCTAAGGCTTTCAGCCGCGGTTTTTAGCTCTTCCTCAGTAAAGAGCGTGGGCATCCCATTAGCAAAGGATTCGCGTTCATCATGTAACGGATGGTGCATGGGGAAGAAGTTTTCCACGATGTTATTGATGTCCTCGCTCCCTATGTACGGAGCAGCAGCGATTAGCTTGCTCGTAATGATCCTCTAGCCGAATCCACAGGGCTTACTGTCCAGATCGTTCTTCCCATTTCGATTTCTTGCTTCTAATAATCGTCCATTTCAACGCTTTTTGACATTGTATGAATTCGTTGGCGTCTATGAATGTCTCGCCATTTCGCCTAGCTCTAGTGTATCTCCTTCTGTTATAAAGGCAGGTTCATATGAACTCAGCTATTTCTGGCTTCCATCAGTACAGAGCCTGTTATCTTGAATGTTGCGTTACACGGGGCATGGATGCCTCACAGCTTTGTACTATGCGCCGCCTCAATGCCATTGCCAAGGAATCAGCATCACTCTTGGTGTTTGCAGCTAAAACTCCATCGAAATGACTTATAAATCTTTTGCGGTTCAGCTTAGTTGCATTCCACTTGCGTGTGCCTCTCCTTCTTAGCGTCCTACCGCAATTCGTTCGAGATCTGGAAGAAAATATACTGGTGATCGCTACCAGTGTAGTCTTTCAACATTTTTCAGCCTTCAACATTCGTAGCCAAGTTCTCAGACACCAAAGTGATTTCCGGGGTGGTGCATTCGTATCCCGACCTTCTGAAAGTAGTGGCGTTACAGGTATTTCACACTATCAAGTCTCCTACTAAGATTATGTATTTAGTAATATTCATATTGTATATGTTTCTTTTGGCATCAAGAACAATACAAAATACATGTCATCCCTGACATAGTAGTTTTAGAAATGAGTCAAGTTGCTTCCTCTTATAATTTTTTTAAATTTCTGCAAGCGTATATTAATTTTGAAGACCGGTTACCTATTTCTTACAGCAAATTTTTTTTAAAGACTCTTATGTTCGAGTTTGTGTACAATTTATAGATTTTGGCGTTAATTAGAATATTCATCTTATCGAAATTTTGGTGATAACTGGCAAACATATTTACTAATACTATCACCACTATTGGCTTATTCGTCAATTAAGTTTTTGTGACTAAATGTACTGAGTAATTTTGGAGTTTCGAATCGAATTCTGATCTTAAGACACTTGAAAGTAAGATGCTTTACATTGTGATATTGCATTATTTTATAATATTACGATCAAAGAGGAACAGTACGGCTTTAATACGATATACCCCATATGAAATTTTTTGAAAATATTTTTGGCTTAACACGACATTTATGTATTATTAATTACTATCACAAAGTTTATGTACGACGCTGGTTGGGTCTAATAATTATCTGTCTGGCCCACGATGTCGAACGACATCGTTCGTGTGCTTAAATACATTCAAACCAAAAACAACATTTAGAATTTGTTGTTGTTTCACACGTATTTATGTAAGCGAACGATGTCGTTCGACATCGTGGGCCAGGCAGTATATATATATACTTAAGATTTGAATACTTATTGTTAGTTTGGTTTTGAAGATACAATAAGTAAATATTAGAGTGAAAAAAAATATTAAAAATATTACGATCAATACTTAAGAAAGTAAATCAGATGCAATCAAAGTAAGTTTAGCTGTTTATGAAAATCGGGCATTTTATTACACAAAAATTGCTGCTGTTTTTATAAAATCTTATTTGTTCTACAACTTTGGTGACCCTATTATATCAATCTTGACTAAAACTTATATCAAAATTGTGTGTTTACAAGGGATTTTGTTGCCTATAACTGTTCGGTGCAACCCAAAATTGTTTCAATGTGAAATTCTAGAAGTCTAACATGTTGGATTACATTTACGACCCAAATATTGGGAATAGATGTTTTTTTTCGGTTTCGGTATCACTCACTGTTATTTTTAGTTAAGCACTTCAAGAATGTTTCGTGAGCAAGAAAAGATTTTATATAACATACATACATATACAACAAAAATTAAGAATCCTTGTTTTTCTAATTAAAACACATGAAACGCTTGATACTAACCTGAGCTTGAGTAAACAACACACGTCTTTTTCTTCTTTGCGTGAGAGGAAACTGCAATGACTTTGGATCACTCACAGAGCACGTCGCTAAACTTCCCATGTTTCCCATATGTCCCATAGAGCCGGAAGCTGTTCCTCCCATTAGACGTGAAACTAAAATAAAGTATCATATGTATCACTATCATTATTATATACCCATTATTTGATATATATATATATATATATATATATATATATATATATATATATATATATATATATACTTATATATATATATATATATATATATATATATATATATATATATATATATATATATATATATACATACTTATATATGTATATATATATATATATATATATATATATATATATATATATATATATATATATATATATATATATATATATACATACTTATATATGTATATATATATATATATATATATATATATATATATATATATATATATATATATATATATATATATTGTAATGATTGTGGAAGGCAAAATGTAAAGATTTAATAAAAACTCTGCTTTCAGTATTTGCTAAGCTCTGCAGCCGCTTTTCTTCAGCACCCAACAGTGCCGATTTCAAATGAGAAATTTAAAGAAGCCAATTCAGCTGTTCAATAAATTCTGATTTTATTTTACAAAACTTCCAACTTATATACTAATTTATTCCTTGGTCAGCACTAATGTAGCACAACAACAAATCAATAGGGAATTTGGCGTTCTCACGGGAATTTACAATTTTTGACAAATTCTTCTTTTTTTTCTTTAGGAAAATAATTTATTAAAAAGTTTCAATACAAAAATCATATTACAACCTTCCCAATGCCAATAGTCCACTACAAAAAGTTTAATGCCCATTTGTGCTGACCAAACACAAAAACAAATTTACAATTTTAGCTGTTAGGCTTTAACAATGAAATTCTTAAAATTACTTATCGTAAGCAAAAATGAATTAAATTTCAAGTTCAATGTCTTGACGCAAATAAAAATGCTTATAGTGCTACAGTGCCTTAACTTAGTATAGATGCACTACAATATATATACATATATATATATATATATATATATATATATATATATATATATATATATATATATATATATATATATATATATATATATATATATATATATATATATATATATATATATATATATATATATATATATATATATATATATATATATATATATATATATATACATATATATATATATATATATATATATATATATATATATATATATACATATATATTGTTACGTTTTTACCTTTTTAAAAACGCTTTTCGTCGGTTCTTTTATTGCAATGAAATTAAACGCACGATTCTTTGATTTTTAGTACTTAACAGCTACTACTTTATTTAATTTAATACCACTGTACTATGCTCAAAAGCAATAGTAACCACTTACTACGCTTTACACGATCACGGTAAAATCTAACTAATCACATACTCAACACTGTCTGTCTACTGAACTCTGACGCTCACTGAGTTTAACTTTAACTCTAACTCCTTACTCTTTTACTGACTGACTGACGTTAATGCGCGCAGCTTTTATACTCTTAATGATCATTTCTCGAATAATCATCATGTTTGTTTGTTAAAGTTGTTTACATTATCGTACACTCAAATTAAACGTAAACACAAGCCATACACACATACACGTACCCAATATTTAAATGCCGACAGACAACAACAGCAATAATCATGATCTTATTTGTTGTCACTTTGCTAGTAAGCAAGTAACTATGTATGCATGTATGTATAGCTGTTATGTGTTCATTTAAAATGAGTAAACAAAATAAGAATAACAACAACAATGTAGTGAATAAGAAATAGTAAGCAATTCATAACAATTCAGCAAATAATAAACAACTCAGTAATAAGCATCAATAATTCAATAATTAAGAATAACAACAATTCGGTATATTCTAGAGCAATTACAATAGGACTATTCACTCCAAATTCGTAACACTAGAAGTGGTATATTGTAGAGCAATTACAATAGGACTATTCACTCCAAATTCGTAACACTGCCGCCCGCTTAAGCCTGTTCGTCCCGAACAGGCACAGAACCACTGCTTCCATATCTTGCGAGTCGCTCTAAGTGTACCACCTTCATTTTAGATCGGGGGCTATGGTGCTTCTGTATCCCATACACAACATCGTTCAATCTCTTTATCAGCTTGTATGGTCCATCCCGTTGTGTTTGTGGTTTGGGAGACAGTCCTATCTTCCTCTTTGGGTTAAACAGTAGGACCAGTTGTCCCTCGCGGAATCCATCAGAATCCGTTACTCCATCGCGCCTGGCTTTCATTTTCTTCCTCCTCCTCTTCCTCGGAATCAGCTGTCTTGCTCTTTTCCGCCTTCTTTTTGCCAGCCTTTCGTCCATTCTTGCTACTAACATTCGCTGTACTTCCGCCATTGGTTTCAAATTCTTTGACAGTATTCTCATATTCTTCCTTGGATTTTGCGGCTTTAGCTCCATTCTGTGGATCTGCCACTTATGCTCTCCACCATACTTGTCTTGCATAGCCGCGATTCTTGCCACGACCGTTCGCTGTACTGCCGCCATTCGCTTCAAATTCTTTGACGGCATCCTCATAGTCTTCCTTGCCTTTTGCGGCTTTAGCTCCATTCTGTGGATCTGCCCTTTATGCTCTCCACCATACTTGTCTTGTATAGCCGCGATTCTTTCCACGACCGTTCGCTGTACTGCCGCCATTCGCTTCAAATTCTTTGACGGCATCCTCATAGTCTTCCTTGCCTTTTGCGGCTTTAGCTCCATTCTGTGGATCTGCCCTTTATGCTCTCCACCATACTTGTCTTGTATAGCCGCGATTCTTTCCACGACCGTTCGCTGTACTGCCGCCATTCGCTTCAAATTCTTTGACGGCATCCTCATAGTCTTCCTTAGCTTTTACGGCTTTAGCTCCATTCTGTGGATCTGCCCTTTATGCTCTCCACCACACTTACGCTGCAGAGCCGCCATAATGTCCTCATAGTTGTTTCTGGCTGTATCAGGCACAGTTTCCAGGACTTGTGCATCGGTGCCTTTTAATGTCAAGATCGACTAAGTACTTTTCTCCTCCGCGTCCCATGCATTTCCGTTGGCTACAGCTTCACATCTACTTGCAGCTCCCGGAATAACTCGCATTGGCCCCTCTTGCGGTTGAATATCAGATACCCTTGCTTCCAGGCTGTGTGGCTTCTGATCGACACCATTCTCCTGCATATAAAACTTCTCATAAACATCTTTTTCTGGCCCATCGAATTTCCTATTGACGCTTTGAGCTTCTCTCTCCTTGTAATTCCATCTATCTTCAATGATATTAATCCTCGCCTTCACGGCCTCATGGATATTATCCAACCTTTTACTTGTTGCATCCAGCATCTTAGAGTCTTCTTCCAGTTTCTGTATAAACACTGCAAACATAGTGTTTATGTCCATGTTGCTTGTAACTGAACGTGCACCCATCTCCAGTTCTTCTTTTTCTTCGAACTCATGGGTCAAGCCGACCAAACTCCTCCGATAGCCTCATCTGCAACTCTACTTTGCTACCAGCTGTGGACAGGCCCAGTTTAATCAACTCCTGCTTTAGCTGTTCCTCCTTTAGCTCGTCGAACTTCATTTTGCAATCCCACTTCTGACACCAATTGTTACGTTTTTACCTTTTTAAAAACGCTTTTCGTGGGTTCTTTTATTGCAATGAAATTAAACGCACGATTCTTTGATTTTTAGTACTTAACAGCTACTACTTTATTTAATTTAATACCACTGTACTTTGCTCAAAAGCAATAGTAACCACTTAATACGCTTTACACGATCACGGCAAAGTCTAACTAATCACAGACTCAACACTGTCTGTCTACTGAACTCTGACGCTCACTGAGTTTAACTTTAACTCTAACTCCTTACTCTTTTACTGACTGACTGACGTTGATACGCGCAGCTTTTATACTCTTAATGATCATTTCTCGAATAATCATCATGTTTGTTTGTTAAAGTTGTTTACATTATCGTACACTCAAATTAAACGTAAACACAAGCCATACACACATACACGTACCCAATATTTAAATGCCGACAGACAACAACAGCAATAATCATGATCTTATTTGTTGTCACTTTGCTAGTAAGCAAGTAACTATGTATGCATGTATGTATAGCTGTTATGTGTTCATTTAAAATGAGTAAACAAAATAAGAATAACAACAACAATGTAGTGAATAAGAAATAGTAAGCAATTCATAACGATTCAGCAAATAATAAACAACTCAGTAATAAGCATCAATAATTCAATAATTAAGAATAACAACAATTCGGTATATTCTAGAGCAATTACAATAGGACTATTCACTCCAAATTCGTAACACTAGAAGTGGTATATTGTAGAGCAATTACAATAGGACTATTCACTCCAAATTCGTAACACTGCCGCCCGCTTAAGCCTGTTCGTCCCGAACAGGCACAGAACCACTGCTTCCATATCTTGCGAGTCGCTCTAAGTGTACCACCTTCATTTTAGATCGGGGGCTATGGTGCTTCTGTATCCCATACACAACATCGTTCAATCTCTTTATCAGCTTGTATGGTCCATCCCGTTGTGTTTGTGGTTTGGGAGACAGTCCTATCTTCCTCTTTGGGTTAAACAGTAGGACCAGTTGTCCCTCGCGGAATCCATCAGAATCCGTTACTCCATCGCGCCTGGCTTTCATTTTCTTCCTCCTCCTCTTCCTCGGAATCAGCTGTCTTGCTCTTTTCCGCCTTCTTTTTGCCAGCCTTCCGTCCATTCTTGCTACTAACATTCGCTGTACTTCCGCCATTGGTTTCAAATTCTTTGACAGTATTCTCATATTCTTCCTTGGATTTTGCGGCTTTAGCTCCATTCTCTGGATCTGCCACTTATGCTCTCCACCATACTTGTCTTGCATAGCCGCGATTCTTGCCACGACCGTTCGCTGTACTGCCGCCATTCGCTTCAAATTCTTTGACGGCATCCTCATAGTCTTCCTTGCCTTTTGCGGCTTTAGCTCCATTCTGTGGATCTGCCCTTTATGCTCTCCACCATACTTGTCTTGTATAGCCGCGATTCTTTCCACGACCGTTCGCTGTACTGCCGCCATTCGCTTCAAATTCTTTGACGGCATCCTCATAGTCTTCCTTGCCTTTTGCGGCTTTAGCTCCATTCTGTGGATCTGCCCTTTATGCTCTCCACCATACTTGTCTTGTATAGCCGCGATTCTTTCCACGACCGTTCGCTGTACTGCCGCCATTCGCTTCAAATTCTTTGACGGCATCCTCATAGTCTTCCTTAGCTTTTACGGCTTTAGCTCCATTCTGTGGATCTGCCCTTTATGCTCTCCACCACACTTACGCTGCAGAGCCGCCATAATGTCCTCATAGTTGTTTCTGGCTGTATCAGGCACAGTTTCCAGGACTTGTGCATCGGTGCCTTTTAATGTCAAGATCGACTAAGTACTTTTCTCCTCCGCGTCCCATGCATTTCCGTTGGCTACAGCTTCACATCTACTTGCAGCTCCCGGAATAACTCGCATTGGCCCCTCTTGCGGTTGAATATCAGATACCCTTGCTTCCAGGCTGTGTGGCTTCTGATCGACACCATTCTCCTGCATATAAAACTTCTCATAAACATCTTTTTCTGGCCCATCGAATTTCCTATTGACGCTTTGAGCTTCTCTCTCCTTGTAATTCCATCTATCTTCAATGATATTAATCCTCGCCTTCACGGCCTCATGGATATTATCCAACCTTTTACTTGTTGCATCCAGCATCTTAGAGTCTTCTTCCAGTTTCTGTATAAACACTGCAAACATAGTGTTTATGTCCATGTTGCTTGTAACTGAACGTGCACCCATCTCCAGTTCTTCTTTTTCTTCGAACTCATGGGTCAAGCCGACCAAACTCCTCCGATAGCCTCATCTGCAACTCTACTTTGCTACCAGCTGTGGACAGGCCCAGTTTAATCAACTCCTGCTTTAGCTGTTCCTCCTTTAGCTCGTCGAACTTCATTTTGCAATCCCACTTCTGACACCAATTGTTACGTTTTTACCTTTTTAAAAACGCTTTTCGTGGGTTCTTTTATTGCAATGAAATTAAACGCACGATTCTTTGATTTTTAGTACTTAACAGCTACTACTTTATTTAATTTAATACCACTGTACTTTGCTCAAAAGCAATAGTAACCACTTAATACGCTTTACACGATCACGGCAAAGTCTAACTAATCACAGACTCAACACTGTCTGTCTACTGAACTCTGACGCTCACTGAGTTTAACTTTAACTCTAACTCCTTACTCTTTTACTGACTGACTGACGTTGATACGCGCAGCTTTTATACTCTTAATGATCATTTCTCGAATAATCATCATGTTTGTTTGTTAAAGTTGTTTACATTATCGTACACTCAAATTAAACGTAAACACAAGCCATACACACATACACGTACCCAATATTTAAATGCCGACAGACAACAACAGCAATAATCATGATCTTATTTGTTGTCACTTTGCTAGTAAGCAAGTAACTATGTATGCATGTATGTATAGCTGTTATGTGTTCATTTAAAATGAGTAAACAAAATAAGAATAACAACAACAATGTAGTGAATAAGAAATAGTAAGCAATTCATAACAATTCAGCAAATAATAAACAACTCAGTAATAAGCATCAATAATTCAATAATTAAGAATAACAACAATTCGGTATATTCTAGAGCAATTACAATAGGACTATTCACTCCAAATTCGTAACACTAGAAGTGGTATATTGTAGAGCAATTACAATAGGACTATTCACTCCAAATTCGTAACACTGCCGCCCGCTTAAGCCTGTTCGTCCCGAACAGGCACAGAACCACTGCTTCCATATCTTGCGAGTCGCTCTAAGTGTACCACCTTCATTTTAGATCGGGGGCTATGGTGCTTCTGTATCCCATACACAACATCGTTCAATCTCTTTATCAGCTTGTATGGTCCATCCCGTTGTGTTTGTGGTTTGGGAGACAGTCCTATCTTCCTCTTTGGGTTAAACAGTAGGACCAGTTGTCCCTCGCGGAATCCATCAGAATCCGTTACTCCATCGCGCCTGGCTTTCATTTTCTTCCTCCTCCTCTTCCTCGGAATCAGCTGTCTTGCTCTTTTCCGCCTTCTTTTTGCCAGCCTTCCGTCCATTCTTGCTACTAACATTCGCTGTACTTCCGCCATTGGTTTCAAATTCTTTGACAGTATTCTCATATTCTTCCTTGGATTTTGCGGCTTTAGCTCCATTCTGTGGATCTGCCACTTATGCTCTCCACCATACTTGTCTTGCATAGCCGCGATTCTTGCCACGACCGTTCGCTGTACTGCCGCCATTCGCTTCAAATTCTTTGACGGCATCCTCATAGTCTTCCTTGCCTTTTGCGGCTTTAGCTCCATTCTGTGGATCTGCCCTTTATGCTCTCCACCATACTTGTCTTGTATAGCCGCGATTCTTTCCACGACCGTTCGCTGTACTGCCGCCATTCGCTTCAAATTCTTTGACGGCATCCTCATAGTCTTCCTTGCCTTTTGCGGCTTTAGCTCCATTCTGTGGATCTGCCCTTTATGCTCTCCACCATACTTGTCTTGTATAGCCGCGATTCTTTCCACGACCGTTCGCTGTACTGCCGCCATTCGCTTCAAATTCTTTGACGGCATCCTCATAGTCTTCCTTAGCTTTTACGGCTTTAGCTCCATTCTGTGGATCTGCCCTTTATGCTCTCCACCACACTTACGCTGCAGAGCCGCCATAATGTCCTCATAGTTGTTTCTGGCTGTATCAGGCACAGTTTCCAGGACTTGTGCATCGGTGCCTTTTAATGTCAAGATCGACTAAGTACTTTTCTCCTCCGCGTCCCATGCATTTCCGTTGGCTACAGCTTCACATCTACTTGCAGCTCCCGGAATAACTCGCATTGGCCCCTCTTGCGGTTGAATATCAGATACCCTTGCTTCCAGGCTGTGTGGCTTCTGATCGACACCATTCTCCTGCATATAAAACTTCTCATAAACATCTTTTTCTGGCCCATCGAATTTCCTATTGACGCTTTGAGCTTCTCTCTCCTTGTAATTCCATCTATCTTCAATGATATTAATCCTCGCCTCCACGGCCTCATGGATATTATCCAACCTTTACTTGTTGCATCCAGCATCTTAGAGTCTTCTTCCAGTTTCTGTATAAACACTGCAAACATAGTGTTTATGTCCATGTTGCTTGTAACTGAACGTGCACCCATCTCCAGTTCTTCTTTTTCTTCGAACTCATGGGTCAAGCCGACCAAACTCCTCCGATAGCCTCATCTGCAACTCTACTTTGCTACCAGCTGTGGACAGGCCCAGTTTAATCAACTCCTGCTTTAGCTGTTCCTCCTTTAGCTCGTCGAACTTCATTTTGCAATCCCACTTCTGACACCAATTGTTACGTTTTTACCTTTTTAAAAACGCTTTTCGTGGGTTCTTTTATTGCAATGAAATTAAACGCACGATTCTTTGATTTTTAGTACTTAACAGCTACTACTTTATTTAATTTAATACCACTGTACTTTGCTCAAAAGCAATAGTAACCACTTAATACGCTTTACACGATCACGGCAAAGTCTAACTAATCACAGACTCAACACTGTCTGTCTACTGAACTCTGACGCTCACTGAGTTTAACTTTAACTCTAACTCCTTACTCTTTTACTGACTGACTGACGTTGATACGCGCAGCTTTTATACTCTTAATGATCATTTCTCGAATAATCATCATGTTTGTTTGTTAAAGTTGTTTACATTATCGTACACTCAAATTAAACGTAAACACAAGCCATACACACATACACGTACCCAATATTTAAATGCCGACAGACAACAACAGCAATAATCATGATCTTATTTGTTGTCACTTTGCTAGTAAGCAAGTAACTATGTATGCATGTATGTATAGCTGTTATGTGTTCATTTAAAATGAGTAAACAAAATAAGAATAACAACAACAATGTAGTGAATAAGAAATAGTAAGCAATTCATAACAATTCAGCAAATAATAAACAACTCAGTAATAAGCATCAATAATTCAATAATTAAGAATAACAACAATTCGGTATATTCTAGAGCAATTACAATAGGACTATTCACTCCAAATTCGTAACACTAGAAGTGGTATATTGTAGAGCAATTACAATAGGACTATTCACTCCAAATTCGTAACACTGCCGCCCGCTTAAGCCTGTTCGTCCCGAACAGGCACAGAACCACTGCTTCCATATCTTGCGAGTCGCTCTAATTGTACCACCTTCATTTTAGATCGGGGGCTATGGTGCTTCTGTATCCCATACACAACATCGTTCAATCTCTTTATCAGCTTGTATGGTCCATCCCGTTGTGTTTGTGGTTTGGGAGACAGTCCTATCTTCCTCTTTGGGTTAAACAGTAGGACCAGTTGTCCCTCGCGGAATCCATCAGAATCCGTTACTCCATCGCGCCTGGCTTTCATTTTCGGCTTTCATTTTCTTCCTCCTCCTCTTCCTCGGAATCAGCTGTCTTGCTCTTTTCCGCCTTCTTTTTGCCAGCCTTCCGTCCATTCTTGCTACTAACATTCGCTGTACTTCCGCCATTGGTTTCAAATTCTTTGACAGTATTCTCATATTCTTCCTTGGATTTTGCGGCTTTAGCTCCATTCTCTGGATCTGCCACTTATGCTCTCCACCATACTTGTCTTGCATAGCCGCGATTCTTGCCACGACCGTTCGCTGTACTGCCGCCATTCGCTTCAAATTCTTTGACGGCATCCTCATAGTCTTCCTTGCCTTTTGCGGCTTTAGCTCCATTCTGTGGATCTGCCCTTTATGCTCTCCACCATACTTGTCTTGTATAGCCGCGATTCTTTCCACGACCGTTCGCTGTACTGCCGCCATTCGCTTCAAATTCTTTGACGGCATCCTCATAGTCTTCCTTGCCTTTTGCGGCTTTAGCTCCATTCTGTGGATCTGCCCTTTATGCTCTCCACCATACTTGTCTTGTATAGCCGCGATTCTTTCCACGACCGTTCGCTGTACTGCCGCCATTCGCTTCAAATTCTTTGACGGCATCCTCATAGTCTTCCTTAGCTTTTACGGCTTTAGCTCCATTCTGTGGATCTGCCCTTTATGCTCTCCACCACACTTACGCTGCAGAGCCGCCATAATGTCCTCATAGTTGTTTCTGGCTGTATCAGGCACAGTTTCCAGGACTTGTGCATCGGTGCCTTTTAATGTCAAGATCGACTAAGTACTTTTCTCCTCCGCGTCCCATGCATTTCCGTTGGCTACAGCTTCACATCTACTTGCAGCTCCCGGAATAACTCGCATTGGCCCCTCTTGCGGTTGAATATCAGATACCCTTGCTTCCAGGCTGTGTGGCTTCTGATCGACACCATTCTCCTGCATATAAAACTTCTCATAAACATCTTTTTCTGGCCCATCGAATTTCCTATTGACGCTTTGAGCTTCTCTCTCCTTGTAATTCCATCTATCTTCAATGATGTTAATCCTCGCCTTCACGGCCTCATGGATATCATCCAACCTTTTACTTGTTGCATCCAGCATCTTAGAGTCTTCTTCCAGTTTCTGTATAAACACTGCAAACATAGTGTTTATGTCCATGTTGCTTGTAACTGAACGTGCACCCATCTCCAGTTCTTCTTTTTCTTCGAACTCATGGGTCAAGCCGACCAAACTCCTCCGATAGCCTCATCTGCAACTCTACTTTGCTACCAGCTGTGGACAGGCCCAGTTTAATCAACTCCTGCTTTAGCTGTTCCTCCTTTAGCTCGTCGAACTGAATTTTGCAATCCCACTTCTGACACCAATTGTTACGTTTTTACCTTTTTAAAAACGCTTTTCGTGGGTTCTTTTATTGCAATGAAATTAAACGCACGATTCTTTGATTTTTAGTACTTAACAGCTACTACTTTATTTAATTTAATACCACTGTACTTTGCTCAAAAGCAATAGTAACCACTTAATACGCTTTACACGATCACGGTAAAGTCTAACTAATCACAGACTCAACACTGTCTGTCTACTGAACTCTGACGCTCACTGAGTTTAACTTTAACTCTAACTCCTTACTCTTTTACTGACTGACTGACGTTGATGCGCGCAGCTTTTATACTCTTAATGATCATTTCTCGAATAATCATCATGTTTGTTTGTTAAAGTTGTTTACATTATCGTACACTCAAATTAAACGTAAACACAAGCCATACACACATACACGTACCCAATATTTAAATGCCGACAGACAACAACAGCAATAATCATGATCTTATTTGTTGTCACTTTGCTAGTAAACAAGTAACTATGTATGCATGTATGTATAGCTGTTATGTGTTCATTTAAAATGAGTAAACAAAATAAGAATAACAACAACAATGTAGTGAATAAGAAATAGTAAGCAATTCATAACAAATCAGCAAATAATAAACAACTCAGTAATAAGCATCAATAATTCAATAATTAAGAATAACAACAATTCGGTATATTCTAGAGCAATTACAATAGGACTATTCACTCCAAATTCGTAACACTAGAAGTGGTATATTGTAGAGCAATTACAATAGGACTATTCACTCCAAATTCGTAACACTGCCGCCCGCTTAAGCCTGTTCGTCCCGAACAGGCACAGAACCACTGCTTCCATATCTTGCGAGTCGCTCTAAGTGTACCACCTTCATTTTAGATCGGGGGCTATGGTGCTTCTGTATCCCATACACAACATCGTTCAATCTCTTTATCAGCTTGTATGGTCCATCCCCTTGTGTTTGTGGTTTGGGAGACAGTCCTATCTTCCTCTTTGGGTTAAACAGTAGGACCAGTTGTCCCTCGCGGAATCCATCAGAATCCGTTACTCCATCGCGCCTGGCTTTCATTTTCTTCCTCCTCCTCTTCCTCGGAATCAGCTGTCTTGTTCTTTTCCGCCTTCTTTTTGCCAGCCTTCCGTCCATTCTTGCTACTAACATTCGCTGTACTTCCGCCATTGGTTTCAAATTCTTTGACAGTATTCTCATATTCTTCCTTGGATTTTGCGGCTTTAGCTCCATTCTGTGGATCTGCCACTTATGCTCTCCACCATACTTGTCTTGCATAGCCGCGATTCTTGCCACGACCGTTCGCTGTACTGCCGCCATTCGCTTCAAATTCTTTGACGGCATCCTCATAGTCTTCCTTGCCTTTTGCGGCTTTAGCTCCATTCTGTGGATCTGCCCTTTATGCTCTCCACCATACTTGTCTTGTATAGCCGCGATTCTTTCCACGACCGTTCGCTGTACTGCCGCCATTCGCTTCAAATTCTTTGACGGCATCCTCATAGTCTTCCTTGCCTTTTGCGGCTTTAGCTCCATTCTGTGGATCTGCCCTTTATGCTCTCCACCATACTTGTCTTGTATAGCCGCGATTCTTTCCACGACCGTTCGCTGTACTGCCGCCATTCGCTTCAAATTCTTTGACGGCATCCTCATAGTCTTCCTTAGCTTTTACGGCTTTAGCTCCATTCTGTGGATCTGCCCTTTATGCTCTCCACCACACTTACGCTGCAGAGCCGCCATAATGTCCTCATAGTTGTTTCTGGCTGTATCAGGCACAGTTTCCAGGACTTGTGCATCGGTGCCTTTTAATGTCAAGATCGACTAAGTACTTTTCTCCTCCGCGTCCCATGCATTTCCGTTGGCTACAGCTTCACATCTACTTGCAGCTCCCGGAATAACTCGCATTGGCCCCTCTTGCGGTTGAATATCAGATACCCTTGCTTCCAGGCTGTGTGGCTTCTGATCGACACCATTCTCCTGCATATAAAACTTCTCATAAACATCTTTTTCTGGCCCATCGAATTTCCTATTGACGCTTTGAGCTTCTCTCTCCTTGTAATTCCATCTATCTTCAATGATGTTAATCCTCGCCTTCACGGCCTCATGGATATCATCCAACCTTTTACTTGTTGCATCCAGCATCTTAGAGTCTTCTTCCAGTTTCTGTATAAACACTGCAAACATAGTGTTTATGTCCATGTTGCTTGTAACTGAACGTGCACCCATCTCCAGTTCTTCTTTTTCTTCGAACTCATGGGTCAAGCCGACCAAACTCCTCCGATAGCCTCATCTGCAACTCTACTTTGCTACCAGCTGTGGACAGGCCCAGTTTAATCAACTCCTGCTTTAGCTGTTCCTCCTTTAGCTCGTCGAACTTCATTTTGCAATCCCACTTCTGACACCAATTGTTACGTTTTTACCTTTTTAAAAACGCTTTTCGTGGGTTCTTTTATTGCAATGAAATTAAACGCACGATTCTTTGATTTTTAGTACTTAACAGCTACTACTTTATTTAATTTAATACCACTGTACTTTGCTCAAAAGCAATAGTAACCACTTAATACGCTTTACACGATCACGGTAAAGTCTAACTAATCACAGACTCAACACTGTCTGTCTACTGAACTCTGACGCTCACTGAGTTTAACTTTAACTCTAACTCCTTACTCTTTTACTGACTGACTGACGTTGATGCGCGCAGCTTTTATACTCTTAATGATCATTTCTCGAATAATCATCATGTTTGTTTGTTAAAGTTGTTTATATTATCGTACACTCAAATTAAACGTAAACACAAGCCATACACACATACACGTACCCAATATTTAAATGCCGACAGACAACAACAGCAATAATCATGATCTTATTTGTTGTCACTTTGCTAGTAAACAAGTAACTATGTATGCATGTATGTATAGCTGTTATGTGTTCATTTAAAATGAGTAAACAAAATAAGAATAACAACAACAATGTAGTGAATAAGAAATAGTAAGCAATTCATAACAATTCAGCAAATAATAAACAACTCAGTAATAAGCATCAATAATTCAATAATTAAGAATAACAACAATTCGGTATATGCTAGAGCAATTACAATAGGACTATTCACTCCAAATTCGTAACACTAGAAGTGGTATATCCTAGAGCAATTACAGTAGGACTATTCCCTCCAAATTCGTAACAATATATATATATACATATATATATATACATATATATATATATATATATATATATATATATATATATATATATATATATATATATATATATATATTATATGTATGTATATATCAGAGACCGGCAAAAATCACGTTTTTTATGCCTTCACTCATGCATAACTTTTTTGTGTCCAATTATTCACCAACACATAAGCAAGCATGCGCGAATGGCATTTATTCAACATGTCTTTTCTTTGCAAAGTATATTAAGTAAAATCATGCAATGATATATGCTGGCACATAATCTTGTGTGTGTAGGTATGTAGGTTGTTAAAACATTGTGGTTGAGAAATATGGATTCCATACGAATTTACCAAAAAACGTCTGTTTTACAATAAATTTTCGGTTTAAAATCGTTTAAAGATCGGATTATTTTTTACTCATTCAAAAAAACTTTAGGCTAATTTATATTTTTGTGAGCGACAGTGAGAGTGATCTAGTGCTGATAATATAATAATAAAATGTTTAATATATAAGTGCTTAAAATACTTTACTGTATTTAACAAAAAAGAAGAATACAAAACGCATTGCTTATAATATAACCTCCTTCATATATACACATATACACACATATCTATATAATTACAAAATGATAATTGTAAAAATCGGGATAATTTTAAAAATATATTTCTTGATTAATTATCTGTTTCAGCGTATCGTCGTCAAAATGCTATTAAACTGTTAAGTCTGGCAACCGTGGTGCCTAACCATTCTATAAACACACAGCACTTTGTGCATAAATGTACACTTGTTGATTTTTTGCCTTTTTCACATTAATTCTTTTTGCATTAATGCCTCTAATTTTTTGATTTCGATCATGAATGTGATTAAATAAAAATGTGTGCTTTGAAGAGTTGTCCAAAAATTCATGCACACACAGTTTTTAAACACTCAAACTGAATAGCTGGCATGCGGCAACAGATTAAATTTACATGTTGACAAACAACCCTTAAGGTGAATTCACCCATTCGTTCTGAACGTTCCGAACGATTTTTTTTATATGTAGTTTGACGTCTCTATTTTGAGAAAGAGAGTAAATTTAATACGGAACAACAACAAAAATTTCGTTCAGAGCGAATGGGTGAATTCACCTTTATTTTGCTTAGCATAAAATAGAATGGACACAATGTTGATAAACGCATATTTGAACGTTTGAGCGAAAATGACATGTTTTTCGGGTGTTTGATTAATCTGATTTTTTTTAGTCACCGGTTGCAGGTCTCTGGTATATATATATATATATATAGACATATACTTATGTACATATATCTATCTATACTAATATTATAAAGAGGAAACATTTGTGTATGTTTGTAATGTTTTCACACAAAAACTACGGAAGCGTTTTCAAAAATTCTTTCACCATTAGAAAGCTGCATTTTCACTGAGTGACATAGGCTATATTTAATTAAAAAAAAAAAAAAAATAAGGGGATCTCTAATAAAAATGCATTAATGTAACCTAAGGTGTGAAAAAATTTGTCTCAAAAATCTGTCATCGCGTGCGCTGCGGAAACTATTTATGATAGAACGAAAAAATGTTCAACAGCATTATAGAACCTACTAATATCTACAAAGAAGTCCGCGATACCATATGTCCAACTACTGTGGTTATGCCACTATAACTACTTTTTTACATTTTATATTGTATGTATGTATGTAAGTATGTAAGTACATTTTAAAAAATAATAAAAGTACCGACAATAATCAAACCATATGATTCATACATTTTTATTAATATTTTTTATTAATAATTATCCTATTAAAAATATTTCAATAAAGACCGTTTCAATACCTGGCAAATACTTACTTTTTAAGTTATTAAAATCTGTTGCTCCATTCAAAAGATATAACGAATTTAAAAATCATCAGCATCACATTTTCTGTATCCAAACAAATATGCATACTTTATATCAGCGATAGGCAAAAATGCATATAAACATTTTGTTTGCCCTCACAAACACACATAAAGAATCACTATTGCCAGATCTGACATTTTCATGTCATACCTAAATTTGAAATCTTAAATCTCCATTTTCTCATAAAAATTTTGTTCATAAGAACTAGTATTTCCTCAGGTTAATTTCATATGAATTTCTGGGGATCTCACTTTTTGCATATGGCAACGCTAATTTCTAACAAGAAGCGTAACACGTCCATCGTGTTTGAGTGCTCGAGTGAGACTGATTTATGCTTTTTATTTCTCTGCAATACGTGTGCACATGTACACGATGTAAGAGCGTAAGCATTGGCGCCGCGCCCTTGTTTTGCCTATCGCTGCTTTATATGTAAGTATGTGTATACAATCAAGCTTATTATCTAATTTACAATGTTTTAACGTAGATTAATATTAAATAGGAAGAAGAAGGACAGCTATGCAAATATGTACTTATGTCTACTGAATATTCCAGAAGAAGAACTGAATAAAAACAGTCGTTCTGGAATACATAAAGTCTTTCTACATGTTAGTGTTAAAGGTGAATTCACCCATTCGTTCTGAACGAAATTTTTGTTGTTATTCCGCATTAAATTTACTCTCTTTCTCTCACTCTCAAAAAAATAGAGACGCCAAACTACATATAAAAAAAAGCGTTCGGTACGTTAAGAACGAATGGGTGAATTCACCTTAACAGAATACATACATACATATGTCTAAATGTGTGTATGATGACATGTGAATAAAATGGTGTACTGCAAACAAAATGAATATGGCCATGGCTATACTACTACATTATATTATAACATTTTTTTACATTGACATTTTTAAATTCGTTATAAGTACTTATGTATGTATGTATCTCTTGAATGGAATGTCCGATTTTAATATGTAATTTAAAAAGTATTTTACTGGTATTGAAACGGTCTTTATTATAATTTTATTTAATAGGATAATTAATAATAAAAATGTATGAATAATATGGTTTGATTATTGTCGGTACTTTTATTAACTTTTAAAATGTATTAAATGCAAAAAGTACAGTGCCATAACCACAGTAGTTGGACATACGGTATCTTGGACTTTTGTAGATATTAATACGTTCTATAATACTGTAGAATATTTTTTCGTTCTATCATATATAGTTTCCGCAGCGCACGCGATGACATATTTTTTGTGACAAATTTTTTTACACCTTGGGTTACATTAATGCATTTTTATTAGGAATCCCTATTTTTTTTATGAAATATAGCCTATGTCACTCAGTAAAAATGCAGCTTTCTAATGGTGGAAGAGTTTTTGAAATCGGTCCAGTAGTTTTTGTGTGAAAACATTACAAACATATATACAAAAACAAAAAACACAAATATTTCTTCTTTATGTTATTAGTTTAGATTATCCTATTAAATAATATTGAAAATAATGTTATAATACTTAATATTGAAGAGCCAAAGCCACAACAAACTTTTGATAATGTTATAATATAATGTAGTAGTATAGCGATGGCCATATTCATTTTGTTTGCAGTGCACCATTTTATTTACATGTCATCATACATATGTACATTTAGACCAGCGATAGGCAAAAATACATATAAACATTTTGTTTGCCCTCACAAACACACATAAAGAATCACTATTGCCAGATCTGACATTTTCATGTCATACCTAAATTTAAAATCTTAAATCTCCATTTTCTCATAAAAATTTCGTTCATAAGAACTAGTATTTCCTCAGGTTAATTTCATATGAATTTCTGGGGATCTCACTTTTTGCATATGGCAACTCTAATTTCTAACAAGAAGCGTAACACGTCCATCGTCTTTGAGTGCTCGAGTGAGACTGATTTATGTTTTTTATTTCTCTGCAATACGTGTGCACATGTACACGATGTAAGAGCGTAAGCATTGGCGCCGCGCCCTTGTTTTGCCTATCGCTGATTTAGACCATTGATGGACATTTCTTGAAACAATTGTTTAAAATCAACGCCTCTTTGTTTCTTACTCTCTTTAAGGTGAACTCAGTGATGACGTAGTTTAACCCATGCAAGGGTTGCTTATTCTATGTATTTAAAAATCATTTAAGGCTGTATTTTTATCTTGTATGATTAATATCTTTATATTTACTTACTAGTGTAATTGGATCAGTGTTCTTTTTAATAACCAAATAAATTTTAAAATTTCGATTTTCGTAGACAAAAAAGCGTTTTTATAGATTTTTTTTTTATAATTTTGGTGGGAAAAGAATTTCTTGCGCGGCAACGCTGCTTTTAAATTCTGCCAATAGTTTTACTTTGTGGGAGCGTTAAACAATTTAAAGCAATTTTAAAGGGTTTAAACAATTTTAAAGGGTTTTTTTTTGTAAACGAAATGTCTTAAAAAAATTGTTTGTAAAAGGTATTTAAAATATATTAAGCAGTCTTTACTCGTAATGTTTTATAATTTAAATTTATATGTGAACTTCGATAATGAATTATAAGAGAATGACTTAATTAACTTTATTTGGTTTTAATGTTTCACAAGTTGATTTGTGTGGCCTTATAAAGTATATCAATTACTTCTCTAGTTGACCTGTAAGCCTTAAAAATATAAAAAATAATATAAAATTCCAATGTTTTCTTTTTCTTTTTGTCAGGAAAAAACCTTTAAAAAAACCAGCTGCAATAAACTGCAATGTAGGTCTTTTTCATCATTGTAATCTTATTGTGGAAGTTACAAGGGCTTGATGTTTGAAACACTGTTTTTGAATGCACCCTCAATAAAACGATTTCGCAATTTCTTAATTCCTGGAAAAATAAATTTAAGCAATTTTTTTGCCTGCAAACCTTTAAAATATAAAAAAAATAGTTGTAACTTTCCAATGTTTTCCTTTGTTTTTTTATTGCATGTACAGAGATTTTTAAAGGGTTTTTCTCCCTTTAAAAAACTACCTGCAATAAACTGCAATGTAGGAAATCTATTTCTGAATATACTCTCAATAAAACATTTTTGGTTTTTCCCAATTATTTATAAAAAAATAAATTTAAACACCCTCAGTCAGTTTTCATGGTTTGGTATGAAAATAATTTTTTAAGTAATATCAGTCGTGTTGTGTCTTTCAAAGCGAATTGGTGAATTTTAATTCAAAAATAAAGATAATAATAAATAAAACAAACCGTTAATCTCAAAAAGTGAAAAAATCTAAATCTTAGTATATATAGTATACACAAATAAATAATTTTGCCCGAAACTAATGTGAGACTTGGCAACCCTGGAGTTCAAGATTAGTTTTGATTGGTCGAAACAAGTATATATTATATTTCGATAAAAATCAGGATTTTTTAATTAAATTTAGTTTTATTTTATAAAAAAAATAATCTTTATTATAAAAACCGTGTATGAAGTGTTTAAAACAGCGGTGGACTTTTTATCAAACAATTGTTTATAAGAAACGCCTCTTTTTTTCTTATGCTCTTTAGTTTAATCGTTCAAGAGACTTTGGCGAGTGCAAACTTTTTCTCAATTACAGTGTTTAATATAAATGGAAATGCATTTAAAAGATTTTTTATGATAAACAATGCTTTTGGAAATGAACAATGCCTTTTATGTCACCAAATATTTAAAAGGTATAGAGAAAATGTTATTAAGAGGCATTATGATTCTTTCCACTCTGATATGAATAAATATAATGATGTGTTTCGTGATGTGTTTTAATGTGGTTCGTTTTGCTTGTCACTGTACCCTCAAATTATCTCACTAACACAAGTGCAAAACAATTTTGTCCATCACTGATTTAGACCAGCGATAGGCAAAAATACATATAAACATTTTGTTTGCCCTCACAAACACACATAAAGAATCACTATTGCCAGATCTGGCATTTTCATGTCATACCTAAATTTGAAATCTTAAATCTCAATTTTCTCATAAAAATTTTGTTCATAAGAACTAGTATTTCCTCAGGTTAATTTCATATGAATTTCTGGGGATCTCACTTTTTGCATATGGCAACGCTAATTTCTAACAACAAGCGTAACACGTCCATCGTGTTTTAGTGCTCGAGTGAGACTGATTTATGTTTTTTATTTCTCTGCAATACGTGTGCACATGTACACAAAAAAAGAGCGTAAGCATTGGCGCGGCGCCCTTGTTTTGCGTATCCCTGATTTAGACCATTGATGGACAAAATTGTTTTACACTTGTGTTAGTGAGATAATTTGAAGGTACAGTGACAAGCAAAAGGATCACAAAGATTTTCATATAAGGAACTAAATTAAACGAAATCGTCTACATTAATGCTGTCATGACAGTTTCGTAAGTGCAGTATATGTTTCAAAGACGTGGAACTAATTTTATTACGTTGTTTACTGCAAATGAATTTTAAGTCCGAAAAAATTTTTTTACATAAGTGTTCGGAAAAAATGAAAGAATTTTTTTTTTGAGTTCAGGATAGGCCAATGCGTCCAAAGTTTTCCAAAATAATAACCTGTCTATTTCCGCAAAAGCTTTTAACTCGCTTCGTAAATTAAAATCATTAAGAAAGCCAGTCGTATCTACCAAAAATGCTAAGTCTCTAATAAACTGATCATTTTTGCGATGATCTGATAAGCTGTATCAATTTTTTCCAACACTGTAATTGAAAAAAATGTATAAGCATCAAGCTAACATGTGCACTCGCCAAACTAAAAAACTAAAGAGCATAAGAAAACAAGGGGCGTAGCTTATAAACAATTGTTTGATGAAATGTCCATCAATGATTTAGACATAAGTATAAGCAAAGACTATAGATTATAAAGATGTTGCACTGCCATACATTGTGCTGCCGATGCTAAATTTTTGATGGGATTTTCCGAAAATCCCTGTGTTATTATAAAATTACAAAGAGAGTTTATTCTCAGAAAATTTCTTGTTCTCTGAGAACAATTGCTAAGTTATCTCAGCAATTCATTCTTACATACATACATATGTATGTATGTATATTCATGAGTGAGTACGTGTGTGCATCTATAACAGGGATACGCAAAACAAGGGCGCCGCGCCAATGCTTACGCTCTTTTTTTGTGTACATGTGCACACGTATTGCAGAGAAATAAAAAACATAAATCAGTCTCACTCGAGCACTAAAACACGATGGGCGTGTTACGCTTGTTGTTAGAAATTAGCGTTGCCATATGCAAAAAGTGAGATCCCCAGAAATTCATATGAAATTAACCTGAGGAAATACTAGTTCTTATGAACAAAATTTTTATGAGAAAATGGAGATTTAAGATTTCAAATTTAGGTATGACATGAAAGTGTCAGATCTGGCAATAGTGATTCTTTATGTGTGTTTGTGAGGGCAAACAAAATGTTTATATGTATTTTTGCCTATCGCTGATCTATAATATACATTCTACATATACTTAAACATCTAGAAATAAAAAAATAAATGAAGTCTTCTTTTCATACATTTTATGCGCAAATAATTGTAGGGTAAGAACAAGTGTTTTATTGTTGTATAATTGTAGCTATATCGATTCGCACCGAAACGCAGATTGCCTTATTATCTACATATACTTATATTAAGAAAACATTAAGGGCCTTATTAATAAAATATATGTAATTGCTTTTTTAACAATTAATCAAGAATTAAAATAACAGAAGTGGACGTGTACAATTTGTTAAAGAAAATTTCAAAGTAAAACCAAAGACTAGATTTAAGTATAATTATGTTGACATACATTGTCCTGCCAAAGCTAAATTTTTGAAGGAATATTCCTTGTGTATGACTAGTGATATGATTCTCTCAACGGAGAGCAAAATACCAAAATAGAAATAAACTCTCAGCAAAAGCAATTCATACTTATGAACGTTGTTTATGTTTGTGTGTTTACATTGCCAATATTTTGCCCACCAAGCAAACAGGTTTGCTTTTAGATGAGTACTAATTAAAAATAGTATGTGATCAAGCCTTTTCTTAGTCCACTAGCATTCAAAAAACAATTAATTTCTTTTGACTTTCTAAACAAGACAAAAAACAATTATTCTAAACTTAGCCTTAGATTGTAAACTAAAGTTATATGCCATAAGTACGACAATTAAGGAACAACCTATATCAACGTTTTTATATTGTGTTCGCTGGGTTTTACAAATTCAAATAATATTATGACGTATTGTATGTAAAACTTATTGGATCTTCTGTGTTGCCGTAGCAAAACCATACAGTGTTTTTGTTGTATAAATAAAACAGCATAGACTGTCGTCGAATTCTAGATGCCTTATGAACCAATTCGAAAAACGTGCCAATAGAATTAACATCAATTCGTTATTTTGTTGGTTACATAGCTCAACGAATATCTTGCGTTAAATGTCGTATGGATCTAATTAAACCAGCGCAGATTTTGTCATATCCTTCGGAAATGTTTCTTCATGGAAAAAATTACAAAACAGATTCTGACTTTGGAAGTTTGTGCGCTCCGTCCGAATTATTTTTTGAAGTTTGCAAAATTCATATAAAAGTCTTCGAAAAAATATTTTTAAATAACAAAGAAATAAAAAACATAAAAAAACTATTGTTGAGCAATGTGTAAAATGCACCAAAGATTCAATTTATTCCTTTTGGTTTGAAGAAAGTTACATATGTTATGAACACAGGAGGGAGATGCTAGTCCTTATACTATTACGAAAGCATTCTTCATCGGAAATATACAGATATAAATCATCAAGCAGTGACAAAGTTAAAATTTTAAACCATTAAATATATGTATATAAATAAAATTAATCAATAGTTAATAGTTATCAAACATAAGCTTTTGTTTTATTACAACTTTGTTTTATATGTAAGTACATACATACACATATTGTAAGCACACAATTGAATTTTCTAAAATAATGTCATTATAATTCGGTGTGAATCAGCGTAGTAGCAGTTGTACAACAATAGAATACGTTTCTTACCCTACAATTAAACAATCGGTAACATTGGCATCTACGTAGCTTATTTCCACATAAATTGTATGAAAATATATATATGTACTTCTTTTAGTTTTTTGATTTTATTTTTCTGGAATGTGTTGTGAACGAAAATAAATAACATACTCTCAAACAATTTTTTAAGACGCACTTTCTACATGTGTATGTATGTTTTAATGTGTGTTGGTTTATAGTATAAAGTTTATACCTTGAGTTATTCTCTCAATTAGCGTGAGTACGAAATTTATGCTTTCCCTGTTACATGCTTCCCCCTTCTTCAAAAAGAGTAAAATATTTTAAAATTTCAAATATAGGAAGTGCAACATCTTTATAACCTATAGTCTTTGGTATAAGTATGTATATATTATTAACACTAACATATAGAAAGATTTTATGTATTCCAGAACGACTGTTTTTATTCAGTTCTTCTTCTGGAATATACAGTACACATATATATTTGTATATCTGTCCTTCTTCTTCCTATTTAATATTAATCTACGTTAAAACATTATAAATTACATAATAAGCTTGATGTATACACATACATACATACAAAGTATGCATATTTTGTTGGATACAGAAAATGTGATACGAGAGCGAAGCGTCATTAATAAAGTTACACTTGAAAAGACGAGTCGTTTTGAGTTTTCAGAGCGCATTTTTTGTTCCAGTTAAAGTTTTTTCAGAACTACTTATACATTATTTTATTCAACCTTTACTCTTTCTTGATATCACATTTCCCTGTTCAGTGAAACAGTACTTTTTATGACTACTACATACTTATATCTATTATTCATAGGTATTTATTTTCATTAGACCTCCATAACTTATTATTTTCTGTGACTTGAATAAAACTTTCACGAAATAATTATGCCGCGAGAAAAAAATCGCAACTATCTACACGTAGTTCCCAAACAAAATTTGCAAAAATACGTCTTATTGGAGAATCTTCTTTTGAAAATTCTGCTCGCCATGCGAGTCAGAGAGAGTACGCGTCGCAATCGCGGGCTCGAGAATGTAGCGAAGAACGTTCGCTTCGTCTTTCTGACAATAGAATTAGGATTTCGCAGACACGGGCTCGCGAATGTAGCGCCGAACGCTCGCAGCGTCTTGCTGAAAATAGAGTTAGGATGTCACAAGTGCGTGCTCGGGAAACTAGCGCTGAACGCTCGCAACGGCTTATGGCACAGAGACAAAGGCAACAGTCACTAACAACTAGGATGCGCAACAGAATTTTAGCACATAGTAACAGATCGGCATTTAGTTACGATTCTCAGATTGATTATGCTCACCAGAACTGCATTCATATAGGAGCAATGAATAAGATTTGTTCTAAATGTTTTGCAAAAAAATGGACTGATGAAGCGATTGGTATGTGCTGCGCGTCTGGAAAAGTAATTCTTCCTGATATTGAAGAACCACCAGAACCAATAAAAGGTCTTTTAACAAATAATCATACATTGTCGACGCATTTTTGAACAATGTTCGTAGATACAATAGCCTTTTTCAGATGACTTCGTTTGGGGCAAAAGAAATTCGAGAGGGTAATTTTATGCCAACCTTAAGGTTGAAGGTCAATTTTATCATCTGATAGGTAGCCTTTTACCGCCATCCTATCAAAGCCCTCAATTTTTGCAGATATCTACTTATATTTTATTTCTGATGCCGATCAATTATCTCTGCGATCAAACATAGCCCCCACGCTAAAACCATATTTGATAAACGAATTGCAAATCATGCTGAATAGTCACAATGTATGTATATATTACCACGTTTATACGTACGTCTTATTTGCAAATATAACTATTTGCAAATAACTAATTCACTGTTTACACGGGAAATTGCATACAGAACTTATGTTATTATTAGTGATGCCATGTGACGAAAATATGATTGTTTGGTAAGTAAAACACAAAAAACGTCATGAAGTGGCAACGTCTTACTTTTTATTTGCAAATAGTGTCGTTATTCACGACTTATTTAAGTGAGTTAATAAGTTACAATAAAAAAGTTATACGGCAACATTCTTCTTTTTTATTTGCAAATAAGACGTGCGCATAAACGTAGTATATGTATACAAAGTTTTAAACAAAACTTAGAACATAACCCTTCGGAAAATTTAAAGCTAATTATTCATTCTGATCGCACACTACAGACAGCACATAGAGGTAGATATAACGCTCCTAATGTAAATGATGTAGCCGTTCTCTTGGTCGATGAAGAGAAGGGCCCCCGGGATATAGTTTTGTACAATAAAGACGGACAGCTAAAAAGAGTTTCAGAATTACACCGCTCATATGACCCCCTACAGTACGCCATAATGTTTATAAGAGGAGAAGATGGTTATTATTTAACCATTCCACAACAAGGTACAGCGCGGCACAAAAATGTTACATGTATGCAATTTTACGCATATACATAGATTGATGATAACAGCAAATTCTTTTAATACTTTGCATTATTATAGAGACTTATTTAGCCAATATTGTGCCGATATGATGGCAAAAATTATTTCTGAAAGATTAAATTATATTTCTCGGAATCAACAACAACTGAGGGCTGACGATTACATCCATCTTAGAGATGCCTTAAACCGAGACGCAAATGTTGACCCATCAAATATTGGTCAACATATAATATTACCGTCTTCTTTTACAAGTTCTCCGTGTTATTTGCATTAAAAAACACAAGATGCAATGACTTACGTCAGAAATTATGGGAGACCTGACTTATTTGTCACATTCACTTGCAACCCGGAATGGGATGAAATTAAAGTATTGCTGTTACCAGGTTAACGGTCCTTTGACCGACATGATATTATAGCGAGGGCGTTTCATTTAAAAATGAAAAAAATTCATAAAATTATTTAGCAAAAACGAAATTTTCGGCAAAGTGAAGTGCCACATGGCAAGTGTAGAGTGGCAAAAGCGCGGCTTACCTCACTGTCATTTGTTATTCTGGCTGGAAAGAAAAATCCAGCCAGACGAAATTGATAGTATTATAGTTGCCGAGCTACCTGACCCACAAATTGATCCAGGATTGTTTGATATCATAACAAAAAATATGGTGCATGGACCGTGCGGAGAGCACAACTTAACGGCTCCATGTATGAGGAACGGTATCTTCACTAAAAAAATACCCACGACGTTTCGTTAACGATACCCAAACTGGAGAAGATGGTTATCCAATATATCGTCGCCGTGTCACGGAAAGTGGAGGTCGGAACACTACATTGAATATTAGTGGAAGTAAGGTCACAATAGACAATAGGTGGATTGTCCCTTATTCCCCACTGTTATGCAAAACATTCAACGCTCATATAAATGTTGAATATTGTCACTCGGTCCAACCTATAAAATATATTTGCAAATATATTAATAAAGGATCAGATCAAGCCACATTTAGCGTTAGAAATCTATACAATGAAGTAGAAAACTATTTAAATGGCCGATATATTAGTACATATGAAGCTGTATGGAGAAAATTAGAATTTCCAATTCACGACCGGTATCATAATGTATTGCATTTAGTCGTCCATTTAGAAAATGGACAGAGGGTCTATTTTACATCAGGAACACCCCCGCAAAACGACTTTGCTGGCGTGTTTTGATCTGTGTATTGAAGATGAATTCGCCAAAACCCTGCTTTACCATGAAGACCTGCGATACTATACTTGGGCTAATAATAAATTCAAAAGAAGGAAACGTGGTGAAGATGTAGTTGGCCATTCGGGAATAAAAAGAGATGCTGCTTTAGGTAGAGTTTACGGGATACATCCATCTCAATCGGAGTGTTTTTATCTCCGAATTCTGCTACATTACGTACGCGGTCCGAACTCCTTCAAATATCTAAAGACTGTAAATGGTATTATCCAGGAGACGTTTCAGGCAGCTTGCCGTGTTTTAGGTTTACTTGAAAATGATGACCATTGGGACTATGCCCTAAGTGAAGCTTCGCTTTCAGATTGTACAAAAAATCTAAGAGAGCTGTTTGTAATCATTCTTTTATTTTGTCACCCATCGGAACCATTGAAGTTGTGGAATAATTTTAAAGATCATTTATGCGAAGATATTAGACATAGAATCAGACAGGAAAACCAAGATTTTACTTCACCTCTCAGTGAAGATATTTATAATGAAGGTTTGATAGAAATAGAAAATAAGCTGTTGCGATTAAATGATAAAAGTTTGAGTGATGATGGATATTATATATTATTATTATATTATAGATATTATAGCATATTATAAATAAATATATATATATATATATATATATATATATATATATATATATATATATATATATATATATATATATATATATACATATGTATATATATATATATATATATATATATATATATATATATATATATATATATATATATATATATATATATATATATATATATATATATAAGATATATATATATATATATATATATATATATATATATATATATATATATATATAGATATATATATATATATATATATATATATATATATATATATATTTATATATATATATATATATATATGTATGTATATATATATATATATATATATATATATATATATATATATATATATATATTATATATATATATATATATATATATATATATATATATATATATATATATATGTATATGTATATACTTATATATATATATATATATATATATATATATATATATATATATATATATTTATATATATATATATATATATATATATATATATATACATATATATATACTTATATATATATATATATATATATATATATATATATATATATATATATATATATATATATATATATATATATATATATATATATATATATATATATATATATATATATATATATACATATATATATATATATGTATATATATATAAATCGTTATATCTTTGGAATGGAATGTCCGATATAAATATATATATATATATATATATATATATATATATATATATATACTACAATTAAACAATCGGTAACATTGGCATCTACGTAGCTTATTTCCACATAAATTGAATGAAAATATACATATGTATGTACTTCTTTTAGTTTTTTGATTTTATTTTTCTGGAATGTGTTGTGAACGAAAATAAATAACATACTCTCAAACAATTTTTTAAGACGCACTTTCTACATGTGTATGTATGTTTTAATGTGTGTTGCTTTATAGTATAAAGTTTATACCTTGAGTTATTCTCTCAATTAGCGTGAGTACGAAATTTATGCTTTCCCTGTTACATGCTTCCCCCTTCTTCAAAAGAAGAGTAAAATATTTTAAAATTTCAAATATAGGAAGTGCAACATCTTTATAACCTATAGTCTTTGGTATAAGTATGTATATATTATTAACACTAACATATAGAAAGATTTTATGTATTCCAGAACGACTGTTTTTATTCAGTTCTTCTTCTGGAATATACAGTACACATATATATTTGTATATCTGTCCTTCTTCTTCCTATTTAATATTAATCTACGTTAAAACATTATAAATTACATAATAAGCTTGATGTATACACATACATACATACAAAGTATGCATATTTTGTTGGATACAGAAAATGTGATACGAGAGCGAAGCGTCATTAATAAAGTTACACTTGAAAAGACGAGTCGTTTTGAGTTTTCAGAGCGCATTTTTTGTTCCAGTTAAAGTTTTTTCAGAACTACTTATACATTATTTTATTCAACCTTTACTCTTTCTTGATATCACATTTCCCTGTTCAGTGAAACAGTACTTTTTATGACTACTACATACTTATATCTATTATTCATAGGTATTTATTTTCATTAGACCTCCATAACTTATTATTTTCTGTGACTTGAATAAAACTTTCACGAAATAATTATGCCGCGAGAAAAAAATCGCAACTATCTACACGTAGTTCCCAAACAAAATTTGCAAAAATACGTCTTATTGGAGAATCTTCTTTTGAAAATTCTGCTCGCCATGCGAGTCAGAGAGAGTACGCGTCGCAATCGCGGGCTCGAGAATGTAGCGAAGAACGTTCGCTTCGTCTTTCTGACAATAGAATTAGGATTTCGCAGACACGGGCTCGCGAATGTAGCGCCGAACGCTCGCAGCGTCTTGCTGAAAATAGAGTTAGGATGTCACAAGTGCGTGCTCGGGAAACTAGCGCTGAACGCTCGCAACGGCTTATGGCACAGAGACAAAGGCAACAGTCACTAACAACTAGGATGCGCAACAGAATTTTAGCACATAGTAACAGATCGGCATTTAGTTACGATCCTCAGATTGATTATGCTCACCAGAACTGCATTCATATAGGAGCAATGAATAAGATTTGTTCTAAATGTTTTGCAAAAAAATGGACTGATGAAGCGATTGGTATGTGCTGCGCGTCTGGAAAAGTAATTCTTCCTGATATTGAAGAACCACCAGAACCAATAAAAGGTCTTTTAACAAATAATCATACATTGTCGACGCATTTTTGAACAATGTTCGTAGATACAATAGCCTTTTTCAGATGACTTCGTTTGGGGCAAAAGAAATTCGAGAGGGTAATTTTATGCCAACCTTAAGGTTGAAGGTCAATTTTATCATCTGATAGGTAGCCTTTTACCGCCATCCTATCAAAGCCCTCAATTTTTGCAGATATCTACTTATATTTTATTTCTGATGCCGATCAATTATCTCTGCGATCAAACATAGCCCCCACGCTAAAACCATATTTGATAAACGAATTGCAAATCATGCTGAATAGTCACAATGTATATATTACCACGTTTATACGTACGTCTTATTTGCAAATATAACTATTTGCAAATAACTAATTCACTGTTTACACGGGAAATTGCATACAGAACTTATGTTATTATTAGTGATGCCATGTGACGAAAATATGATTGTTTGGTAAGTAAAACACAAAAAACGTTCATGAAGTGGCAACGTCTTACTTTTTATTTGCAAATAGTGTCGTTATTCACGACTTATTTAAGTGAGTTAATAAGTTACAATAAAAAAGTTATACGGCAACATTCTTCTTTTTTATTTGCAAATAAGACGTGCGCATAAACGTAGGATATGTATACAAAGTTTTAAACAAAACTTAGAACATAACCCTTCGGAAAATTTAAATCTAATTATTCATTCTGATCGCACACTACAGACAGCACATAGAGGTAGATATAACGCTCCTAATGTAAATGATGTAGCCGTTCTCTTGGTCGATGAAGAGAAGGGCCCCCGGGATATAGTTTTGTACAATAAAGACGGACAGCTAAAAAGAGTTTCAGAATTACACCGCTCATATGACCCCCTACAGTACGCCATAATGTTTATAAGAGGAGAAGATGGTTATTATTTAACCATTCCACAACAAGGTACAGCGCGGCACAAAAATGTTACATGTATGCAATTTTACGCATATACATAGATTGATGATAACAGCAAATTCTTTTAATACTTTGCATTATTATAGAGACTTATTTAGCCAATATTGTGTCGATATGATGGCAAAAATTATTTCTGAAAGATTAAATTATATTTCTCGGAATCAACAACAACTGAGGGCTGACGATTACATCCATCTTAGAGATGCCTTAAACCGAGACGCAAATGTTGACCCATCAAATATTGGTCAACATATAATATTACCGTCTTCTTTTACAAGTTCTCCGTGTTATTTGCATTAAAAAACACAAGATGCAATGACTTACGTCAGAAATTATGGGAGACCTGACTTATTTGTCACATTCACTTGCAACCCGGAATGGGATGAAATTAAAGTATTGCTGTTACCAGGTTAACGGTCCTTTGACCGACATGATATTATAGCGAGGGCGTTTCCTTTAAAAATGAAAAAAATTCATAAAATTATTTAGCAAAAACGAAATTTTCGGCAAAGTGAAGTGCCACATGGCAAGTGTAGAGTGGCAAAAGCGCGGCTTACCTCACTGTCATTTGTTATTCTGGCTGGAAAGAAAAATCCAGCCAGACGAAATTGATAGTATTATAGTTGCCGAGCTACCTGACCCACAAATTGATCCAGGATTGTTTGATATCATAACAAAAAATATGGTGCATGGACCGTGCGGAGAGCACAACTTAACGGCTCCATGTATGAGGAACGGTATCTTCACTAAAAAAATACCCACGACGTTTCGTTAACGATAGTAGGCTGGCAGGAAGCGAGGGTAGTGTTTATCCCCAAACCTGGCAAGCCAAATTATTCTTCACCAAAGGCTTATAGGCCAATAAGCCTAACTTCCTTCTTGCTGAAAACCATGGAGAGGATAATTGACGACATGGTTAAGGGCAGGATCGCAGGCCATATGCTGAGGTTCAGGCAACACGCATATGTCAAAGGTAGATCAGTGGACACTGCATTGCATAATGTGGTGTACTTTATAGAAAGGTCACTTAGTGAGAAGATGTACACACTCGCGGTTTGCATTGACATTGAGGGGGCTTTCAACAACGTGCATACCGACACACTTATCCATTCTCTGGACCAATTTAATGTCAACCGGGCGATACGCGACTGGATTGGCAATATGCTAAGGAACAGATGGATTAATTGTGAGGCGCACAATGTAAGTATAAGAAAAAGGGTACAATGTGGAACTCCACAAGGGGGGATTTTATCACCCCTTCTCTGGACCACAACAATACATACCCTTATTAGGACTCTGACCGATGAGGGATTCGAGACAGTCTGCTACGCAGATGACGTCATGATACTTCTGAAGGGAAGGGATCCAAATCATTTGTGCAGGAAGGCCGAGGAGGCATTAACCCTGGCACACAACTGGGCTCAACCAAGAGGGTTGAACGTTAACCCAGAAAAAACTGAAATTGGCCTATTTACAAGAAAGACGAAGATAGCTCCATATGATGAGCCGCGCTTTCTTGAAAGGACAATAAATATTTCCGACAGGGTGAAATATCTAGGAGTCATTCTCGATCGGAAATTAAAATGGAAATACCACATAAACGAAAGAGTCAAAAAGGCTCATATATGTTGGTCAATCTGTAAACGGGCCATAGGCACGAGATGGGGGCTGAATCCAGAGATGACACACTGGCTTTATAGTAGCGTTATCAGGCCGATTATGACCTATGCCTCTATAGTGTGGTGGACATCGATGGAATATAAATGCAACATCAAAACAATACAGAAAGTTCAGAGAACCTGCTGTCTTGGTATAAGTGGGGCCTTCCGAACGACATCAACAGGTGCGATGGAAACAATATTATCTATCCAGCCAATCGATATTCGTATAAAATACGAAGCGGCTCTAGCAGCAAAACGACTAAAGGTGATGGGTGAGTGGATCGATCAGGAACACGAAGCGTATCATCAACGAATCTTTACGGCCATAGGAGAGTCCATACCGGAAAGTGTCGCAAATGATCGCATACCGGAGACTAGACTAGAGGCCAACTGCGGAACATTGATTCCCGACATCCATTCCTGGTTGACCGACCCTTGGAACCAGATCCCCATGGGGCTTCATTGCTACACGGATGGATCAAGGTCGAGAGGGAAAACGGGACTTGGTGTTTATATAGAAAACACCACGGAACTGTTTTTCCGCCTGCCGGACTATTGCACAGTTTTGCAGGCGGAAGTTCGGGCGATAACGGAGTGTATCAGGGAACTCAATGTAATGAGGAGGTCAGGACTTGTGAATATATTCACAGATAGTCAGATGGCCATCAGAGCAATCTCAGAGGAACGCACTAAATCACGTACAGTTTGGGATTGCAAAAACGCCATTAACAGTTACTCGACACATGGTGAACTGCGCATCATATGGGTGCCGGGGCACGCGGGGATAACTGGAAATGAGAGGGCAAACTCACTTGCTTCTAGGGCAATAGAGTTAGGTAATATAAGCTTGGTATGCGCGAAACCTTTCGATGCAGTTAAAT
>OY812998.1:84191320-84218820 GCA_963681545.1 Germaria angustata
ATATATATATATATATATATATATATATATATATATATATATATATATATATATATACATATATATATATATACATATATGTATGTATATATCAGAGACCGGCAAAAATCACGTTTTTTATGCCTTCACTCATGCATAACTTTTTTGTGTCCAATTATTCACCAACACATAAGCAAGCATGCGCGTACGCTCATAATCTTTATTTGTGTTAATCATTAGGAAGGCAAATACAAAAATGCCTATATGAATTTTTCAAGCAAGATTTTAACACAGAAGCTATTTTGAGCGCTTGCATTCATTAAACACAGAAACGAATGGCATTTATTCAACATGTCTTTTCTTTGCAAAGTATATTAAGTAAAATCATGCAATGATATATGCTGGCACATAATCTTGTGTGTGTAGGTATGTAGGTTGTTAAAACATTGTGGTTGAGAAATATGGATTCCATACGAATTTACCAAAAAACGTCTGTTTTACAATAAACTTTAAAAATCGCAATTTTCGGTTTAAAATCGTTTAAAGATCGGATTATTTTTTACTCATTCAAAAAAACTTTAGGCTAATTTATATTTTTGTGAGCGACAGTGAGAGTGATCTAGTGCTGATAATATAATAATAAAATGTTTAATATATAAGTGCTTAAAATACTTTACTGTATTTAACAAAAAAGAAGAATACAAAACGCATTGCTTATAATATAACCTCCTTCATATATACACATATACACACATATCTATATAATTACAAAATGATAATTGTAAAAATCGGGATAATTTTAAAAATATATTTCTTGATTAATTATCTGTTTCAGCGTATCGTCGTCAAAATGCTATTAAACTGTTAAGTCTGGCAACCGTGGTGCCTAACCATTCTATAAACACACAGCACCTTGTGCATAAATGTACACTTGTTGATTTTTTGCCTTTTTCACATTAATTCTTTTTGCATTAATGCCTCTAATTTTTTGATTTCGATCATGAATGTGATTAAATAAAAATGTGTGCTTTGAAGAGTTGTCCAAAAATTCATGCACACACAGTTTTTAAACACTCAAACTGAATAGCTGGCATGCGGCAACAGATTAAATTTACATGTTGACAAACAACCCTTAAGGTGAATTCACCCATTCGTTCTGAACGTTCCGAACGATTTTTTTTATATGTAGTTTGACGTCTCTATTTTGAGAAAGAGAGTAAATTTAATACGGAACAACAACAAAAATTTCGTTCAGAACGAATGGGTGAATTCACCTTTATTTTGCTTAGCATAAAATAGAATGGACACAATGTTGATAAACGCATATTTGAACGTTTGAGCGAAAATGACATGTTTTTCGGGTGTTTGATTAATCTGATTTTTTTTAGTCACCGGTTGCAGGTCTCTGGTATATATATATATATATATATATATATATATATGTATAGACATATACTTATGTACATATATCTATCTATACTAATATTATAAAGAGGAAACATTTGTGTATGTTTGTAATGTTTTCACACAAAAACTACGGAAGCGTTTTCAAAAATTCTTTCACCATTAGAAAGCTGCATTTTCACTGAGAGACATAGGCTATATTTAATTAAAAAAAAAATAAGGGGATCTCTAATAAAAATGCATTAATGTAACCTAAGGTGTGAAAAAATTTGTCTCAAAAATCTGTCATCGCGTGCGCTGCGGAAACTATTTATGATAGAACGAAAAAATGTTCAACAGCATTATAGAACCTACTAATATCTACAAAGAAGTCCGCGATACCATATGTCCAACTACTGTGGTTATGCCACTATAACTACTTTTTTACATTTTATATTGTATGTAAGTATGTATGTATGTAAGTATGTAAGTACATTTTAAAAAATAATAAAAGTACCGACAATAATCAAACCATATGATTCATACATTTTTATTAATATTTTTTATTAATAATTATCCTATTAAAAATATTTCAATAAAGACCGTTTCAATACCTGGCAAATATGTACTTACTTTTTAAGTTATTAAAATCTGTTGCTCCATTCAAAAGATATAACGAATTTAAAAATCATCAGCATCACATTTTCTGTATCCAAACAAATATGCATACTTTATATGTAAGTATGTGTATACAATCAAGCTTATTATCTAAT
This sequence comes from Germaria angustata, assembly GCA_963681545.1. Classification (NCBI taxonomy): domain Eukaryota; kingdom Metazoa; phylum Arthropoda; class Insecta; order Diptera; family Tachinidae; genus Germaria; species Germaria angustata. The sequence continues at coordinate 84,193,456 of OY812998.1, forward strand.
TTACAATGTTTTAACGTAGATTAATATTAAATAGGAAGAAGAAGGACAGCTATGCAAATATGTACTTATGTCTACTGAATATTCCAGAAGAAGAACTGAATAAAAACAGTCGTTCTGGAATACATAAAGTCTTTCTACATGTTAGTGTTAAAGGTGAATTCACCCATTCGTTCTGAACGAAATTTTTGTTGTTATTCCGCATTAAATTTACTCTCTTTCTCTCACTCTCAAAAAAATAGAGACGTCAAACTACATATAAAAAAAGCGTTCGGTACGTTAAGAACGAATGGGTGAATTCACCTTAACAGAATACATACATACATATGTCTAAATGTGTGTATGATGACATGTGAATAAAATGGTGTACTGCAAACAAAATGAATATGGCCATGGCTATACTACTACATTATATTATAACATTTTTTTACATTGACATTTTTAAATTCGTTATAAGTACTTATGTATGTATCTCTTGAATGGAATGTCCGATTTTAATATGTAATTTAAAAAGTATTTTACTGGTATTGAAACGGTCTTTATTATAATTTTATTTAATAGGATAATTAATAATAAAAATGTATGAATAATATGGTTTGATTATTGTCGGTACTTTTATTAACTTTTAAAATGTATTAAATGCAAAAAGTACAGTGCCATAACCACAGTAGTTGGACATACGGTATCTTGGACTTTTGTAGATATTAATACGTTCTATAATACTGTAGAATATTTTTTCGTTCTATCATATATAGTTTCCGCAGCGCACGCGATGACATATTTTTTGTGACAAATTTTTTTACACCTTGGGTTACATTAATGCATTTTTATTAGGAATCCCTATTTTTTTTATGAAATATAGCCTATGTCACTCAGTAAAAATGCAGCTTTCTAATGGTGGAAGAGTTTTTGAAATCGGTCCAGTAGTTTTTGTGTGAAAACATTACAAACATATATACAAAAACAAAAAACACAAATATTTCTTCTTTATATTATTAGTTTAGATTATCCTATTAAATAATATTGAAAATAATGTTATAATACTTAATATTGAAGAGCCAAAGCCACAACAAACTTTTGATAATGTTATAATATAATGTAGTAGTATAGCGATGGCCATATTCATTTTGTTTGCAGTGCACCATTTTATTTACATGTCATCATACATATGTACATTTAGACCATTGATGGACATTTCTTGAAACAATTGTTCAAAATCAACGCCTCTTTGTTTCTTACTCTCTTTAAGGTGAACTCAGTGATGACGTAGTTTAACCCATGCAAGGGTTGCCTATTCTATGTATTTAAAAATCATTTAAGGCTGTATTTTTATCTTGTATGATTAATATCTTTATATTTACTTACTAGTGTAATTGGATCAGTGTTCTTTTTAATAACCAAATAAATTTTAAGATTTCGATTTTCGTAGACAAAAAAGCGTTTTTATAGATTTTTTTTATAATTTTGGTGGGAAAAGAATTTCTTGCGCGGCAACGCTGCTTTTAAATTCTGCCAATAGTTTTACTTTGTGGGAGCGTTAAACAATTTAAAGCAATTTTAAAGGGTTTAAACAATTTTAAAGGGTTTTCTTATTTTTGTAAACGAAATGTCTTAAAAAAATTGTTTGTAAAAGGTATTTAAAATATATTAAGCAGTCTTTACTCGTAATGTTTTATAATTTAAATTTATATGTGAACTTCGATAATGAATTATAAGAGAATGACTTAATTAACTTTATTTGGTTTTAATGTTTCACAAGTTGATTTGTGTGGCCTTATAAAGTATATCAATTACTTCTCTAGTTGACCTGTAAGCCTTAAAAATATAAAAAATAATATAAAATTCCAATGTTTTCTTTTTCTTTTTGTCAGGAAAAAACCTTTAAAAAAACCAGCTGCAATAAACTGCAATGTAGGTCTTTTTCATCATTGTAATCTTATTGTGGAAGTTACAAGGGCTTGATGTTTGAAACACTGTTTTTGAATGCACCCTCAATAAAACGATTTCGCAATTTCTTAATTCCTGGAAAAATAAATTTAAGCAATTTTTTTGCCTGCAAACCTTTAAAATATAAAAAAAATAGTTGTAACTTTCCAATGTTTTCCTTTGTTTTTTTTATTGCATGTACAGAGATTTTTAAAGGGTTTTTCTCCCTTTAAAAAACTACCTGCAATAAACTGCAATGTAGGAAATCTATTTCTGAATATACTCTCAATAAAACATTTTTGGTTTCTCCCAATTATTTATAAAAAAATAAATTTAAACACCCTCAGTCAGTTTTCATGGTTTGATATGAAAATAATTTTTTAAGTAATATCAGTCGTGTTGTGTCTTTCAAAGCGAATTGGTGAATTTTAATTCAAAAATAAAGATAATAATAAATAAAACAAACCGTTAATCTCAAAAAGTGAAAAAAAATCTAAATCTTAGTATATATAGTATACACAAATAAATAATTATGCCCGAAACTTTGTTAAGTCTAATGTGAGACTTGGCAACCCTGGAGTTCAAGATTAGTTTTGATTGGTCGAAACAAATATATATTATATTTCGATAAAAATCAGGATTTTTTAATTAAATTTAGTTTTATTTTATAAAAAAAAATAATCTTTATTATAAAAACCGTGTATAAAGTGTTTAAAACAGCGGTGGTGATAAAAAATCAAACAATTGTTTATAAGAAACGCCTCTTTTTTTCTTATGCTCTTTAGTTTAATCGTTCAAGAGACTTTGGCGAGTGCAAACTTTTTCTCAATTACAGTGTTTAATATAAATGGCAATGCATTTAAAAGATTTTTTATGATAAACAATGCTTTTGGAAATGAACAATGCCTTTTATGTCACCAAATATTTAAAAGGTATAGAGAAAATGTTATTAAGAGGCATTATGATTCTTTCCACTCTGATATGAATAAATATAATGATGTGTTTCGTGATGTGTTTTAATGTGGTTCGTTTTGCTTGTCACTGTACCCTCAAATTATCTCACTAACACAAGTGCAAAACAATTTTGTCCATCACTGATTTAGACCAGCGATAGGCAAAAATACATATAAACATTTTGTTTGCCCTCACAAACACACATAAAGAATCACTATTGCCAGATCTGGCATTTTCATGTCATACCTAAATTTGAAATCTTAAATCTCAATTTTCTCATAAAAATTTTGTTCATAAGAACTAGTATTTCCTCAGGTTAATTTCATATGAATTTCTGGGGATCTCACTTTTTGCATATGGCAACGCTAATTTCTAACAACAAGCGTAATACGTCCATCGTGTTTTAGTGCTCGAGTGAGACTGATTTATGTTTTTTATTTCTCTGCAATACGTGTGCACATGTACACAAAAAAAGAGCGTAAGCATTGGCGCGGCGCCCTTGTTTTGCGTATCCCTGATTTAGACCATTGATGGACAAAATTGTTTTACACTTGTGTTAGTGAGATAATTTGAAGGTACAGTGACAAGCAAAAGGATCACAAAGATTTTCATATAAGGAACTAAATTAAACGAAATCGTCTACATTAATGCTGTCATGACAGTTTCGTAAGTGCAGTATATGTTTCAAAGACGTGGAACTAATTTTATTACGTTGTTTACTGCAAATGAATTTTAAGTCCGAAAAAATTTTTTTACATAAGTGTTCGGAAAAAATGAAAGAATTTTTTTTTGAGTTCAGGATAGGCCAATGCGTCCAAAGTTTTCCAAAATAATAACCTGTCTATTTCCGCAAAAGCTTTTAACTCGCTTCGTAAATTAAAATCATTAAGAAAGCCAGTCGTATCTACCAAAAATGCTAAGTCTCTAATAAACTGATCATTTTTGCGATGATCTGATAAGCTGTATCAATTTTTTCCAACACTGTAATTGAAAAAAATGTATAAGCATCAAGCTAACATGTGCACTCGCCAAACTAAAAAACTAAAGAGCATAAGAAAACAAGGGGCGTAGCTTATAAACAATTGTTTGATGAAATGTCCATCAATGATTTAGACATAAGTATAAGCAAAGACTATAGATTATAAAGATGTTGCACTGCCATACATTGTGCTGCCGATGCTAAATTTTTGATGGGATTTTCCGAAAATCCCTGTGTTATTATAAAATTACAAAGAGAGTTTATTCTCAGAAAATTTCTTGTTCTCTGAGAACAATTGCTAAGTTATCTCAGCAATTCATTCTTACATACATACATATGTATGTATGTATATTCATGAGTGAGTACGTGTGTGCATCTATAACAGGGATACGCAAAACAAGGGCGCCGCGCCAATGCTTACGCTCTTTTTTTGTGTACATGTGCACACGTATTGCAGAGAAATAAAAAACATAAATCAGTCTCACTCGAGCACTAAAACACGATGGGCGTGTTACGCTTGTTGTTAGAAATTAGCGTTGCCATATGCAAAAAGTGAGATCCCCAGAAATTCATATGAAATTAACCTGAGGAAATACTAGTTCTTATGAACAAAATTTTTATGAGAAAATGGAGATTTAAGATTTCAAATTTAGGTATGACATGAAAGTGTCAGATCTGGCAATAGTGATTCTTTATGTGTGTTTGTGAGGGCAAACAAAATGTTTATATGTATTTTTGCCTATCGCTGATCTATAATATACATTCTACATATACTTAAACATCTAGAAATAAAAAAATAAATGAAGTCTTCTTTTCATACATTTTATGCGCAAATAATTGTAGGGTAAGAACAAGTGTTTTATTGTTGTATAATTGTAGCTATATCGATTCGCACCGAAACGCAGATTGCCTTATTATCTACATATACATACTTATATTAAGAAAACATTAAGGGCCTTATTAATAAAATATATGTAATTGCTTTTTTAACAATTAATCAAGAATTAAAATAACAGAAGTGGACGTGTACAATTTGTTAAAGAAAATTTCAAAGTAAAACCAAAGACTAGATTTAAGTATAATTATGTTGACATACATTGTCCTGCCAAAGCTAAATTTTTGAAGGAATATTCCTTGTGTATGACTAGTGATATGATTCTCTCAACGGAGAGCAAAATACCAAAATAGAAATAAACTCTCAGCAAAAGCAATTCATACTTATGAACCAAGAATGATAAAATACAGATTGCGCATTCAGAGTGTAAAAAATTTTTCGTTCTGCGCATCTACGTCACATCAGCCAATATTTTAACAAAAACAAAAACAAACAGTCAGATTTATATACACAAATGAAAGAAAAGTAAGAAAATTTTAAAAATAAAAGCAATTAGTGTTTTTATATTTATTAAATATACATTTATTTAAAAATCTAAATCAATTTTTTTATTTTTGTGTATATATATACATATGTATATATGTCGTATCGCAATAAATAATTGTTTTATTAATTTTTCGTTTTCTTTGTTTAGAAAACGCGTCAATTTCGATTTTTATAACTCTAATTCTAAAATACATACGAGCTCGAAAGAAGATTTTTTTTTTAATTTCATCGCTGCACATCATGTCTTCTGTTGGTTTTGATAAGCCTCCTTCACTGAAATGATCGACCCATGTGTCAGGTTGAACGTTCATCTCATTTCTTGGTACAGAAATATTTGGGTCTTCATCTGTGGTATATGTAGCCAGACAAGTTTTCTAAACCATCATATGCCATCATCATATGAAGCTGGTGTTATTGTTGGAACTGATCCACGTTTTAAAATTCTCTTTTTAGCGAATCCTTGGAACAACACAGATTTTTATAAACATATTTTAAAGTTTATTTTATGTACGTACCCATTTCATACTGCAAGCTTTTTTCGATGTCATCAGGACAAAAATGCAACATGCACACGTAAGAAGTTTTTGGATTTATGTTATTTCCTCGTCCACAAAATTTCACCCATTGCTTCTGAATTTTAGCATTACTTGGAAATAGGAAAGAAATAATTTCAAAAGACTTGGAATTGTTAGTACTATTATAATTAGCTACAGCGCACTTCTTTTTCGACTCTTTTGTTTTCCTTTATATATTATTATGTTTTATTTTGTTATTTTATATTAAATTCACTTTTCTTTTTTTCACTTTTTCAGTTTTAAACTCCTTTTATTCAAATACTTTCCTTTAAACTATTCGCGCCAAGAAAATTTTTAAGCTGGTGTGACGTCACACACTAACAACTCATTTTTGTTTACATTTGAAAAACATGCGCAATGCGCAATCTGTATTTTATCATTCTTGCTTATGAACGTTGTTTATGTTTGTGTGTTTACATTGCCAATATTTTGCCCACCAAGCAAACAGGTTTGCTTTTAGATGAGTACTAATTAAAAATAGTATGTGATCAAGCCTTTTCTTAGTCCACTAGCATTCAAAAAACAATTAATTTCTTTTGACTTTCTAAACAAGACAAAAAACAATTATTCTAAACTTAGCCTTAGATTGTAAACTAAAGTTATATGCCATAAGTACGACAATTAAGGAACAACCTATATCAACGTTTTTATATTGTGTTCGCTGGGTTTTACAAATTCAAATAATATTATGACGTATTGTATGTAAAACTTATTGGATCTTCTGTGTTGCCGTAGCAAAACCATACAGTGTTTTTGTTGTATAAATAAAACAGCATAGACTGTCGTCGAATTCTAGATGCCTTATGAACCAATTCGAAAAACGTGCCAATAGAATTAACATCAATTCGTTATTTTGTTGGTTACATAGCTCAACGAATATCTTGCGTTAAATGTCGTATGGATCTAATTAAACCAGCGCAGATTTTGTCATATCCTTCGGAAATGTTTCTTCATGGAAAAAATTACAAAACAGATTCTGACTTTGGAAGTTTGTGCGCTCCGTCCGAATTATTTTTTGAAGTTTGCAAAATTCATATAAAAGTCTTCGAAAAAATATTTTTAAATAACAAAGAAATAAAAAACATAAAAAAACTATTGTTGAGCAATGTGTAAAATGCACCAAAGATTCAATTTATTCCTTTTGGTTTGAAGAAAGTTACATATGTTATGAACACAGGAGGGAGATGCTAGTCCTTATACTATTACGAAAGCATTCTTCATCGGAAATATACAGATATAAATCATCAAGCAGTGACAAAGTTAAAATTTTAAACCATTAAATATATGTATATAAATAAAATTAATCAATAGTTAATAGTTATCAAACATAAGCTTTTGTTTTATTACAACTTTGTTTTATATGTAAGTACATACATACACATATTGTAAGCACACAATTGAATTTTCTAAAATAATGTCATTATAATTCGGTGTGAATCAGCGTAGTAGCAGTTGTACAACAATAGAATACGTTTCTTACCCTACAATTAAACAATCGGTAACATTGGCATCTACGTAGCTTATTTCCACATAAATTGTATGAAAATATACATATGTACTTCTTTTAGTTTTTTGATTTTATTTTTCTGGAATGTGTTGTGAACGAAAATAAATAAAATACTCTCAAACAATTTTTTAAGACGCACTTTCTACATGTGTATGTATGTTTTAATGTGTGTTGGTTTATAGTATAAAGTTTATACCTTGAGTTATTCTCTCAATTAGCGTGAGTACGAAATTTATGCTTTCCCTGTTACATGCTTCCCCCTTCTTCAAAAGAAGAGTAAAATATTTTAAAATTTCAAATATAGGAAGTGCAACATCTTTATAACCTATAGTCTTTGGTATAAGTATGTATATATTATTAACACTAACATATCGAGCCTTTGCTGCAATAACGCAATAATTCAAAAAACGTTGTTTTGCAGAAATTGAGTTTAAAGTTTTGAATTTACACACAACCTAATGGTAAAAGAAAATTTGGTTCTTTTCTCAAGAGCTGAGTATACAAAATATTTTTATTAAACTTTTACAGAATATAAAAAACGACAAGGCGAATAAATTCGTAATATAACCTTAAAAAATTCAAATTTTGAGTTACTACGGTATTGCACCAAAGGCTCGATATAGAAAGATTTTATGTATTCCAGAACGACTGTTTTTATTCAGTTCTTCTTCTGGAATATACAGTACACATATATATTTGTATATCTGTCCTTCTTCTTCCTATTTAATATTAATCTACGTTAAAACATTATAAATTACATAATAAGCTTGATGTATACACATACATACATACAAAGTATGCATATTTTGTTGGATACAGAAAATGTGATACGAGAGCGAAGCGTCATTAATAAAGTTACACTTGAAAAGACGAGTCGTTTTGAGTTTTCAGAGCGCATTTTTTGTTCCAGTTAAAGTTTTTTCAGAACTACTTATACATTATTTTATTCAACCTTTACTCTTTCTTGATATCACATTTCCCTGTTCAGTGAAACAGTACTTTTTATGACTACTACATACTTATATCTATTATTCATAGGTATTTATTTTCATTAGACCTCCATATGTAACTTATTATTTTCTGTGACTTGAATAAAACTTTCACGAAATAATTATGCCGCGAGAAAAAAATCGCAACTATCTACACGTAGTTCCCAAACAAAATTTGCAAAAATACGTCTTATTGGAGAATCTTCTTTTGAAAATTCTGCTCGCCATGCGAGTCAGAGAGAGTACGCGTCGCAATCGCGGGCTCGAGAATGTAGCGAAGAACGTTCGCTTCGTCTTTCTGACAATAGAATTAGGATTTCGCAGACACGGGCTCGCGAATGTAGCGCCGAACGCTCGCAGCGTCTTGCTGAAAATAGAGTTAGGATGTCACAAGTGCGTGCTCGGGAAACTAGCGCTGAACGCTCGCAACGGCTTATGGCACAGAGACAAAGGCAACAGTCACTAACAACTAGGATGCGCAACAGAATTTTAGCACATAGTAACAGATCGGCATTTAGTTACGATCCTCAGATTGATTATGCTCACCAGAACTGCATTCATATAGGAGCAATGAATAAGATTTGTTCTAAATGTTTTGCAAAAAAATGGACTGATGAAGCGATTGGTATGTGCTGCGCGTCTGGAAAAGTAATTCTTCCTGATATTGAAGAACCACCAGAACCAATAAAAGGTCTTTTAACAAATAATCATACATTGTCGACGCATTTTTGAACAATGTTCGTAGATACAATAGCCTTTTCCAGATGACTTCGTTTGGGGCAAAAGAAATTCGAGAGGGTAATTTTATGCCAACCTTAAGGTTGAAGGTCAATTTTATCATCTGATAGGTAGCCTTTTACCGCCATCCTATCAAAGCCCTCAATTTTTGCAGATATCTACTTATATTTTATTTCTGATGCCGATCAATTATCTCTGCGATCAAACATAGCCCCCACGCTAAAACCATATTTGATAAACGAATTGCAAATCATGCTGAATAGTCACAATGTATATATTACCACGTTTATACGTACGTCTTATTTGCAAATATAACTATTTGCAAATAACTAATTCACTGTTTACACGGGAAATTGCATACAGAACTTATGTTATTATTAGTGATGCCATGTGACGAAAATATGATTGTTTGGTAAGTAAAACACAAAAAACGTTCATGAAGTGGCAACGTCTTACTTTTTATTTGCAAATAGTGTCGTTATTCACGACTTATTTAAGTGAGTTAATAAGTTACAATAAAAAAGTTATACGGCAACATTCTTCTTTTTTATTTGCAAATAAGACGTGCGCATAAACGTAGTATATGTATACAAAGTTTTAAACAAAACTTAGAACATAACCCTTCGGAAAATTTAAAGCTAATTATTCATTCTGATCGCACACTACAGACAGCACATAGAGGTAGATATAACGCTCCTAATGTAAATGATGTAGCCGTTCTCTTGGTCGATGAAGAGAAGGGCCCCCGGGATATAGTTTTGTACAATAAAGACGGACAGCTAAAAAGAGTTTCAGAATTACACCGCTCATATGACCCCCTACAGTACGCCATAATGTTTATAAGAGGAGAAGATGGTTATTATTTAACCATTCCACAACAAGGTACAGCGCGGCACAAAAATGTTACATGTATGCAATTTTACGCATATACATAGATTGATGATAACAGCAAATTCTTTTAATACTTTGCATTATTATAGAGACTTATTTAGCCAATATTGTGTCGATATGATGGCAAAAATTATTTCTGAAAGATTAAATTATATTTCTCGGAATCAACAACAACTGAGGGCTGACGATTACATCCATCTTAGAGATGCCTTAAACCGAGACGCAAATGTTGACCCATCAAATATTGGTCAACATATAATATTACCGTCTTCTTTTACAAGTTCTCCGTGTTATTTGCATTAAAAAACACAAGATGCAATGACTTACGTCAGAAATTATGGGAGACCTGACTTATTTGTCACATTCACTTGCAACCCGGAATGGGATGAAATTAAAGTATTGCTGTTACCAGGTTAACGGTCCTTTGACCGACATGATATTATAGCGAGGGCGTTTCATTTAAAAATGAAAAAAATTCATAAAATTATTTAGCAAAAACGAAATTTTCGGCAAAGTGAAGTGCCACATGGCAAGTGTAGAGTGGCAAAAGCGCGGCTTACCTCACTGTCATTTGTTATTCTGGCTGGAAAGAAAAATCCAGCCAGACGAAATTGATAGTATTATAGTTGCCGAGCTACCTGACCCACAAATTGATCCAGGATTGTTTGATATCATAACAAAAAATATGGTGCATGGGCCGTGCGGAGAGCACAACTTAACGGCTCCATGTATGAGGAACGGTATCTTCACTAAAAAAATACCCACGACGTTTCGTTAACGATACCCAAACTGGAGAAGATGGTTATCCAATATATCGTCGCCGTGTCACGGAAAGTGGAGGTCGGAACACTACATTGAATATTAGTGGAAGTAAGGTCACAATAGACAATAGGTGGATTGTCCCTTATTCCCCACTGTTATGCAAAACATTCAACGCTCATATAAATGTTGAATATTGTCACTCGGTCCAACCTATAAAATATATTTGCAAATATATTAATAAAGGATCAGATCAAGCCACATTTAGCGTTAGAAATCTAAACAATGAAGTAGAAAACTATTTAAATGGCCGATATATTAGTACATATGAAGCTGTATGGAGAAAATTAGAATTTCCAATTCACGACCGGTATCATAATGTATTGCATTTAGTCGTCCATTTAGAAAATGGACAGACGGTCTATTTTACATCAGGAACACCCCCGCAAAACGACTTTGCTGGCGTGTTTTGATCTGTGTATTGAAGATGAATTCGCCAAAACCCTGCTTTACCATGAAGACCTGCGATACTATACTTGGGCTAATAATAAATTCAAAAGAAGGAAACGTGGTGAAGATGTAGTTGGCCATTCGGGAATAAAAAGAGATGCTGCTTTAGGTAGAGTTTACGGGATACATCCATCTCAATCGGAGTGTTTTTATCTCCGAATTCTGCTACATTACGTACGCGGTCCGAACTCCTTCAAATATCTAAAGACTGTAAATGGTATTGTCCAGGAGACGTTTCAGGCAGCTTGCCGTGTTTTAGGTTTACTTGAAAATGATGACCATTGGGACTATGCCCTAAGTGAAGCTTCGCTTTCAGATTGTACAAAAAATCTAAGAGAGCTGTTTGTAATCATTCTTTTATTTTGTCACCCATCGGAACCATTGAAGTTGTGGAATAATTTTAAAGATCATTTATGCGAAGATATTAGACATAGAATCAGACAGGAAAACCAAGATTTTACTTCACCTCTCAGTGAAGATATTTATAATGAAGGTTTGATAGAAATAGAAAATAAGCTGTTGCGATTAAATGATAAAAGTTTGAGTGATGATGGATATTATATATTATTATTATATTATAGATATTATAGCATATTATAATATATATATATATATATATATATATATATATATATATATATATATATATATATATATATATATATATATATATACATATGTATATATATATATATATATATATATATATATAAAGATATATATATATATATATATATATATATATATATATATATATATATATATATATATACATACATATATATACTTATATATATATATATATATATATATATATATATATATATATATATATATATATAAATCGTTATATCTTTGGAATGGAATGTCCGATATAAATATATATATATATATATATATATATATACATATATAAATATATATATGTATATATATATATATATATATATATATATATATATATATATATATATATTGATTTATATATGCATATATATATATATATATATATATATATATAACTACTTTTTTATATTTTATATGTACATACATAGTATATATATATATATATATATATATATATATATATATATATATATATATATATATATATATAATCGTTATATCTTTGGAATGGAATGTCCGATATAAATATATATATATATATATATATATATATATATATATATTGATTTATATATGCATATATATATATATATATATATATATATATATATATATAACTACTTTTTTATATTTTATATGTACATACATAGTACATACATTTTAAAAAATAATAAAAGCACGGACAATAATCAAACCATATTATTCATACCTTTTTATTGATATTTTTTCATTAATAATTATCCTATTAAAAATATTTCAATAAAGACCGTTTCAATACCTGGCAAATACTTACTTTTTAAGTTATTAAAATCTGTTGCTCCATTCAAAAGATATAACGAATTTAAAAATCATCAGCATCACATTTTCTGTATCCAAACAAATATGCATACTTTATATGTAAGTATGTGTATACATCAAGCTTATTATGTAATTTATAATGTTTTAACGTACATAGATTAATATTAAATAGGAAGAAGAAGGACACATATATATATATATATATGTGGATCTGCCCTTTATGCTCTCCACCACACTTACGCTGCAGAGCCGCCATAATGTCCTCATAGTTGTTTCTGGCTGTATCAGGCACAGTTTCCAGGACTTGTGCATCGGTGCCTTTTAATGTCAAGATCGACTCAGTACTTTTCTCCTCCGCGTCCCATGCATTTCCGTTGGCTACAGTTTCACATCTACTTGCAGCTCCCGGAATAACTCGCATTGGCCCCTCTTGCGGTTGAATATCAGATACCCTTGCTTCCAGGCTGTGTGGCTTCTGATCGACACCATTCTCCTGCATATAAAACTTCTCATAAACATCTTTTTCTGGCCCATCGAATTTCCTATTGACGCTTTGAGCTTCTCTCTCCTTGTAATTCCATCTATCTTCAATGATGTTAATCCTCGCCTTCACGGCCTCATGGATATCATCCAACCTTTTACTTGTTGCATCCAGCATCTTAGAGTCTTCTTCCAGTTTCTGTATAAACACTGCAAACATAGTGTTTATGTCCATGTTGCTTGTAACTGAACGTGCACCCATCTCCAGTTCTTCTTTTTCTTCGAACTCATGGGTCAAGCCGACCAAACTCCTCCGATAGCCTCATCTGCAACTCTACTTTGCTACCAGCTGTGGACAGGCCCAGTTTAATCAACTCCTGCTTTAGCTGTTCCTCCTTTAGCTCGTCGAACTTCATTTTGCAATCCCACTTCTGACACCAATTGTTACGTTTTTACCTTTTTAAAAACGCTTTTAGTGGGTTCTTTTATTGCAATGAAATTAAACGCACGATTCTTTGATTTTTAGTACTTAACAGCTACTACTTTATTTAATTTAATACCACTGTACTTTGCTCAAAAGCAATAGTAACCACTTAATACGCTTTACACGATCACGGTAAAGTCTAACTAATCACAGACTCAACACTGTCTGTCTACTGAACTCTGACGCTCACTGAGTTTAACTTTAACTCTAACTCCTTACTCTTTTACTGACTGACTGACGTTGATGCGCGCAGCTTTTATACTCTTAATGATCATTTCTCGAATAATCATCATGTTTGTTTGTTAAAGTTGTTTACATTATCGTACACTTAAATTAAACGTAAACACAAGCCATACACACATACACGTACCCAATATTTAAATGCCGACAGACAACAACAGCAATAATCATGATCTTATTTGTTGTCACTTTGCTAGTAAACAAGTAACTATGTATGCATGTATGTATAGCTGTTGTGTTCATTTAAAATGAGTAAACAAAATAAGAATAACAACAACAATGTAGTGAATAAGAAATAGTAAGCAATTTATAACAATTCAGCAAATAATAAACAACTCAGTAATAAGCATCAATAATTCAATAATTAAGAATAACAACAATTCGGTATATGCTAGAGCAATTACAATAGGACTATTCACTCCAAATTCGTAACACTAGAAGTGGTATATCCTAGAGCAATTACAGTAGGACTATTCACTCCAAATTCGTAACAATATATATATATATATATACATATATATATATATACATATATATATATATATATATATATATATATATATATATATATATATATATATATATATATATATATATACATATATGTATGTATATATCAGAGACCGGCAAAAATCACGTTTTTTATGCCTTCACTCATGCATAACTTTTTTGTGTCCAATTATTCACCAACACATAAGCAAGCATGCGCGTACGCTCATAATCTTTATTTGTGTTAATCATTAGGAAGGCAAACACAAAAATGCCTATATGAATTTTTCAAGCAAGATTTTAACACAGAAGCTATTTTGAGCGCTTGCATTCATTAAACACAGAAACGAATGGCATTTATTCAACATGTCTTTTCTTTGCAAAGTATATTAAGTAAAATCATGCAATGATATATGCTGGCACATAATCTTGTGTGTGTAGGTATGTAGGTTGTTAAAACATTGTGGTTGAGAAATATGGATTCCATACGAATTTGCCAAAAAACGTCTGTTTTACAATAAACTTTAAAAATCGCAATTTTCGGTTTAAAATCGTTTAAAGATCGGATTATTTTTTACTCATTCAAAAAAACTTTAGGCTAATTTATATTTTTGTGAGCGACAGTGAGAGTGATCTAGTGCTGATAATATAATAATAAAATGTTTAATATATAAGTGCTTAAAATACTTTACTGTATTTAACAAAAAAGAAGAATACAAAACGCATTGCTTATAATATAACCTCCTTCATATATACACATATACACACATATCTATATAATTACAAAATGATAATTGTAAAAATCGGGATAATTTTAAAAATATATTTCTTGATTAATTATCTGTTTCAGCGTATCGTCGTCAAAATGCTATTAAACTGTTAAGTCTGGCAACCGTGGTGCCTAACCATTCTATAAACACACAGCACCTTGTGCATAAATGTACACTTGTTGATTTTTTGCCTTTTTCACATTAATTCTTTTTGCATTAATGCCTCTAATTTTTTGATTTCGATCATGAATGTGATTAAATAAAAATGTGTGCTTTGAAGAGTTGTCCAAAAATTCATGCACACACAGTTTTTAAACACTCAAACTGAATAGCTGGCATGCGGCAACAGATTAAATTTACATGTTGACAAACAACCCTTAAGGTGAATTCACCCATTCGTTCTGAACGTTCCGAACGATTTTTTTTATATGTAGTTTGACGTCTCTATTTTGAGAAAGAGAGTAAATTTAATACGGAACAACAACAAAAATTTCGTTCAGAGCGAATGGGTGAATTCACCTTTATTTTGCTTAGCATAAAATAGAATGGACACAATGTTGATAAACGCATATTTGAACGTTTGAGCGAAAATGACATGTTTTTCGGGTGTTTGATTAATCTGATTTTTTTTAGTCACCGGTTGCAGGTCTCTGGTATATATATATATATATATAGACATATACTTATGTACATATATCTATCTATACTAATATTATAAAGAGGAAACATTTGTGTATGTTTGTAATGTTTTCACACAAAAACTACGGAAGCGTTTTCAAAAATTCTTTCACCATTAGAAAGCTGCATTTTCACTGAGTGACATAGGCTATATTTAATTAAAAAAAAAAAAAAAAATAAGGGGATCTCTAATAAAAATGCATTAATGTAACCTAAGGTGTGAAAAAATTTGTCTCAAAAATCTGTCATCGCGTGCGCTGCGGAAACTATTTATGATAGAACGAAAAAATGTTCAACAGCATTATAGAACCTACTAATATCTACAAAGAAGTCCGCGATACCATATGTCCAACTACTGTGGTTATGCCACTATAACTACTTTTTTACATTTTATATTGTATGTAAGTATGTATGTATGTAAGTATGTAAGTACATTTTAAAAAATAATAAAAGTACCGACAATAATCAAACCATATGATTCATACATTTTTATTAATATTTTTTATTAATAATTATCCTATTAAAAATATTTCAATAAAGACCGTTTCAATACCTGGCAAATACTTACTTTTTAAGTTATTAAAATCTGTTGCTCCATTCAAAAGATATAACGAATTTAAAAATCATCAGCATCACATTTTCTGTATCCAAACAAATATGCATACTTTATATGTAAGTATGTGTATACAATCAAGCTTATTATCTAATTTACAATGTTTTAACGTAGATTAATATTAAATAGGAAGAAGAAGGACAGCTATGCAAATATGTACTTATGTCTACTGAATATTCCAGAAGAAGAACTGAATAAAAACAGTCGTTCTGGAATACATAAAGTCTTTCTACATGTTAGTGTTAAAGGTGAATTCACCCATTCGTTCTGAACGAAATTTTTGTTGTTATTCCGCATTAAATTTACTCTCTTTCTCTCACTCTCAAAAAAATAGAGACGTCAAACTACATATAAAAAAAAGCGTTCGGTACGTTAAGAACGAATGGGTGAATTCACCTTAACAGAATACATACATACATATGTCTAAATGTGTGTATGATGACATGTGAATAAAATGGTGTACTGCAAACAAAATGAATATGGCCATGGCTATACTACTACATTATATTATAACATTTTTTTACATTGACATTTTTAAATTCGTTATAAGTACTTATGTATGTATCTCTTGAATGGAATGTCCGATTTTAATATGTAATTTAAAAAGTATTTTACTGGTATTGAAACGGTCTTTATTATAATTTTATTTAATAGGATAATTAATAATAAAAATGTATGAATAATATGGTTTGATTATTGTCGGTACTTTTATTAACTTTTAAAATGTATTAAATGCAAAAAGTACAGTGCCATAACCACAGTAGTTGGACATACGGTATCTTGGACTTTTGTAGATATTAATACGTTCTATAATACTGTAGAATATTTTTTCGTTCTATCATATATAGTTTCCGCAGCGCACGCGATGACATATTTTTTGTGACAAATTTTTTTACACCTTGGGTTACATTAATGCATTTTTATTAGGAATCCCTATTTTTTTTATGAAATATAGCCTATGTCACTCAGTAAAAATGCAGCTTTCTAATGGTGGAAGAGTTTTTGAAATCGGTCCAGTAGTTTTTGTGTGAAAACATTACAAACATATATACAAAAACAAAAAACACAAATATTTCTTCTTTATATTATTAGTTTAGATTATCCTATTAAATAATATTGAAAATAATGTTATAATACTTAATATTGAAGAGCCAAAGCCACAACAAACTTTTGATAATGTTATAATATAATGTAGTAGTATAGCGATGGCCATATTCATTTTGTTTGCAGTGCACCATTTTATTTACATGTCATCATACATATGTACATTTAGACCATTGATGGACATTTCTTGAAACAATTGTTTAAAATCAACGCCTCTTTGTTTCTTACTCTCTTTAAGGTGAACTCAGTGATGACGTAGTTTAACCCATGCAAGGGTTGCCTATTCTATGTATTTAAAAATCATTTAAGGCTGTATTTTTATCTTGTATGATTAATATCTTTATATTTACTTACTAGTGTAATTGGATCAGTGTTCTTTTTAATAACCAAATAAATTTTAAAATTTCGATTTTCGTAGACAAAAAAGCGTTTTTATAGATTTTTTTTTTTATAATTTTGGTGGGAAAAGAATTTCTTGCGCGGCAACGCTGCTTTTAAATTCTGCCAATAGTTTTACTTTGTGGGAGCGTTAAACAATTTAAAGCAGTTTTAAAGGGTTTAAACAATTTTAAAGGGTTTTTTTTTTGTAAACGAAATGTCTTAAAAAAATTGTTTGTAAAAGGTATTTAAAATGTATTAAGCAGTCTTTACTCGTAATGTTTTATAATTTAAATTTATATGTGAACTTCGATAATGAATTATAAGAGAATGACTTAATTAACTTTATTTGGTTTTAATGTTTCACAAGTTGATTTGTGTGGCCTTATAAAGTATATCAATTACTTCTCTAGTTGACCTGTAAGCCTTAAAAATATAAAAAATAATATAAAATTCCAATGTTTTCTTTTTCTTTTTGTCAGGAAAAAACCTTTAAAAAAACCAGCTGCAATAAACTGCAATGTAGGTCTTTTTCATCATTAGCGCAATTCACGATCAAGTGCAAATGGTCTAGGATCGTAGCATTTGCAAATGGAAATAGCATATTTTTACATTCCGAACGATTTTTTTTATATGTAGTTTGACGTCTCTATTTTGAGAAAGAGAGTAAATTTAATACGGAACAACAACAAAAATTTCGTTCAGAACGAATGGGTGAATTCACCTTTATTTTGCTTAGCATAAAATAGAATGGACACAATGTTGATAAACGCATATTTGAACGTTTGAGCGAAAATGACATGTTTTTCGGGTGTTTGATTAATCTGATTTTTTTTAGTCACCGGTTGCAGGTCTCTGGTATATATACAGTTTGTCAAGAAATTGTTTTGACATAGTGAAAAAAATTATTGTTTTGACTTTAATAATGCAAAAAATAGTTTTCCTTTGTAGTTTAACAATTTTTTCTTTTCAATTCTATTTTATCCATATATTAGTTAACAAACAGGAGCAAAAGAAAGAGAAAATAGAGAATAATAACAAAAAAATAGAAGAAAAACAAAATAAATACAAAAATTTTGTTGTCAAGAAAATGTTTTTACAATTTCTTTTTGTGTGTGTGTGTTTTTTATACCGTTAGTTTTTACTGTTCAAACTACAATTTTTTCGTTAGTCAAGTGATCATTGATAATGATTTAATTATAGTTTTGTTTTTTTTATAACTGAAGACGACAATTTTACGAGGATTTAAAATGCCTGGCAAAAGAACGTCGACCGGTGTAATTCAGTTAGTTTACTATAACCACGCGATCGGGAAAACGGTCCAAGAGTTGTCTAAAATGTTTTCAATAACTAGGCAAAGTGTACAATATTTTAAATCGCGCTGAAAAAGAAAATAGTCTAACGTTAAAGCTTCCAACTGGGCGTCCACGTAAAATTTCGGAGAGAACAGAACGTCTTTTAAGAAGAAAGGTAGACGAAAACCTTTTGGTATCCATACGAACGCTTGCATGTGAACTTAAAGAAGAGTGTGGCGTGACAGTCTCTCACGAAACGGTATGACAAGTTTTGAAAAAGAACGACTATTCATCCAGACTGGCACGAAAAAAAAAACACTGCTTACAATGCAACATAAAGAAAGACGATTGTCTTTTGCTGTAACACATATTTCCAAGCCTGACGACTACTGGGATGACGTTATATTTTGTGATGAGACCAAAATAATGCTTTTCTACAATGATGGTCCTAATAGAGTATGGAGAAAACCTTTGAAAGCATTGGAAAGTCGAAACATAATTCCAACTGTAAAATTTGGAAAACTTTCAGTAATGGTTTGGGGGTGCATTTCTAGTAAGGGAGTTGGAGATCTTTGTTTTATTGAGAACACTATGGATGCTAATCAATACCTGGGTATATTAAAGCGTCATCTAGTTAACACCGCGACCAAATTTGGGTTTTATTCTGATAGAAAGCCGAATTTTAAATTTTATCAGGATAATGACCCTAAACATAAGGCTCTTTTGGTAAGGACGTGGCTTCTCTACAACTGCGGTAAGGTACTCGATACACCTGCTCAGAGTCCAGATTTAAACCCAATTGAAAATTTATGGTCTTGTCTAAAGAAAAATACTGCCAAAAGGCGTCCCAGAAACCAAAGTGAGTTAAAAGCTGTAATTTTTGAAGAATGGAATAAAAAACCAACAGAATATGTACAAAAATTTATTTTTTTTTTTTCAAAGAAACGGAGCCTGCAAGCCCTGATTGATGCCAATGGTGGCCACACAAAATATTGATAATCCTAAATTTAAAGATCCAATCCATTTTTTCATATTATATTAGTATGTAAAAACATTTTCTTGACAACAACATTCTTGAGTTTCTTTTAATTTTTTATCTTATTTCTTAATCTTAAGTTTTTATTTTGTTCTCCTTGCCGTTATTTGTTAGTTAACATATAGCTAAAATTAGATTATAAAAAAAAATGGTAAAAGAGTTAAAACACGTTTTGTTTTTTAATGATGAAAGTCAAAATAAAAACTATTTGCACACTGTCAAAACAATTTCTTGACAAACTGTATATATATATATATATATATATATATATATATATATATAGACATATACTTATGTACATATATCTATCTATACTAATATTATAAAGAGGAAACATTTGTGTATGTTTGTAATGTTTTCACACAAAAACTACGGAAGCGTTTTCAAAAATTCTTTCACCATTAGAAAGCTGCATTTTCACTGAGTGACATAGGCTATATTTAATTAAAAAAAAAAATAAGGGGATCTCTAATAAAAATGCATTAATGTAACCTAAGGTGTGAAAAAATTTGTCTCAAAAATCTGTCATCGCGTGCGCTGCGGAAACTATTTATGATAGAACGAAAAAATGTTCAACAGCATTATAGAACCTACTAATATCTACAAAGAAGTCCGCGATACCATATGTCCAACTACTGTGGTTATGCCACTATAACTACTTTTTTACATTTTATATTGTATGTAAGTATGTATGTATGTAAGTATGTAAGTACATTTTAAAAAATAATAAAAGTACCGACAATAATCAAACCATATGATTCATACATTTTTATTAATATTTTTTATTAATAATTATCCTATTAAAAATATTTCAATAAAGACCGTTTCAATACCTGGCAAATACATACTTACTTTTTAAGTTATTAAAATCTGTTGCTCCATTCAAAAGATATAACGAATTTAAAAATCATCAGCATCACATTTTCTGTATCCAAACAAATATGCATACTTTATATGTAAGTATGTGTATACAATCAAGCTTATTATCTAATTTACAATGTTTTAACGTAGATTAATATTAAATAGGAAGAAGAAGGACAGCTATGCAAATATGTACTTATGTCTACTGAATATTCCAGAAGAAGAACTGAATAAAAACAGTCGTTCTGGAATACATAAAGTCTTTCTACATGTTAGTGTTAAAGGTGAATTCACCCATTCGTTCTGAACGAAATTTTTGTTGTTATTCCGCATTAAATTTACTCTCTTTCTCTCACTCTCAAAAAAATAGAGACGTCAAACTACATATAAAAAAAAGCGTTCGGTACGTTAAGAACGAATGGGTGAATTCACCTTAACAGAATACATACATACATATGTCTAAATGTGTGTATGATGACATGTGAATAAAATGGTGTACTGCAAACAAAATGAATATGGCCATGGCTATACTACTACATTATATTATAACATTTTTTTACATTGACATTTTTAAATTCGTTATAAGTACTTATGTATGTATCTCTTGAATGGAATGTCCGATTTTAATATGTAATTTAAAAAGTATTTTACTGGTATTGAAACGGTCTTTATTATAATTTTATTTAATAGGATAATTAATAATAAAAATGTATGAATAATATGGTTTGATTATTGTCGGTACTTTTATTAACTTTTAAAATGTATTAAATGCAAAAAGTACAGTGCCATAACCACAGTAGTTGGACATACGGTATCTTGGACTTTTGTAGATATTAATACGTTCTATAATACTGTAGAATATTTTTTCGTTCTATCATATATAGTTTCCGCAGCGCACGCGATGACATATTTTTTGTGACAAATTTTTTTACACCTTGGGTTACATTAATGCATTTTTATTAGGAATCCCTATTTTTTTTATGAAATATAGCCTATGTCACTCAGTAAAAATGCAGCTTTCTAATGGTGGAAGAGTTTTTGAAATCGGTCCAGTAGTTTTTGTGTGAAAACATTACAAACATATATACAAAAACAAAAAACACAAATATTTCTTCTTTATATTATTAGTTTAGATTATCCTATTAAATAATATTGAAAATAATGTTATAATACTTAATATTGAAGAGCCAAAGCCACAACAAACTTTTGATAATGTTATAATATAATGTAGTAGTATAGCGATGGCCATATTCATTTTGTTTGCAGTGCACCATTTTATTTACACGTCATCATACATATGTACATTTAGACCATTGATGGACATTTCTTGAAACAATTGTTTAAAATCAACGCCTCTTTGTTTCTTACTCTCTTTAAGGTGAACTCAGTGATGACGTAGTTTAACCCATGCAAGGGTTGCCTATTCTATGTATTTAAAAATCATTTAAGGCTGTATTTTTATCTTGTATGATTAATATCTTTATATTTACTTACTAGTGTAATTGGATCAGTGTTCTTTTTAATAACCAAATAAATTTTAAAATTTCGATTTTCGTAGACAAAAAAGCGTTTTTATAGATTTTTTTTTTATAATTTTGGTGGGAAAAGAATTTCTTGCGCGGCAACGCTGCTTTTAAATTCTGCCAATAGTTTTACTTTGTGGGAGCGTTAAACAATTTAAAGCAGTTTTAAAGGGTTTAAACAATTTTAAAGGGTTTTTTTTTTGTAAACGAAATGTCTTAAAAAAATTGTTTGTAAAAGGTATTTAAAATATATTAAGCAGTCTTTACTCGTAATGTTTTATAATTTAAATTTATATGTGAACTTCGATAATGAATTATAAGAGAATGACTTAATTAACTTTATTTGGTTTTAATGTTTCACAAGTTGATTTGTGTGGCCTTATAAAGTATATCAATTACTTCTCTAGTTGACCTGTAAGCCTTAAAAATATAAAAAATAATATAAAATTCCAATGTTTTCTTTTTCTTTTTGTCAGGAAAAAACCTTTAAAAAAACCAGCTGCAATAAACTGCAATGTAGGTCTTTTTCATCATTAGCGCAATTCACGATCAAGTGCAAATGGTCTAGGATCGTAGCATTTGCAAATGGAAATAGCATATTTTTACATTACACTAACAAAATATACACAAATGCACATGCTACCTTTGTAAATATATGCTTTGATAAAATCCGTAGTTTTTCTTTGCGCTGAAAGTGCAATGCTTCATTGCAAACTCTCTGTCAATGGTATCAATTCATATTTCTTAACGCAAAAAAGCGATTTTTGTGTTAACATATTTAAAAAAAAGTTTTTATGTCCCGGCGCAACTAGCACAATCTGGTCCGATTTTTATCGTGCTGTATCGGCACAGATTTAAAAATATGTCACAATTTTTTATTGAGTGTTTACATTATCGGCGATAATTGTGTCAATTTTTTTCCACTCATATCGGCCAAAAGTGAATTGCGACAATAATCGGCACAAACCTTATACATTATCGTGCTTAGCTGGTTATATTTAAACACATGTTTTTGGTTTATTTTGCTGACAGAAAAATTTTTGTTTCCAAAATATAAAAAATTCGTTTAAAAACAGAAAAAATAGTGCTCTTGTTATTGTTGATGCTTAATAAAATTATTTATAAATTGACGTCGGTTGCAACGGCCGCATTTCAGAAGCTGCTATTATTGATAAATGCGCAAAAATTTGCAAAAATGAGAAAAATGTTTGTTTTTAAATCTTCAAATCACTTAAAAAATGTAGAACTCGCGAATAAGCGTTTTATTTTAAAGTAGTTGTCAGTACTTGTAACAGCTGACAATAAAAGAGTAAACAATTGGAAAAAAAAATTGCACGGAATTTATAAAATATAATTCACAATTTATTGCAAATATTTGCTTTAGTAAATATATTCTACCTCAAATGCACGTAATTGTGAATTGCGCTATTGTAATCTTATTGTGGAAGTTACAAGGGCTTGATGTTTGAAACACTGTTTTTGAATGCACCCTCAATAAAACGATTTCGCAATTTCTTAATTCCTGGAAAAATAAATTTAAGCAATTTTTTTGCCTGCAAACCTTTAAAATATAAAAAAAATAGTTGTAACTTTCCAATGTTTTCCTTTGTTTTTTTATTGCATGTACAGAGATTTTTAAAGGGTTTTTCTCCCTTTAAAAAACTACCTGCAATAAACTGCAATGTAGGAAATCTATTTCTGAATATACTCTCAATAAAACATTTTTGGTTTTTCCCAATTATTTATAAAAAAATAAATTTAAACACCCTCAGTCAGTTTTCATGGTTTGGTATGAACATTCACCTTAAAAGTGTGTATGATGACATGTGAATAAAATGGTGCACTGCAAACAAAATGAATAAGACCATCGCTATACTACTAAATTATATTATAACATTTTTTTTTAGATTGACATTTTTAAATTCGTTATATCTTTGGAATGGAATGTCCGATTTTAATAATTTAAAAAGTTTTTTACTGGCATTGAAACGGTCTTTATTACAATTTTATTTAATAGGATAATTATTAATAAAAAGGTGTGAATAATATGGCTTGATTATTGTCGGCACTTTTTTAACTTTTAAAATGCATTAAATGCAAAAAGTAGTTACAGTGGCATAACCACATTAGTTGGACATATGGTATCGCGGACTTTTTTGTAGATATTAATACGTTTTATAATACTGTAGAATATTTTTTCGTTCTATCATAATAGTTTTTTTAACTAATTTTTTCACACCTTGGGTTACATTAATGCATTTTTATTAGGAATCCCTATTTTTTTATGAAATATAGCCTATGTCACTCAGTAAAAATGCAGCTTTCTAATGGTGGAAGAGTTTTTGAAACCGGTCCAGTAGTTTTTGTGTGAAAACATTACAAACATATATACAAAAACAAAAAACACAAATATTTCCTTTTTATATTATTAGTTTAGATTATCCTATTAAATAATATTGAAAATAATGTTATAATACTTAATATTGAAGAGCCAAAGCCACAACAAACTTTTGATAATGTTATAATATAATGTAGTAGTATAGCGATGGCCATATTCATTTTGTTTGCAGTACACTATTTTATTAGGTTTGTTCCACAAGATCTCGGATAAGTTCAGATTATTAAGAGCAAAATGAAAAATACTCTCTAAATTTGCCAAAGTTACCCAAAATAGCTGGAACGCAAAAAACCATTTTTGTAGTTCCTGAAATACTAATGCTGCTTACTTTTTAAACTAAAATCTATTTAAGTGCTTTTAGATGCTTAAAAGCCTTCAAATTATA
>OY812998.1:84231320-84396320 GCA_963681545.1 Germaria angustata
TACAGCTTTGTTGAGGTAAACAATAAATCCAATACCAACAAAGTCATTCTAGTTGAGAGTCTCATTAAAGTAGAGCCCCTCACCAATTCACACTGCATAGAATTTAACAACATCAACTTAGAATGTTCTTCTGAAAACGGCTTAAATCTTATCGATAATCTGAGAATTGATCATTTAAACTCTGAAGAAAAACAGGCAATAACCAAATTATGCAAGGAATTCGAAGACATTTTCTTTCAAGAAAACCAACCTCTTACTTTTACCAACAAAATCAAGCATAATTTAGTTACAAAAGATGACATACCTATCTACACAAAATCCTATAGATACCCACACATCCATAAAGAAGAAATAAAAAGACAAATCTCGGAAATGTTGAACCAGGGTATAATCAGAGCAAGCTATTCACCCTGGAGTGCTCCAGTATGGATAGTACCTAAAAAATTAGATGCTAGTGGAAAACGCAAATGGCGTCTAGTAATAGACTATAGGAAATTAAATGAGAAAACAATATCAGATAGGTACCCAATCCCAAATATCAATGAAATTTTAGACAAATTAGGGAAATGTATGTATTTCACTACATTAGACCTGGCAAGTGGTTTTCATCAAATAGAGATGAACCCTAAAGATATACCCAAAACTGCCTTCCCGGTAGAAGGTGGCCACTATGAGTTCGTTCGAATGCCATTTGGGCTTAAGAACGCTCCTTCCACATTTCAACGAGTGATGGATTATATCCTTAAAGATTTAATAGGAACCGTATGTCTAGTATATTTAGATGATATCATCATTTACTCAACTTCCCTTCAAGAACATGTTGAAAATTTGAAAAAAGTTTTTTCCGCTCTAAGAGAAGCCAATCTCAAAGTGCAACTACAGAAATCTGAATTCCTACATAAGGAATGCGCATTTTTAGGCCATATTGTATCAACCGAAGGTGTAAAACCGCAAAGAAAAACCTTTACATACTCCCACTATACAGAAGAAATTATCACAGAAATTCTAAAAAAATCATCTTGCTCCTAATAAAACTACCGCTATATTCACTGATGACGAAATATTTCGTTTGATTCAAAAAGTATACTCAGAACATTTTTCACAAAGTAAAATTTTCCGGTTAGTAAGATGCACTGAAATAGTAAAAGATATTAAAGAAAACGACATTCAAGATAAATTAATTCAAGATTATCATGAAAATAACAATCACAGAGGCATTACAGAAACATTGGATCACCTAAAACGTGAATATTATTTTCCCTACATGAAATCCAAAATATCTCAAACAATAAATAACTGTGATGCATGCCAAAGACTAAAGTATGATAGGAACCCTCCTAAAATCATATTTGAAAAACCGCCAACGCCTACTAAACCATTGGACATACTTCATATAGACATTTATACAATTAATGCTAAAATTATTCTAACAATCATAGACAAATTCTCTAAATTCGCTGCGGCATACACTCTAACAGCTAGAAATAGTATTTGTGTAATTAAATCCTTAAAACATTTTCTGAGTATGCATGGTATTCCTAACCAAATTGTTTGTGACCAAGGGACTGAATTCAATTCGAACATATTTAAAGACTTTTGTAAACAATATCAGATTAATTTGCACTTCACTTCCTTTCAACAGTCAAGTAGTAATGCCCCCGTTGAAAGACACCATTCAACTTTAACCGAAATATATAGATTAATAACCGAAAAAATAAAAAAATAGAAATGGATCACGACGACATTTTAACCGAAACCCTCATTACATACAATAACGCCATTCACTCTGCCACAAAACTCACACCCTTTGAACTTTTTTACGGCAGAACAAACAAATTCGATCGTGAGATCTCATTCAATAATGAACACGAATACCTTTCAAAAATTAACCAATTTCAAACACAATTATATGAATATATTAAAAATAAACTACAATCCGATACAGACAAACGCATAGAAAAACTAAACGAAAATAGGCAAGAACCAATAAATTATGACGAAAATGATTACATATATAGAAAAGAATGTAGAAGAAATAAATTAACACCTAAATTTACTAAACACAAAATTAAAAAAATAACAAAATCACACTAATAACTACAGAAAACAAGAAATTGCACAAATCAAAAGTAAAGAAAAGACGATTTTGAAACTTTAACATACAATATTTTTTCAGATTTATAACCATAATACACGCACAAACGCTAAACATACAAAATCTATCCGATACACAAGGTTTATTACAAATTAAATTAGGAACGGCTAAGACAATAACGGATTACACCAATCTCATACACATTATTAAACTTGATTCATATAAAAACAACATCATGAAAATAGAAGAAACATTAAAACATTTCACGTCATCATATTATAACAAAAGATCCTTAAAAGTGACAAAGTTTAAAATAACAGATCTTAAAAATAAATTAAATTTAATAACACCCAGATATCGTAGCAAGAGAGGATTATTTAATGGCATAGGATCAGCAGTAAAATTCATCACAGGTAACATGGATAGCAATGATGCTGCACGTCTTAATGAAGCAATATTTAACTTAACAACTAAAGTACAAATTGAAACAAATAAACAAGATGTACTTAATACTAAAATTGTAGAAAGATTAGAAAACATTACAAACCATATAAACACTGAACAAGATATTATTGTCAAATCGTTACAAAACTCTCAAAATAGCATTTCCTCCAACTTCAAACTTATAAGCGATATTCAATTCCTCAACCAAATAAACTATCATATCGATTTACTAGCAGATCACATCACAAGTATTTCTGAAGCAATGACTTTATCCACGCTCGAGATCATACCAAAAATGATCCTTAATGCAGAAGAACTAAAAGAAATCGAAAGTAATTTACGATATCAATCTATTAAAGTGGAAACTATACAACATTTGTATGAACTATTAGAACTACAAGCGTACTACAACAATACAAATGTTATTTCAATATTCTCATTCCTCATATCTCTCCGGAGCAATACACAATTTCTCATACAATTCCCATACCAATTAATAAAACCAAAGAAATTGTTATAAAACCATATACAATTTATAACAATAAAAAAGTTCAATATTTTGACAATTTATGCAAAAAAAAATTTAAAACACGTTCTACTGCAAGGAGAGCCTACAACAGGAAGCTGTAGAAAAATCTTCCTGCTTCGGCAAAATTATACACAACCAAGAAGCTACCTGTAATCTAAACGATGTTGGCCAAATCACCAAAATATCTCAACCAGAAAATGGACTGGTGTAAGCAACAAATTTACCACTAACCAAAATAAAGACGTCATGCAACTTGAAAGAACTTAGTATTAAGGGAAATATTCTAATACATTTTAATAACTGTGATGTCACTATTAACGAAATAGTATACAAAGGAAATCCAAACATTTATTGGGATGACTTTATTATTAACACAACAGCGGAAATAAATATAAAACCCTTTTCAACAATTGAAAGTTTGAGTGTACCTAAGCTCAAAGAATACCATTTTAAAAACAAACTAGCAATCGAGATCTTATCAACCAAAACAGAACTACACAGACATATAAATTATGGGTTAGTAGCAGCAATAATTCTCGTTATAATAGTCATCTTCGCAACAAAACGGAAAGTAAAATATGATGTGAAAGAACTACCCACAACAAACTTAGTCGCTCCTGACCGTCAAAATTTTTGGTCATCGCTCCACTCTAAGGGGGGAGGAGTTATGGAAACCCCTATAATACCACTTTCAGCAACAACAACAACGCCACCAACAAAACCACCTAGATTGGCTCATACATGAAAACCAGCAATACAAAAGTTCAACGCTCTAGAAATAAGAAACTGTTTAATTTCATTTTTTACTTTTAACCTGAATAATATTTCACAATATAAACTTCCACATAAGAAACATAAAAAATGCAACAATTTAATTTAATAATTTGTTTTGTATTTTGTTCTTTATAATTTTAGCTTTTTATGCAATTCGTTTTTTGCAATCAGTTTATTAAAGCTTAATATACATTACTCTTTATTAATAATTTGATACTTTTTGCAACCAATATTTTAAAGCTTAATATGCATATTCTTTTTATAAATAATTTTGTATTTTTTGCACCAATATTCTAAAGCTTAATCTGCAATTCTTTTAATATAAATAATTGTAATTTTAAATTAAGAATTTAATTAATAAAGTGAGTTGAACCTTGAAAGGTTTGTTTTATTATTATTTTTTTTGTGTGAATAAAAGCCCCTCACATAACTGGCGCAGTCACCTAGTTCCAATACGACGGATTATCGTAAAAAAAGGAACACGGATCTACGAAGCTTATAATTGTTGTACAATAATTTTGTACAATTGTAAAGTTCCAGCACGACGGATAAAAAGGAATCCACTATCTGCAACAATTCTAAAGTTCCAGCACGACGGATAAATCGTAAAGGAATCCACTATCTGCAACAATTCTAAAGTTCCAGCACGACGGATAAATCGTAAAGGAATCCACTATCTGCAACAATTCTAAAGTTCCAGCACGACGGATAAATCGTAAAGGAATCTACTATTGGCAACATTTTCCAAGTTCCAGCACGACGGATTATCAGTGAAAAGCAAAGGACAATGCTGATTATTTTTGCGTAAGTCAAATATTGAATTAACATAATAAAAATAATAAAATAGTATATGGTAAAGAAAAGCATTCAATAAAATAAAGAAAGGTTTTATTAAGTGAAAAGGAATCTTTTATAATTGAACAAATTTAAAGTGATATTTGTGTATTGAAAAAAAATTTTATCGCTTTCAGTGAATAAAATTTTTAGAAAGCGTTAAATCGTGAATATTTTTATTCAGAATTAAAAAATTTTTTTCGGAAAATAAAATCCTTTGCAATAATTATATGCCAAGATTCCGACCCTATCGAATTCTTCCAAGAGTACTTGTTCCAATTCCAGAAATGAGTGTTAATGAGAATAGTGATAATAACATTAATCCAAACCCACCACCAAATGTTAAAGATATCTTGGATTCCTTAAGAATCCCAGACGCAGTCAAAGACCTCCCAAAATTTGATGGGAATCCAAAATTACTCTATGACTTATTAACAATGTGGAAGAAATACTGTCGGTTTTGACACCTGTTGATGGCACTCCTTTTGGTAGAATGATTCTACGAGCCATAAGGAATAAAGTTGAAGGAGAGGCCAACGAGATACTAAATATGTATAGTACAGATCTTCAATGGGAAACCATTAAAAATAACCTTATTCTTCATTACTCTGACAAGCGTAATGAAACTTCCCTAATTCGGGATCTTCACTTACTTTAACAAAACAATAAAACACTAGAAGAATTCTATAGCTCAGTAGTAGAAATTCAAGCTACTATTAACAATCACCTAATGATTCATGAAATCGACCCTAATATTATAATGGCAAAGCGTGATCTGTTTGCTAAAATGTGCCTCAATACATTTTGATCGGGTTTAAGAGAGCCACTTGGATTTTCTATTAAAACAATGAAACCAGAAACACTACCAATAGCCTTTTCATATTGTGTAACAGAACAAAATATGCTCTACATTAAACAAGAACACAGAAATCTTACTAGGAAACCAGAAACTCAAAGGCATTTTACACAACATTCATACCCCAATTACCAAAAACCGTTCATTCCAAGGACACAAATAGGAAACAATTTTAGACCACAAAACAGTTTCAGACCACAAAATTTCAATTCTCCCTCTTATTTTTATAACCCACAATTAACTAACAATCACTCACACACCAGACCTCAGGCACCGCACAATTTTTACCCACAAATACCAAGACAAACTAACAATCATACAATTCAAAATAACCAGATTCCATTTAATAATAGCCATGCCCGAACAAACACCACACAAGAGCCAATGGACACTAGCTCAGGGTATACACACCATAGAAACACAAGCCAACAGACACGAAGATTTCCAAGGGAATTACATCAAATTGATTACACCACAGGAAACACTTTTTCCGAAGACGATAATATTCCAAATTATTTACCAAATATGGATAACTTTAACGAAATAGTAGATACTGAAAATTTTCACCTCAATGCCTCCAAGAACCAAAGGGATACCTAGATATAAATAAACACGGTAATTATCTTCCTTATATAAATATTTCATCTCCTTTTGGTCGCCCACTTAAATTTTTAAAAGATACAGGCGCATCCGCTTCATTTATTAATCCAGAATATACTAAAAAATTAAAAATAAAAAAATGTACACCAATAACAATAACAACAGTTCTTAACAAACATCAATTGAATTCAAAAGTGAACATGCCTGCTTTCGTAGAATTTCAAGATAAAACAAAATTTGAATTTTTTATATTTAAATTTCATACTTACTTTGATGGTCTAATTGGATTAGACATCCTTACTAAATTAAGCGCAAAAATTGATCTAGAAAATAAACAAATAATAACAAAAAACACGACCATTCCATTATTTTTCAAACCAAACTTAACTTCAGGAAAATTCTTAATTGCTCCAAAAACAAAAGCTATTATTAAAATACCCGTAGACATTGAAAACGGAGATTTCTTTATTCCTACTGTAGTCATACAACCCGAAGTTACGATCTCAACCGGTGTATATAATGCAAAAAACTGGTACAGCTTTGTTGAGGTAAACAATAAATCCAATACCAACAAAGTCATTCTAGTTGAGAGTCTCATTAAAGTAGAGCACCTCACCAATTCACACTGCATAGAATTTAACAACATCAACTTAGAATGTTCTTCTGAAAACGGCTTAAATCTTATCGATAATCTGAGAATTGATCATTTAAACTCTGAAGAAAAACAGGCAATAACCAAATTATGCAAGGAATTCGAAGACATTTTCTTTCAAGAAAACCAACCTCTTACTTTTACCAACAAAATCAAGCATAATTAAGTTACAAAAGATGACATACCTATCTACACAAAATCCTATAGATACCCACACATCCATAAAGAAGAAATAAAAAGACAAATCTCGGAAATGTTGAACCAGGGTATAATCAGAGCAAGCTATTCACCCTGGAGTGCTCCAGTATGGATAGTACCTAAAAAATTAGATGCTAGTGGAAAACGCAAATGGCGTCTAGTAATAGACTATAGGAAATTAAATGAGAAAACAATATCAGATAGGTACCCAATCCCAAATATCAATGAAATTTTAGACAAATTAGGGAAATGTATGTATTTCACTACATTAGACCTGGCAAGTGGTTTTCATCAAATAGAGATGAACCCTAAAGATATACCCAAAACTGCCTTCCCGGTAGAAGGTGGCCACTATGAGTTCGTTCGAATGCCATTTGGGCTTAAGAACGCTCCTTCCACATTTCAACGAGTGATGGATTATATCCTTAAAGATTTAATAGGAACCGTATGTCTAGTATATTTAGATGATATCATCATTTACTCAACTTCCCTTCAAGAACATGTTGAAAATTTGAAAAAAGTTTTTTCCGCTCTAAGAGAAGCCAATCTCAAAGTGCAACTACAGAAATCTGAATTCCTACATAAGGAATGCGCATTTTTAGGCCATATTGTATCAACCGAAGGTGTAAAACCAAATCCTGATAAAATAAAAGCTATTCAAAATTTTCCAATTCCAACCACCCAAAAAGAAATAAAATCTTTCTTAGGTCTTTTAGGATATTATCGTAAATTTATCAAAGATTTTGCCAAAATAACTAAACCATTTACAGCCTGCTTGAAAAAAGACCAACCTATTATAATAAATGAAAAATACAAACAAACATTTGAAATTTGCAAGAGTCTCTTAATCAACGACCCAATTCTACAATACCCGGATTTCTCAAAACCATTCAATCTCACGACAGATGCCAGTAATTTTGCAATTGGCGCCATTTTATCGCAAGGTCCAATTGGAAGCGACAAACCAATTTGCTATGCAAGTCGCACACTCACATCATCAGAAATAAATTATTCAACAATAGAGAAAGAACTTCTAGCCATAGTTTGGGCTACTAAATATTTTCGACCGTACCTTTTCGGTCACCAGTTCAAAATCATAACGGATCATAAACCACTAACATGGATTATGAGCCTTAAAGAGCCAGACTCAAAACTTGTCCGCTGGCGCTTAAAATTAGAGGAATATGATTACGAGATAATTCACAAAAAAGGAAAACTAAACACTAATGCAGATGCACTTAGCCGTATAAAAGCCAATACTCCAGTTGATCAAAATATAAATATATTCGATACAGAATCTATTCAGGGTACTTCAGGAAGTACTATTCACTCAGCAGAAGAAAATATTGATGATGGCATTCCTATTTCAGAAAAACCCATAAATGATTTTAATTTACAAACTCTATTTAAGAAAGGAAACTCCAATTGTCACATGAAACTCGAAGTTATCTTTAAGAATAAGCAAAGAAAAACCTTTACATACTCCCACTATACAGAAGAAATTATCACAGAAATTCTAAAAAATCATCTTGCTCCTAATAAAACTACCGCTATATTCACTGATGACGAAATATTTCGTTTGATTCAAAAAGTATACTCAGAATATTTTTCACAAAGTAAAATTTTCCGGTTAGTAAGATGCACTGAAATAGTAAAAGATATTAAAGAAAACGACATTCAAGATAAATTAATTCAAGATTATCATGAAAATAACAATCACAGAGGCATTACAGAAACATTGGATCACCTAAAACGTGAATATTATTTTCCCTACATGAAATCCAAAATATCTCAAACAATAAATAACTGTGATGCATGCCAAAGACTAAAGTATGATAGGAACCCTCCTAAAATCATATTTGAAAAACCGCCAACGCCTACTAAACCATTGGACATACTTCATATAGACATTTATACAATTAATGCTAAAATTATTCTAACAATCATAGACAAATTCTCTAAATTCGCTGCGGCATACACTCTAACAGCTAGAAATAGTATTTGTGTAATTAAATCCTTAAAACATTTTCTGAGTATGCATGGTATTCCTAACCAAATTGTTTGTGACCAAGGGACTGAATTCAATTCGAACATATTTAAAGACTTTTGTAAACAATATCAGATTAATTTGCACTTCACTTCCTTTCAACAGTCAAGTAGTAATGCCCCTGTTGAAAGACTCCATTCAACTTTAACCGAAATATATAGATTAATAACCGAAAAAATAAAAAAATAGAAATGGATCACGACGACATTTTAACCGAAACCCTCATTACATACAATAACGCCATTCACTCTGCCACAAAACTCACACCCTTTGAACTTTTTTACGGCAGAACAAACAAATTCGATCGTGAGATCTCATTCAATAATGAACACGAATACCTTTCAAAAATTAACCAATTTCAAACACAATTATATGAATATATTAAAAATAAACTACAATCCGATACAGACAAACGCATAGAAAAACTAAACGAAAATAGGCAAGAACCAATAAATTATGACGAAAATGATTACATATATAGAAAAGAATGTAGAAGAAATAAATTAACACCTAAATTTACTAAACACAAAATTAAAAAAATAACAAAATCACACTAATAACTACAGAAAACAAGAAATTGCACAAATCAAAAGTAAAGAAAAGACGATTTTGAAACTTTAACATACAATATTTTTTCAGATTTATAACCATAATACACGCACAAACGCTAAACATACAAAATCTATCCGATACACAAGGTTTATTACAAATTAAATTAGGAACGGCTAAGACAATAACGGATTACACCAATCTCATACACATTATTAAACTTGATTCATATAAAAACAACATCATGAAAATAGAAGAAACATTAAAACATTTCACGTCATCATATTATAACAAAAGATCCTTAAAAGTGACAAAGTTTAAAATAACAGATCTTAAAAATAAATTAAATTTAATAACACCCAGATATCGTAGCAAGAGAGGACTATTTAATGGCATAGGATCAGCAGTAAAATTCATCACAGGTAACATGGATAGCAATGATGCTGCACGTCTTAATGAAGCAATATTTAACTTAACAACTAAAGTACAAATTGAAACAAATAAACAAGATGTACTTAATACTAAAATTGTAGAAAGATTAGAAAACATTACAAACCATATAAACACTGAACAAGATATTATTGTCAAATCGTTACAAAACTCTCAAAATAGCATTTCCTCCAACTTCAAACTTATAAGCGATATTCAATTCCTCAACCAAATAAACTATCATATCGATTTACTAGCAGATCACATCACAAGTATTTCTGAAGCAATGACTTTATCCACGCTCGAGATCATACCAAAAATGATCCTTAATGCAGAAGAACTAAAAGAAATCGAAAGTAATTTAGGATATCAATCTATTAAAGTGGAAACTATACAACATTTGTATGAACTATTAGAACTACAAGCGTACTACAACAATACAAATGTTATTTTCAATATTCTCATTCCTCATATCTCTCCGGAGCAATACACAATTTCTCATACAATTCCCATACCAATTAATAAAACCAAAGAAATTATTATGAAACCATATACAATTTATAACAATAAAAAAGTTCAATATTTTGACAATTTATGCAAAAAAATTGAAAACTCGTTCTACTGCAAGGAGAGCCTACAACAGGAAGCTGTAGAAAAATCTTCCTGCTTCGGCAAAATTATACACACCCAAGAAGCTACCTGTAATATAAACGATGTTGGCCAAATCACCAAAATATCTCAACCAGAAAATGGACTGGTGTTAGCAACAAATTTACCACTAACCAAAATAAAGACGTCATGCAATTTGAAAGAATTTGGTATTAAGGGAAATATTCTAATACATTTTAATAACTGTGATGTCACTATTAACGAAATAGTATACAAAGGAAATCCAAACATTTATTGGGATGACTTTATTATTAACACAACAGCGGAAATAAATATAAAACCCTTTTCAACAATTGAAAGTTTGAGTGTACCTAAGCTCAAAGAATACCATTTTAAAAACAAACTAGCAATCGAGATCTTATCAACCAAAACAGAACTACACAGACATATAAATTATGGGTTAGTAGCAGCAATAATTCTCGTTATAATAGTCATCTTCGCAACAAAACGGAAAGTAAAATATGATGTGAAAGAACTACCCACAACAAACTTAGTCGCTCCTGACCGTCAAAATTTTTGGTCATCGCTCCACTCTAAGGGGGGAGGAGTTATGGAAACCCCTATAATACCACTTTCAGCAACAACAACAACGCCACCAACAAAACCACCTAGATTGGCTCATACATGAAAACCAGCAATACAAAAGTTCAACGCTCTAGAAATAAGAAACTGTTTAATTTCATTTTTTACTTTTAACCTGAATAATATTTCACAATATAAACTTCCACATAAGAAACATAAAAAATGCAACAATTTAATTTAATAATTTGTTTTGTATTTTGTTCTTATTAATTTTAGCTTTTTATGCAATTCTTTTTTTGCCATCAGTTTATTAAAGCTTAATATACATTACTCTTTATTAATAATTTGATACTTTTTGCAACCAATATTTTAAAGCTTAATATGCATTTTCTTTTTATAAATAATTTTGTATTTTTTTGTTCCAATATTCTAAAGCTTAATCTGCAATTCTTTTAATATAAATAATTGTAATTTTAAATTAAGAATTTAATTAATAAAGTGAGTTGAACCTTGAAAGGTTTGTTTTATTTTTTTTGTGTGAATAAAAACCCCTCACATAACTCGCGTCAAAAGAAAGTGTACACATACAGTAGAATAATGCTCATTTTAAAATTACCCAAAAAATTATATGTTTATTATATAAATTCGTTAATTATGATGTTTTCTATTGTGCTCATGTGATTTCAAATTATTTGCATTTGTTATTTCGTGGAATGTGTAGTAATTTTAAAATGGGAAAGCTAACTGCAATTGAGCCGAGAGAGTTAGTCATAAAATTTAAGGAAGAAGGCAAATCTTTACATGAAATTGCCTTAATTATTGGAAGAAGCCATAATACTGTAAAAAAATTATAAATAAACAGGAAAAAATTTGGAAGATCGGCCACGTGCCGGAAGATGAAAACGTCTTAATGACTTAGAAATTAAGTCCATTGTGAGACCTGCAAAGAATGATCCAACTGTAAGTGGTTTGAAAATATCAGAGCAAATGTCCGAATCATCTGCAATGAAAGTAAGTGCTAGTGCCATCCGCCGAGCGTTATATGCAAATGGTTTATATTGAGAAGTTCCCAAAAAAAAAAAAAAACAAACACAATAAGAAGTGACGCCTAGAATTCACAAAAAAATACAATAAAAATGAAAAATCATTCTGGAACAACGTAATTTTTACACACAAAAACAAGATTGAGGTTTTCGGAACAAAAAAACGTAGGAAAATTTGGAGAAACAGAACTGGGAAATTTAACAAAAACAACATGTGAAGCATGGCGGGGGTTTGCTGATTATGTGGGGCTGTATGGCGTAATGCGGTGTAGGATATCCAGTATTTATTAACAGTTTAATGAACAAAACCAACTATTTAAATATTTTAAAAGAGAATTTGGTGCCTAGGGTAGAGAAATTTAAATTAAACCTTGCATGGATCTTCCAACAGGACAACGGTCCTAAATACACTGCCAAAATTTTTAAACGGTGGTGTTTGTACTACACTCCAAAACAGTTGGATCATCCCTCGCAATCACCGGACCTCAACCCAATTGAACATTTTTTTCCACTAATTTTTATTTATTGTATCTTTAGAACTGAACTAACAATAAGTGTTCAAATCTTAAATATAGATATAATAATTAGGCCCAACGGACATAAACTTAGTGATAATAATTAAAAATACATAAATGTCGTGTTAAGCACAAAAATATTTTCAAAAAGTTTCATCTGGGGTGTTGCGTGTTAAGGCCTTAGTATCCCTTTTTTTAAGCGGATGTGTCCAGGAAAGTTCAAGATGTTACGAGCAAGGGGATTAGGATGGAACTCGAGTTTTGTTAAATATTTGCCTGCATATTTTGCAATTTCAGCGGTCACAAGTGGCATATTTAAATCACGATGTAAAATTGAATTTTTCATGTACCATGGAGACGATGTTATTAACCTTAAAATTTTGTTTTGCATTCGTTGGATTCTCTCTACATTGGAAGCTGAAACAGTGCCCCATAGCTGAATTCCGTAACACCATATGGGTTTCAAAAGTGACTTGTATAATATTAAAAGTTTACAATTCAGACTGAGTGTTGAATTTCTACCAACCCTGTGTGTAATTTTTTAAGTCGTGGCAAAATAACCATATACGGACACCACTACGTGATAAAAGACTTAAAAAAAGACTCGTGTCTCCCAATTTTTCCCAAAGTCATGCACTTTTTTATGGGCCGTCAAAGATTTGGGGCCTCGGTATCATTTTCGCAAAAAAGTGATCATTTTCTCGGGCTCATATCTTGCAAACCGTTCCGAATTTCGATTTACTCTCTGAGGCAAACTTGTAGCTCATGTATTAAAGAACAAAAATTGCGAACATATGAAATCAAAAAAACTTCACTTTCCAGATAAAGATCGCAAAAAACTTAAAAAATTCGATTTTTTTTACCTTTCTCTTGTTCAGGTCCATTGGTAGCAAACCGTTCAAAATTCAAGAAAACAATCAACTACAAAAATTTACCTAAGATCTCAATAAAAAAATTTCTACAACATATAAATTTCCTGGGAGTAATTCTGAACACCGTTTAGGTAGCGCTTAGGTAGCCGCAAAAGTGAAAAAAGTGACGCGGTGAAAGTTATATAAAGTGCTACAACATAATTCGTACAAAACAGTGTCAACTGACAGTTTCAGTATGCAGTGTGAAAAAATTGATTTATTTTTCTACGTTTGCGGTCATCAAACCAGAAAAAAAACATGTACAAGATTTCAAAAGGAAAAGAATCTTTTAACTAGTGAATTCAAAAGAGCATATACATTGTTTTTCGACGAAGTAAACTTGACCGGTGAAAATTACACACCTAATACAGTGTGTTGCCAATGTTATAACAATCTCATGGCATGGTTGAGTGGAGGCAGAGGTACTATGAAGTATTGTAAGCCGGTAAACTGGATTAATCTCCCAGGTGATCATGATGCAACCAGTTGCTATGCATGCGTAAATTACACATGTCGTCTAAATCGACATGCTGATAAGAACAAAATTTATAAAGCAACTGCAACAG
This sequence comes from Germaria angustata, assembly GCA_963681545.1. Classification (NCBI taxonomy): domain Eukaryota; kingdom Metazoa; phylum Arthropoda; class Insecta; order Diptera; family Tachinidae; genus Germaria; species Germaria angustata. The sequence continues at coordinate 84,245,554 of OY812998.1, forward strand.
TCACACTACCAGTGCTTGTACCTGAAAATTTTATATCACCAAGGCTGCCAACTCCAGATCGTACTACAGAATTTACAGCAATGAGTACAGCAAGTGGTGTTACTTATGAAGATCCATTTGATACCGATTATGAGCCCCAACAGGGAAGAGATGGACCACAACTAATAACACAAATGGAAATGGATTGCATTGTGGCCATATTGGGATTATCGCAGCGACTTGCAATATTTTTGACAGCTTTTTTAAAGCAAAGAAAACTCACACATGCTAATGTTAACTCTACGGCGTACCGCAAACGACATGTGTCGAACCGAAAACCATTCCACTAGCAATGGGTATCAACATGAAAGAAAGCTATGAAGCATTGAAAGATATAATGGAAAAAATCAAATATTACGAAAATAAATGGAAGATTTGCTGTGATTTGAAGTTCATCAACATTTTGCAAGGGATCATCGATAAGGCGGCTTCCCAAAATTCTTTTGTTTTCTTTGTAATTGGGATTCACGCTCACCTCTGAGTCAATTTCAATGTAATTCGTGGAGGCCAAGAGGAAGTCTGGATGAACAAATACAACAACATAGACTGAAGAATGCACCTTTAATTGACAATACTCAAGATATCTTGCTGCCACCGCTCCACATAAAATTGGGAATTGTTAAAAAATTCATCGAAGTGGCCGTTGTAAATTGTCCAAACGCATTCGACTATTTGAAAAGCGTTTTCCCAAAGCGATGACAAAATTAAAAAAGGTATTGTAGTAAATTTAAAACGAATTTTTGTTCACCTAATTGTACTATTTACACTATGTTAATGTTTTCTTTTCTGTCTTTATTTTTTGTTTTCATTTAACAGGCGTACTTAATGGCCCTGACATTAGAAAGCTATTCAAGAGCAACTTCGATTCATCGGTTGATGAAAATCATTCAATGGCATGGATTTACCTTCAGCGTGTATGAACCAGAGTCTTGGGAGGGAATCGAGACGCGGAACCGGAAGCAAGAGAATGGGTGAAAGAAATGCTGCATTATTTTGAGATAATCGGCGCATCGATGACATTAAAGCTGCATTTTCTTCATTTTCATTTTGACGATTTTATCAAACAACTTCCTACAGAATCCGATGAGCAAGGAGAACGGTTTCACCAAACCACAATGCCCAGGGAAAAACGGTACAAAGGCAAAAACCTCGACGCATTGCTTGCAGAGGTATGTTGGTGGAGTCACAAGATCACCCTGTATGATGTTAATGAATTATTTGAAGAAGAAAGAGCTGATGATGGAGGGCAGTCTGGAAGCAACGTGCCTGTGGACACCATAAGTTCTGAATCAGAGTCAGATTCGGACGACGATTTGGATCCACAACTTAAGAGAGCGCGATTTGCAAGTCCAGGGCCATCAACATTATAAACATAATACGAATACTTTTTTTTTAATATTTTTGTAATTGATAGCATAGTATCTCAATGTTGAAGTAAATAAAAAAGAAATGATATTAAAAACGGTGTTCAGAATTATTCCCAGGAAGTTTATATGTTGTAGAAATTTGTTTATTGAGATCTTAGGTAAATTTTTGTAGTTGATTGTTTTCTTGAATTTTAAACGGTTTGCTACCTATGGACCTGAACAAGAGAAAAAGGTAAAAAATCGAATTTTTTTAAGTTTTTTGCGATTTTTATCTGGAAGGTGAAGTTTTTTTGATTTTATATGTTCGCAATTTTTGTTCTTTATGACAAGAGCTACACGTTTGCCGCAGAGAGTAAATCGAAATTCGGAACGGTTTGCAAGATATGAGCCCGAGAAAATGATCACTTTTTTGCGAAAATGATACCGAGGCCCCAAACCTTTGGCGGCCCATAAAAAAAGTGTATGACTTTGCGAAAAATTGGGAGACACGGGTCTTTTTTTTTAGTCTTTTACCACGTAGTGGTGTCCGTATGTGGTTATTTTTTTCGTGTTGCACTGTGCAATCAAATAAGCTTCATTTGTGTTAGCTTAGAGTCAATGTGGTGCTTCCATGTAAGCCGTCGGTCAAGATGTATACCAAGGTATTTCACCTGTGAATGTTGAGGAACAACTTGATTGTTGAATCGAATGGGGGAACAAGTGTCTCTTCGTAGGGTAAATGTTACATGAACACACTTTTGTTCATTTACTTTTATTCTCCATAAATTCAACCACAGTTCCAACAGGTTAACATGTTCCTGAAAAAATCGGGATGCCTCGTGAGGGTTTTCATGCATGCTAAGGCAGGCTGTATCATCGGCAAAAGTAGAAGTGAGGATATTACTGCTCAAAGGCATATCACAGGTATAAATAAAATACAAAACTGGCTACAGTATACTCTCCTGTGGCACACCGGATGAGATAGTTTCCGTCACACTCATGAAGTCTCCTTCCACAACAGTGAACTTTCCGGCAAGAATGTAATTTTCCAAAAGATTTACAATGTTTATTTGCAGATATATCTTCAATTTTACAATTAGGCCTTCATGCAACACTTTATCGAATGCTTGAGAAACATCAATAAAGAGGGAAGAACAAAACTTTTTTTCTTTAAATGTTGTTTTTATGAAATGAACCAATCTATGACATTGTTCAACAGTACTATGCTGACTTCTAAAACCAAATTGATGCTCCGGTATGAACCCATTATCAGTTAGAATTGGGGATAATTTTGCCATGAGCAGCTTTTCGAAGAGCTTTGAAATTGTTGATAGTAGACTTATTGGCCTATATGACTCAGCTGTTCAATAAAGCACTTGAACTTATTGAACGTAAAATTTGTTTTGCAACAACAGCACTTGAACTGTGTTGCTTTCTCTTAAATTCAAAGACCTTGATTGCTTTCAAAATTAGGAGTGATTTTATTTGTGATTAAATTCAACTTATATACTAATATTACAGTAAGAATAATGCTTACTTTGCTAATAGTATGTTGAACTAAATAAATTTTAAGTTTAATGTCAATGAAACTTCCAAAATACAATAACATTAAGTATCAAGTTTCAATTATAAATAACCCAAAGAATAAAAATTAAGCATTAAGTTTCAACTAACTAAACAAAATAAAAAGGTGTGCAATTCAATGAACCAAAACAAAAAGAAAACGTATGCAGAAGTTCACTGAACTTAAAATAAATAAAAAACCAATTAATGTATGTATTAGCATGCTCCCCCCGTTGAGTGTAGCTCAACATATAATCTGTGGTTGGGATCTGTTGAATTGCTGAGAGATAATGTTGGCTTCTGTTTGAAACTTCGTTAAGGTCTGCTTCTGGTGTTCCTCAAATATGCACCGTGAAGTCCGACGTTGTTGATTGCTTGCGAGGTGCTGGAGTTGGTTGGCGTTTGCATTTTTTCCTTGCAATTAGATAAAATAAAATGCAGAAAGTGATGAGTAAGGCCGAGTAACCGATAGTCATGTGATGATAATTATGAGTCCCAATTTTATTTGGTAGCTGAAGTATCTCCTGTGCACTTAGTGAGGTTTGTAAATCTGTTAGATTTTATATTTTTGAACTGTACTCGCTTGTATGTATTTTATCGAATAATGGCCTTAGACGTGTTGAATGGGTTTGTTCTGTTACTTCCCAAAGCTTTGTGTAAGATGCCTGAAGTGAGGTGGAGGTTGTCTGTTGGCCTTGTATTGACATGAAGTTATTTTTGAGAGTACATTCCGGTTCCAAATAAAGCAAACCCGATCCTTTTAGTGTAAATTGATTGATATCTTTCTTACACACAGCTGTTGTTTGAGTTGCAGTGGGTAATGCGTAAATCCATTTATTCGGGTGATGGAGAGTGATCCAAGTATTGGTGGCCTTCATTTGTTGAATTGGGCAGTCAGCTTTACTTTCGTTGTGAAATAATTTTATTTCGCAGGCGCATATTGGTGAGCTTGATTCATACCGGATCTGTACCTTGGAACACACAAACTTATCTTCTTTGATGACGTCGCATAAGTTAAGTTCAGTTTTATCAATAGTAAAATACTGACGACAGACAATATTGACAGCCAAAATGGAAGAGCATGGTTTTATTGATAATAAGGTATCGTTGATCCAATTTGGTACTGGTATAAGGTTGAATACTGAAAACTGGTCACGCTCAACTAATGGCAAATTAACGCGAAATATGACGGTGTTATTCGTGAGTCCACCTTCAACCTTCATCAACTTGTACAATTGGAATGTATTATTCTGTTTTACAGGTAATTCAAGTGACTCTGGTAAATGCCTTCTTATTTTGTCTATTTCCTGTTGTAGTTGGTACGGAGTGAGGATAAGTGGGCTCGTAGTACCGTGATGAGTATTTGTAAGAATATCCAGTATTGATGACTGTATGTGCTGCAAGTTTGCCGCAGTGATAGTTAGTTGAATGGATAGTGATGAGAAAATTCGGTAGATTCTTTCTTCGTATAGTTCTTTACTGACGTTATGTATCTTGTTGTATACTTGCGATATTTGTTGGTCGATTTGGTCAAATTTCCTTTTTATTAGTCGTTGGTCTGCCTTCAGGATGTTCATAGTAGAGTCTACAATTGACATTTGATTTCGTAACAGGCTGATCAGATGTGCCTCGTTTTGCTTAACTTGAGAAATCGTATTTGCCGTCTCTTCTGCATATTTTGAGTCCAGTACGCCAAATAGTGAGTTTGCGATGTTTCCTACTAAATCAATTGCTCCCCTTTTGTGTCTTCTGCCGGAAAGTAGAGTGCTGCTCATATGCAATTCATTTTTGGTATGTTCAAAGTATTTGACAAGGTTTTGACACGTCGATTTATCTTGCATGTCTTCACATAAACTGCTTAAAGCTCTGGTCCCATTTGCAAACATTTCCGATTCGGGCCAAAATTCCTGTAAGTCGTAGTAAATTAAAATTTGCCAGTCTGAAGATGAAATTGCTGCTGATCCAATGGCTTCAAAATGTATGCCCAGCTGAGTTCCAAACTGCATGTTGTGAACTTGTGCTCCCAGGATTAATGGCAGTAATATTATTGAAATGAAAGCAGTCATGACATTAATAGGCATTGATTCTTCTTTTTGGATTCTCCGGGCTATTACTTTTATCCCTATCTTCATGGTCGGAAGCTGCATCGAATTCTGTGTTGCTAACTGGCAAAGGTGCTAATCGTGTAATTGGCCTTCTGCAAACCCCGGATGCTGTCTTCACATCAACCACTCGAACCAGACCATCATCTCCATGATGCACCTTCACTATCCTAGCTAACGGCCATCTCAAGGGGGGTGTGTTGTCTTCCTTCACTATGACCATATCGCCGGATTTAATGTTGGCGCTCGGTGTTTTCCACTTGTGCCGATACTGTAATTCACACAAATATTCCGGGACCAACGTCGCCAAAACTCCCCATTTAAATAAGTAACCAATTTCCGTCTGATCAAAAGATTCATCTTTGTATGGTCAGAACTTATGTTGACCTGGGCATTTAGTGGTTCTCCAATCAGAAAGTGGCCAGGTGTGAATGCCGCCAAATCATTTGGGTTGTTCGACATGGGAGTAATTGGTCTTGAATTAAGAATGCCTTCAATTTCAATGACAATGGTGTCGAGTTCTTCATACGTCAACGATGCTGTTGCTACACTTTTGAGCAAAAGATTCTTTGCTGACTTCACCGCCGCTTCCCATAGGCCTCCAAAGTGAGGTGCTCGTGGTGGTATGAAGTGAAACTTTATGCCTCTGGATGAACATTCTTTAATGATCTTACTTGCGGCCGAAGTTGCATAAATCGAATCTGATAATTCAGTAAGTTGATTTTTTGTGCCCACAAAATTAGTTGCATTGTCACAGTACAGCTCTTTACAATGCCCTTGCCTGCTCATGAATCGCTTTAGTGCTCCTATGAAGGCTTCGGTAGTTAAGTTGCTAACTAATTCTAAATAAACAGCCTTAGTTGCGAAGCAGCAAAATACGGCAATGTATGCCTTTTGAGGTCTTTTCCCTCGTAACTTATAATGAACCCATAGCGGTCCACAAAAGTCGACGCCGGAGTTTATGAAAGGTCGAGCTTGCGTGACACGGGCTGATGGTAAGTTGCCCATAATTTGACTGAGCATGTGTGGTTTGGCTCTGGTGCATCGTGTGCAGTGTTGGACTACTGATCGTGCTGCTGTTTTGCCTTTGATTGGCCAAAACCTTTGCCTTATATGGGATAAGAGTGCTTGAGGCCCGCAGTGGCGATTATTCTCATGTGTCATTTGCATTATTAACCTTGTAATTGGATCATTGTACGGAATCAGCATGGGATGTTTTGCATCATACGGAAGTGCTGATGATTTTAAACATCCCCCTACTCTGATGATGCCGTTAGTATCCAGTAAAGGGGTGAGATTGCTATATTGACTGCTTCTGCTTACTTCGCCATGCTTTTTCAAATGCTTCCAATCTTCATGAAAATCTGATCGCTGCATTCCACGTATGATAACTGCGAGAACATGTTCCAATTCTTCTGGTGTTAAGTTAAGGTCTTGAGGTTGTTTTATCTTTCCCGTGTGATGGAATCGGAGCATGTACGCTACAACCCTCTGGAGTGTTCGAAATGAACCGTTGTGGTTTATTTTGTACATAAATTCTGTTGACGTGTCATCTGCGGTTGTAGCTACGGTTACCCGCTTTCGCTCTAAATCGTGCTCATTTGTAGTAATAGTTATTGTGTTGGTTATATTTTTCGGCCAAACCTCCTCTCGTCCATGTAAAAATATTGGCCCATAGAGCCATAAACTACTTGCTGCTAGTTTTGATGGAGAAAGACCTCGTGATAGAATATCAGCCGGGTTTTCCTTCGATTTAACGTGTCTCCATTGCTGAGCTGTGGATAATTCCTGTATTGCGGAAATTCGATTAGCTACGAACGTTTGGTTAGCTGCTGATTTTGAGTTAATCCAGGCTAACACGATCTCTGAGTGTGTCCATAAGTAAGTGGGTGCATCTTCAAGTTTCAAGTCGCCCTTTACTCTTGATGTTAATTGGGCGCATAACAAAGCTGCGCAGAGTTCAAGACGAGGTAAGGTCTGGCGTTTTAAAGGAGCTACACGTGACCTTGCACATAGCAATCTCACTATTACTTGTCCGCTCTTGATGGTTGACCGGATGTACACAGCTGCGCCATATGCTCTTTCCGAGACATCCGCAAAAGCATGAATTTGTGTGTTTGAGGGGATGTGTCCTTCAAAAACATGTCGTGAAATCTATAAGTTATTTAAATGTTCTAACTCATTACGGAATGTCATCCATCTTTTGTGGAGATTTTCTGGTAATGCTTCATCCCACACCAATTTTGTTTGCCAAAGCTCCTGAATAAATATTTTGGCGGTGACTACCACTGGTGCCAGTATTCCCAAGGGATCGAAGAGCCTTGCGAGATCTGATGTTACTGTTCGTTTAGTAACTTGCTTGATTTCTCCTGGATATACCTTCACACAAAACTTGTAATTTTTTGGTATCCATGTTAAGCCTAATGTTTTTACTTTTTTATTCTCCATACCGTCAAATTTAATATTGACTTCGTGTTCCTTCTCTGCAACACTTTGGAGTAATTTCGGGTGATTGTTATTCCATTTTTGTAGATTAAGACCATGTTTCTGTAATATGTGTTTTAGCTCTTGCTGAATTCTTAAGGTGAATTTACCCGTTCGTTCTGAACGTTCCGAACGATTTTTTTATATGTAGTTTGACGTCTCTATTTTTGAGAGAGTGAGAGAAAGAGAGTAAATTTAATGCGGAACAATTTTTGCTTGATTTGGTTTTATTTTAATTATCGTCCCGAACGAATTGAACTGAGCTGCCAGATACATACATTTTTTATGAACAATTGAAATGAGCTGCCACATCATATTATATGTACATATGTATGTACAATAATATACAGAGTATATTTGTAAATTTTTTATATTTATTTAACAAAATAGCTATTAGAACTTTTATTCATTTGTATATTTTTTATTTTATAAAAATTTGTTAAATTTAAAACAATGCAAATTGCAATCAACTGCCACTGTGCTGCCGGCTTGTAAAAGTAACACACAACATTTACAGAGTTGTTGCATATGGTAGCTTTGTTTCTACAGAATATTTGTTCGACGCGGGTGAATCTTCTGTGAGCAAACTCTCAGTAAACTAAAATTGTCTCTCAACGAAAATTTTCTTCAGAACGAACGGGTGAATTCACCTTTAGTGTAACATTTAAATCATCATTCCCGCCAATTCCATCGTCCATATAGAAATTTTTAAGCAAAAATTGGCTTCCATATGGGTACTGAGCCATGTTGTCTTTTGCTATCTTTTCCAGACATTTTGTGGCTAAATATGGTGCTGATCGAGTACCGTAAGTGATGGTGTTAAGTTGATAATAATTGACTGGAGTAGCTGCGTCACGTCGCCAGATAATAATTTGAAACTTTCTGTCTTCTGGGTGTAGGCGCATCTGACGGTACATTTTCTCAATATCTGTTGTAAATACTATGCGTGGTAGTCGAAAGCGAAGCAATATTGAAAACAGCTCGCTTTGGATGTTGGGACCGGTGTACATCAAGTCATTTAGTGCCAAGCCCGAAGAAGTTTTTGTGGACGCATCAAAGACTACTCGTAATTTTGTAGTTAAACTATCAGGCCGCAATACACTGTGGTGTGGAATGAAGTAGTTTGGTTTGCAAAGAGACTTTATGTCTATTTGTGTCATGTGGCTCAATTGTTCGTATTCATCCATAAATTGTATGTACTGTGTTTTGACTTCTGGTACCTTTGAAAGTCGACGCTCCATTGATAGGAAGCGATTAAGAGCTTTTCCATGCGACTCACCTAATGCATCGGTATTATCGCAATATGGGATTTTTACGACAAACCTTCCATTTTTGTCAATGCTATAGTTCTGCGCAAAATGATTTTCACACTGTCTTTCTGACACTGACAGAGTTTTGTCTACCGTCCTAAACTTTTCTAGCTCGCATAGTTGAGCGATGTCTTCTTCTAAGGTTGTTTCATTCTCCACACACATTCCACATGTTGCAGTAGTTGATTGATATTCCACAATTTTTCCAGCAATAATCCAACCGAGTAACGTATTTTGTAATATGGGCAAATTCTTGGCTAATTTGATCTGTCCGTCTACCAATAATTGGTGATGGAACTCGGCACCCAACAAAATAGCTATATTAGCCGGGCGGTTAAAACCTGGGTCAGCTAATGTAATATTATCAGGGATTTTCCAGTGATTGATGCTAATCAGTTGCGATGGCTGAGGTGAGATAATGTGTTTAAGAACAGCTGCTTCAAGTCTTGTAGCGTAATTGTTGAGTCTTGAGCAAAGCTCGACGTTGATTCGTTGATGGACATTGGTGTTGCTTGATCCTCTTCCACTAATAGAGATTGATGTTGGTGTTGTTGAAATACCAAGGCGTTTAACTAGGTGTTCCCTTACAAAATTGAGTTGTGAGCCCGAGTCAAGAAGTGCTCTATATTGTATCTCCCTTCCGCCGGCTCTGATTTGGACAATGGCTGTACTAAGTAGTATATAGCTACTGGATGTGGTGTGTGTTGCTGCGCTTAATGATGAGGCTGCCTGGCAGACCTGTGCGGGCCTTGTAACCTCAGTTGAATGATTGTATGTAGCCTTTGGAGATTGTGTGCTTGTGTTTTGGTCGGAGTCTTTTAAATGCAGCAAGGAAGGTATTGTGCTTATTGGAACACTTCATACAACTTCTTTGGCCAAAATTTTTTGCATTATATCCTGGCCTCAAACAGTTAACACAGTACCTTTGTTTTTGTACAAATTGAAGTCGTGCTGATGGTGACAACTTCAGGAATTCTGCGCATGCGAATAGCGGATGTCTTCCAAATTTGCACATTGCACAGAGTTCGTTGTTCCGCCTTTCAATGGTGATAGACGTGCAAACCTTTGTTTTTGTGTTTGATGATTTTTCTACCACTGCTTCCATTGACTGAAAGTTTCTCTCCAAAAACTCCAAAAATTCTTTGATTTTTGGAACTTCGCGTGGGTGTGATAGAGATTGCTCGTAGCGGAGGCGGGTGGCCTGATCAAGTCTTTTTAATAATAAATGTAGTAGCAGCGGATCCCAGGTTGATGTGTTTATTTAAAGATTCTGTAGTGCTAGCAGACACTCTTGTGTTTTGTCATGTAATGACTTGTAATTATCGCTTGAAGTTCTGTTTCGAGCATCGACCAGCTCTTGTACTAGTTTGCTAACGAGTAATCTTTTGTTGTTGTAGCGATCTGTTACTATTGACCATGCTGCCTCAAAATTATCTCCTGTAGCAGCAAAGTGCTTGATAAGATTTGCTGCTTCTCCCAACAGATACGTCTTGAGATACCACATTTTTTGAATGCTCGGTATCGGTTGTTGGATTATTAGTGAGGAGAATAAATCATGAAACTCCTTCCACTTCATATAATTTCCTTCAAATTTGGGAAGCGTTGTCTTGGGAATTGGGACTGTCAGTGAGTCTTGCTGATTATTGTTGGGCATGGAGTAGACTTAATCATTTGTATTATTTGCAATGGTTTTAATTGCCGTCCGCAGCATTTTTTCTAACTGGATAAATCTATCCATATTATAGCCATGTTTGCTTGCATCAGCACACAATTCTGAAATTTTGTAATGCAAGTCTTCAATATTTTGCCATAAATTTGTGGCGGTTTTGGTGTCTTCATGTGTGAAGTCATCTTCTAAAAGGCGTTGCAAGGATGACATCATGGCGGCTTGCCTTCGCATGAGTTCGTCTAGCTCCTCAATTGGTTTTTCCGTTGCCCTTGATCCGGCTGCCTGACCGGGTGCTTGAATTTGTTGATTGTCAATAGATGTAGTAATTTTCATTATTGAGTTTTCGAATATATCCTTGTATTGTTGGACGATATTCATAATTGCGGTGTAATAGTCTGCCAAGAAGTACTGATGTTCCGGTTTTCGGGTTTCACTGAGGCGAATTTCATTGTCATTGGTCTCGAATTCTGACCATTCCGCATCGAGTCGTCTTAATCTTTCTTGGAAATAATTTATAGAATCCTTTCTTGATATAGGATCCTTTTTGAAATTTCGGATTATGGCTTCAATCCTTTCACCAATTTGTTTTTGTTTGCTGACCAACTCTTCGAAAGAGGCCATGATGTACTTCTTGTAGAAAAGATGGATGGCTTGGTTGATATTTTCAAGAATAAAAGTCCCTTACCACTGGTGGGGGAGACTAACGTATCCTTAAAACTCGTGGTTTGATGATTGTTGCGTGGTTTTTAGATAGCTAAATGTTTCTTACCACTGGTGGGGGAAAACATGAAGTATCTAAAGTTCGGGGTCACCAAAAAATGTTCAATAAAGCACTTGAACTTATTGAACGTAAAATTTGTTTTGCAACAACAGCACTTGAACTGTGTTGCTTTCTCTTAAAATTCAAAGACCTTGATTGCTTTCAAAATTAAGAGTGATTTTATTTGTGATTAAATCCAACTTATATACTAATATTACAATACGAATAATGCTTACTTTGCTAATAGTATGTTGAACTAAATAAATTTTAAGTTTAATGTCAATGAAACTTCCAAAATACATGAATAAGCTAACTTAATTAAAATTACAGTAAACAGCCAAAGAACAATAACATTAAGTATCAAGTTTCAATTATAAATAAACCAAAGAATAAAAATTAAGTTTCAACTAACTAAACTAAATAAAAAGGTGTGCAATTCAATGAACCAAAACAAAAAGGAAAACGTATGCACAAGTTCACTGAACTTAACATAAATAAAAAACCAATTAATGTATGTATTAACACTCAGCCTTGGTAAGATCTTTGCCCGCCTTTGGAATCATTTTGACCTTGGCAAGTTTCCAGCTGTGTGGATAATGCTTCGGTCGTAAAATGCCATTAAAAATAAATAACAGGATTCTAATAGCAAGACGAGGCAACTTCATCAGCATCTTGTTACTAATTCCATCAATACCCGGGGCCTTCTTTGGATTGGTTTCAGCAATTAGTTTTTGTACATCACACATCTTAAACTTTATGAGTCGAGGGGGTAGAGCAACTACACTCGGCAAATCAACAGTACTAGTACATGTATTTGGGGTAAATACGTATTTTAAATGCTCAGCAAATATGTAACCTTTTTCAGTATTGGTTCTTGCCCAACCAATGGGCATGACATTTAACCTTTTTCTATGACTTTTAAGAGTTGGTAAATTAATTAATGGCAGTCTACTAGTTTATGACGGCAGATTAGGCATACTCAACCCCAGTGCACGCAGACAAAACAATAAAAACTCTTTTTGTATAGATTCGCTAGTACTGTTATGAACATTATAGGGTGGGACGAAATAATTGAGCCATATTCTAGGATGGGTCTTACCAGAGGAGTACAAAATTGCTTAGTTATATACGGGTGATCAAATTCCCTAGCTCAACATTTTATAAATCCTAAAACAGCACGAGCTTTATGTGCGATTGAAGAAATATGTTCAATAAAATTCATTTTGGGATCAAGTAAAACTCCAAGATCTAAGATGGCATCCAATTTGTTCAGCATGTGACAATATAAAACATAGTTCATATTAATGTGAGAAACACATGTAGTTACATTTTTTTATAATTTAATTGCATAAGGTTAACATTGCACCAAGCATTGAAACCATCAATGTCCTGTTGTAAAAGATAATGATCAGCATGTTAATTAAAAGTTAAATATATTTTAACGTCGTCAGCGTACATAAGAATATTAGAATATTTTATAGTTTTTGGCAGGTCATTAATAAACAGAGGAAACAAAAAGTCCAAGATGCCTTCCTTGCGGTACGCCAAATATAACATCATTTGGTTTAGACAGTCGCTTCTCGAAAATAACTTTTTGCTTCCGAAAAAATCTATTTTTAACTATTGTGAGTAAATCCCATCACATCACGTTTTTTTATAGGAAGTTCGTGGTGTATCTTGTCAAAAGCTTTGCTGAAGTCAGTGTAAATAACATCAGTTTGTTTTTGTTGAACAAATCCCCTATTTGCTAACGTGGTTAAATGTAGTAGATTTGTTTCTTCTTTAACAATGTCGGAAAGTAACCAAATTTGATTGAAAGATTGAATAAATTTGTCAAAGGTTTTGTAAAAGCTACACAATTTACAATTAATGAGCTCGAAATCCCTTCGGGACTATATTTCTATGAAAATTTCAGTTTTTTCAACCACTTAAAACATTTACTTCGTCCAGAGATGGTATTGACATACTTGCGTTAATCAGTTTTGAAGAAGAGCACCGTCTTGAATCATCATATGCTACATCAGAATAAGCGATGGGGAAAAATCAGCAAAAAGGTTACTTATTGTCGGATCACCATCAGGTTCATACTCCTTATACTTCATGAGAGAAGGAAAAGATATTGAACGTCTTTTAGAGTTGACAAAAGTATAGAATGACCTTGGATTAGATTTCAAATTATTCCGAATTTTATTTAGGTATTGTGTGTAACAAAACTGATTTAACAAGTTGTACTGAGCACGAATTGCAGAGTAATTAGTATAGTCAATACGTGATCCAGATAATTTATATTTTTTGTAAAGTTTATTCTTTTTATTCTTGATTGATGATAGATATTTTGTATTCCATGGTGAAATACACTATTCCATAAACACATACACTTTATTGTATAGTGTATATCCATTGGAGTACTAATCTCACTAAAGCCCAAGGGATTATTCCACTTAGTATTAATCGAAACTGGTTCAACAGGTTATAATTGGTTTTCTTAAAACAAAATTCCTTCCCTTTTTATTAGATTTTGACACAGCAGAGTCTTAATGTGTGTAAAGATAAAATTCAATTTGAGGATGATGAGAGTCTTCAGGTCGGGATATAAGGTCACATCATCATCATCAGAATTCAATATCCAAAGCACATTCATAAAAAAGCCTAAGATGCCAGACGGATGGAAACAGCAATCATGACACCTCCTCCTCTAATATTGCCACCACGATCACGCCTATTGATTTGAAACTTATCACATTATATTTCCGTATATAAAACATTTTCAACATGCCAGGTTTCAGTATAACGATGATATTATAGTTACAGGCAACACTATTGTTAAATAATCAGGACAATTTTTCATTAATTCCACGAACTTTTTGATATATTATAGAGACAGATTTAGTATAACTATTTAGTTTGTTTGAATATCTAAGCGTTCTACCGGAAGATTTATAGTATTTCTTTGTTTTTCTCTGTAAACACATTCACGCACAACTGTATTGTGGATTATTTATACAATCAAGCAGTTCCTCAGTTACACTAATTTTAAAGCTCGCTATAAATCTTTGTTGAGAATATACAAATTTATACCCTGCAACGTTACAGTTGAACTGAATTTTAGATTTAATATAAAATTCGACATTTTCCACGGTAGTTTCGGGAGCTATGCGCGAAACAAACAAAGTTTTATTTTTATTTGGAGGAATAGCTCTGTTCAGACCTTCACAATGAATTTCTTTCATATGTGCATAAGTTAGTTTGTATAAATGTACAAACATACTTAAGTACATATGCCTGCACGAAATTAGTTGAACAACCTTAAATTGCTAAGCTAACTTAATTTTTTATTATTTGCTTTTTGCTAGATTTATGCATTTCCTTTACGTTTAATTCAACAGTTAATTCAAATTATGAAAAGAAAAGGAAACCTTGAACTTCTGATTAAGTTTCAATTTTTGCTGTAGTTGTTGTTCACTTTAAATTCTTTTACTTTAAACATTTAACAACAACCTTGAAATAATTTTAAGTTTATTGCATTTGTCTGGGGTTTCAGATTTCCTGGAATTTCTCACACTCGTGGGAAATGCAATGCAGAATTATATAATTAATAAATATATTAAAAATAAGCTATTGCAATTTAGCAAAAAATAGTATTTAAACAAAAAAAAAATAATTATTGCAATTTGGCAATAAAATAGTATTTAAGGCCATGATTTAATTTAAATAAATCGAGAAACAATTATTCAATCAAACTAAGCAGTTGTTTTATTTGTATTCTCCATTTCACCGCAATAACCAAGTTCAAGTGCTTGCGTTATCTCACCATAACAAAATAACCAAGTTCAAGTGCTTGCGTTATTTAACCATAAAACATAATCAAGCTCAAGTGCTTGAATTATACCTACAATTGTCTCGGTGTTTCCGCCCGGACAAAGCAGCACCGACCAGCAAATCAGCTGAGTCAAAACATTATGGTGACCCCGACGTGATTAATTTCAAGAAATCGTCAGCTCCTCTTCCCAGGAACGAAGTCCTAAAGGCATAATCAGCTCGAACAGGCAACAATATGGCTACTGGTGAAACAACCTCTCCAATGGAGCATTTTACAACTTCTCAGCGAGCAACAGGAGAACTGATAGAGTCCATCATTCGGAATTTTAAAAAGGATCAAGCATCCAGAAAGACTGTCCACTACTACGAAGAAAGACTCAGAAGATTGAACTCCGCTTGGGCAGAATTCGAACACACCGATAATGAAATACGATGCCTTGAGAAGCTCCTGTTAGACTACAAATATTTTACCGAGAACTACTATCAAAACATTGAGGAACTCGTCACAAAATAAAGGGAGATATTTGAATCAGGCATAAAGGAGAAATCGAAAATGCCAACGCTGGACCCCTGTCAACAAAACACCAATAAGGCACCTGTAACAACTGCAAGAACATCTTTGACATGTACTTCAACAAATGCTACAATAAGAAGGCACAATGTCATGATGTCATCGTTAAAGCGGCTACTCGACACGGACCCCACGGCAAATAATATGAAGCTGAAAGAAAAATTGTGGGGCGAAATCCAAGAGCTACATTTCAAAATATGGGAGTCAAGCGATGACCCTTTAAAGGAAGGATACGACATGAACTCCTACGAAAACCTGGAGAAGCGAGTTATTGAAAATTTCAAGCTGGTTTCCTGCACACGAGAGCAAGTGTTCGAACCTACGCAAAACAACGTGTTACCACTGCCAAAAGTCACAATCCAAAAATTTAATGGAGATTATTTAAAGTGGAGATCCTTTCACGACTTGTTTACTCAACTTGTAGACAATCAGCATATTCCTGCGGTACAAAAGATGTGGTACCTGAAATCAAACTTGGGGGGCGAAGCTGAAAAACTAATAAGTCATCTTTCAGCCAGACCCGAAAACTACGCAACTGCATGGAGCCTGTTGCAAGAACGATACAATAATCAACGCGTTCTTGTAACCTCACTAATGCAACAACTTCTGGATCAACCAAGCGCTGGCCCATCAACTGCTGCTATCAAACAATTACATGATACAACACAAGAATGTCTTCATGCGCTAAACAACATCGGGATCGATGCCGCTTCATGGGATCCCATGCTGTTTCACATACTTATTAAAAAATTGGATCGGGATACTCTTGTTCTATATGAGAGGACCATTAGCAATCCAAAAGAGCTACAAAAAATCAAAGACCTATTAACCTTTCTTGAAAATCGGTTTCAATCCCTGGAGGCCATAAACCAGAAAGAAAAATCATCAAATGTCTATGTTTCCACTACTTCAGCTAAACAAACAGAAGTCATGTGCTCACTTTGCAAAAACCACTTTCACCAACTGTATCAGTGTCAGAAATTTCAACAACTATCGCCAGCAGACCGTCTGTATTTCATTCGGAAGCAAAACTTGTGTGTGAACTGTTTAAAATCAGGACACACAGCCAAAACTTGCAAATCAGGATCATGCTTGACATGCAAGAAAAAACACAACTCGCTACTTCATCTGGAGAACAACACTCAGGCATCAAACCAGTGAAAGGGTATCCAAGAAAACATCATCATTCGCTACTAATCAACCTGAAATAACTGGTCCGGATTTCAATGAAGCGATACCTTATCCTCCAAAAGCATCCTCACTAGCGGCAGCAAATGGTCAGGCGTCCAACTCATACGTTCTTCTCAGCACAGCTCTAGTAAAAATCAAAACTGATACAATGGAGTTTGAGTGCCGCGCCTTACTTGACTCCGGCTCACAAGTCAATTTGATTACGGAGCGTTTGGTAAAACGACTTAATATTGCAAAACACGCTTCATCAGTGAACATCAATGGAATCGGGGACTCCAACACAAAAACACAACACCGAGTCAATGTAGCTTTGCATTCTCGAATTAATGGATTTACAACACGCCTGGAAGCACTTGTTCTGCCTCGAATTATCGCACCACAACCGTCACAATTTATCAACATTGATGAGTGGCCACTGCTGAAAAATCTTGTGCTAGCTGACCCAACATTCAATCGATCTAATAAAATCGATATATTGCTGGGTGCCGAACATTATCACCAACTGCTCGCAATTGGGCAAATAAAATTATCTCCACAACTTCCGATTTTGCAGAACACGGTTCTTGGATGGATTGTAGCAGGAAAAATAAATAGAGAACGTATTACAGACGCATCCTGTGGAATATGTACTGAAAATGAAGGACTTGAAGCTTCCATCGCTTGACTTTGGGAAATAGATGAAGTTAAAACAACTAAAAAACCACTATCAATAGCCGACAGACATTGTGAAGAGCACTTTGCACAAAATACTACTAAAACACGTCAAAACCGCTTCGTAGTCAGAATACCATTTCATCAAACCCCTAACACCCTAGGTGACTCACACGTAATGGCTCTCAACCGATTTCTCGCTCTTGAACGGCGCTTGCAAAGGAACCCGGAATTGAAAGCTAAATACACTGAATTTATGGATGAGTATGAATCAGTGGGACATATGACAAAATTGGAAACAGATTCTATAATATCACCAAACTACTACATCCCACATCATTGCGTCCTGAGGCCAGAAAGTTCAACCACTAAGCTCAGAGTAGTATTCGATGCCTCAGCGAAAACCTCCTCAGGCTACTCCCTAAACGACCTCATGTTCAGGGGAGCAACACTACAAAGCGAACTATTCTCCATACTTCTCAGATTTCGAATGCCTAGGTTCGTTTTCACCACTGACATTGAAAAAATGTATAGGCAGGTATTGATTGCTCCTGAAGATCGTAAATTTCAGCTCATAATTTGGAGAAAGGATTCCACAATGCCCATTTCATACTACCAACTCAACACGGTCACATATGGTACAAGAGCTGCTCCATACTTAGCAACAAAATGTCTTGATCAACTGGCTGAAGAAAATAATATACGTTATGCTCTTGCTTTACAATTTATTAAAGAAAATTTCTATGTAGATGATGGCTTGGGCGGATCAAATAGCTTATCAACAGCGATGCAATTACAAGAGCAACTTGTGCAAGTTATGAAAGAGGGCGGCTTCACGTTACGCAAATGGTGTGCAAACCATCCACAATTACTCCACAACATTCCACAAGACAACTTGGAGGTAAACTTAGATTTTGAGAGCATAGAAGCCGACACCATCAAAACATTAGGACTAGTTTGGCTGCCGAAAACTGACAAACTGAGTATTAAGGTCAACACTAGCAACGTTAAGAGAGTAACCAAGCGAACAGTCACATCCGACCTTGCAAGATTATTCGACCCATTGGGGATTTTATCTCCCATTATAGTAACGGCAAAGATGTTTATTCAAGAATTGTGGGAGTTAAAACTTGATTGGGATACTTTGCCTGAATCATTACACACTAAATGCATAACATTTCGTACAGACCTGAATGTGTTAAAAAACCTTCAAATATCAAGACATATTTTTAAGGGAAGGGTTCCAGAATCCCAACAACTACATATTTTTACAGACGCATCCGAAAAGGCTTATGGAGCTGCGGCGTACATCCGATCAATTTTCAAAGATGGCACCATTATGGTACACTTACTCTGTGGTAAATCCCGCATAGCTCCACTCAAACGGCAAAAAATACCACGATTGGAACTATGTGCAGCCACACTTGGAGCCCAACTAGCCACAAAAGGTCAGGTCTGACCTTCAATTTAAAGGCCCAGTATGGTAATGGACTGATTCAGAAATTGTGCTCTCATGGATAAATTCATCATCAGCTTCATTCAACACATTTGCAGCAAATCGAATTTCAGCAATTCAAGAAGAAACCCACGCAGAACAATGGCGTCACGTAGGCTCAAAATTCAACCCCGCAGATATATTATCCCGTGGGATGTCTCCGGCGGCTCTTAAGGAATGCACTCTATGGTTTTATGATCCAATGTTTCTCCATGGCGTAGAGAAGGTGTGGCCACCTAAGTTCAATCCAAGCTCCAACATCCCAACAAATCTCGAACGAAAAGCAAAGCTGCTTGAATCACGAGCAATGACAACAACGGAACCAACCTTTGTTTACCAAATCAACCATTAAAATTCATTCCATCGTTTGCAGCGAATTGTTGCATATATTCTGCGCTTCATTGCCCACACTAGATGTCAGAAACAGATGCGATAGATATCAAAATTAGTTACAACAACGGAACTCAGCCAAGCACTGGTTCCTATTATTTCACAAATGCAACTCTCAGAATTTAAGGAAGACATAACCCAACTAAGAAAATACAAACAATTACAAGAAACAAGCACTATCCGGAATCTTACACCTTTTTTGGATGAAATTGGACTAATAAGGTTCGGCGGTCTGCTCGACGCGTCTTTGTTGGATTATAACTCAAAACATCAACTTCTTATTCCATACAACGATCCCATTTCCAAATTACTATTCCAAATGATTCATGAAGAATACAAGCATTATGGATCGCATACATTATTAGGAATTGTTCGGCAACGTTTCTGGCCAATAAAGGGAAAAATTATTGCAAGAGCCACAGTTCATCGATGCACGACATGCAGCAGAGCTAAACCAGAATTATTCCACCAAATAATGGGAAACCTACCCTCGACACGTGTCGCACCAGCCCGTGCATTCATCAATACCGGGGTCGATTACTGTGGTCCGATTACTGTACATTATATACTGAGGGGAAAACGACCACACAAGGCTTACATTGCTGTATTTTGTTGCTTTGCCACAAAGGCGGTACATTTGGAACTCGTGAGCGATCTCACAACTGAAGCTTTTATAGGTACGCTTAAACGTTTCATAGCCCGGCGTGGACATTGCCAAAATTTATATTGCGACAATGCAACAAACTTCGTCGGAGCAAAGAATAAATTACCTGAACTCACCACAATCATACATGCATCGGATGCGAAAGAAGCCATTACGAACGCTTGCGTCAAAAAGGGTATACAATTTAATTTCATTCCGCCAAGAGCACCACATTTTGGTGGTCTATGGGAGCAGCAGTTAAGTCAGCAAAATATCTTTGGACAAGGACACTGGGGAATGCATCCCTAACGTACGAAGAACTCGAAACCATAGTGGTTGAAATTGAAGCCATACTAAATTCTAGACCCATTTCACCCATGTCAAATGACGCAAACGATATAGGTGCATTGACTCCGGGACATTTTCTAATAGGTGAACCAGTAACAGCCCAAATTGATGCTCAAGCAAGGTCTACAAACCTTAAATTGGAAACACGATGAAAATTAGTGTCTCATCTCAAGCACGAATTTTGGAAGAGGTGGTCACGAGACTACCTAAATGAGCTACAATATCGAAACAAATGGCGAGAACAATCAAAAAATCTGAAACCAGGGGCGATAGTTATTATAAAAGAAGATAACGTTCCAGTCATGAAATGGCCTCTTGGGCGCGTAATAAAAACATATAAAGGACACGACGAGGTTGTAAGAGTAGCGGATGTCCAGACAGCTTCAGGCATTTTTAAGCGAGCAGTTCAGTATTTAGCTCCACTCCCTAGGCTCAATGATGAACCCGAAGAAGAAGAAGAACAATCATGCCCACAAATGACAGAACTTAACGATAATCATGAGATGTTAGTAAGAAAAACCAAATCAACAAACTCCACGTCCAGCTGTACGTCAACATATTCCAACATCAGAATTTGAAGTATCCGTAGTTTAAATCTTTAATTCTAAGACATATGAAGAGCAATATAAGGTTGTCAAATTTATTATTTCGTTGAGCATGACTCAACGGCGGGGTACATGTTCAGACCTTCACAATGAATTTCTTTCATATGTGCATAAGTTAGTTTGTATAAATGTACAAACATACTTAAGTACATATGCCTGCACGAAATTAGTTGAACAACCTTAAATTGCTAAGCTAACTTAATTTTTTATTATTTGCTTTTTGCTAGATTTATGCATTTCCTTTACGTTTAATTCAACAGTTAATTCAAATTATGAAAAGAAAAGGAAACCTTGAACTTCTGATTAAGTTTCAATTTTTGCTGTAGTTGCTGTTCACTTTAAATTCTTTTACTTTAAACATTTAACAACAACCTTGAAATAATTTTAAGTTTATTGCATTTGTCTGGGGTTTCAGATTTCCTGGAATTTCTCACACTCGTGGGAAATGCAATGCAGAATTATATAATTAATAAATATATTAAAAATAAGCTATTGCAATTTAGCAAAAAATAGTATTTAAACAAAAAAAAAATAATTATTGCAATTTGGCAATAAAATAGTATTTAAGGCCATGATTTAATTTAAATAAATCGAGAAACAATTATTCAATCAAACTAAGCAGTTGTTTTATTTGTATTCTCCATTTCACCGCAATAACCAAGTTCAAGTGATTGCGTTATCTCACCATAACAAAATAACCAAGTTCAAGTGCTTGCGTTATTTAACCATAAAACATAATCAAGCTCAAGTGCTTGAATTATACCTACAATTGTCCCGGTGTTTCCGCCCGGACAAAGCAACACCGACCAGCAAATCAGCTGAGTCAAAACAAGCTCTTAACGGCTTTTGTGCAATTTGATTTGTTTTTATGACTTGGTTTGAAGAATTTGAAGTTGAAGCTAAGGTTGGTGAGGGATTTAAATTGTCTGAAATAGAACTAATGAGATTCTGTGAATTTTCTGATTTACGAGGTAAAGGTGAGGGCAAGGTATATGTCATAGTATTAGTAGAAGAGGCAGAATAATCAGATGATAGTTCAGATGAATTTACAGCGCCATTTTCGGATATCACCGGGCGAACAACCGATGGGGTAGAACGTTTGGATAAAGATACTGGTAACAATTTACTGGGTACAGAATTAACAGCAGTAGCATTAATTTGAGTTGCAGCAGGTGAGGATGACTTATTACTTCTTGGAGAGCAAGGACTTTTCTTAAGAAGATCTTTATATTTCGTAAATTTATTAAAAAAGTTATTTATTTATTTATTGTCGAATTAACTTATAATTAAAATTATAAGGTAATATAGTTGAGGCAATGGCAGCGTTGGCCTTCAGCTCCATATTTCCTTAAAATATTTATAAACTTACAATTGTGACTATATTCATATGTGATATGTTCTATGTACTAAGTAATCAGTTATTGAATATTATATTTCATTATACAATTTTGTTCTTTTCAAAAATTCATTAATTAATTTGATGTTTGGAGGTGAGTGGTGGGCAAGGAGCTTTAATGGGTTAGTGTTTTTAAATAAGATATGTCTTATGGTTTGTTGTTTAGGACATTCACAGAGGATATGATATGGATTGGTTTTAGAATGTGTATTAGAGATACAAGGAAATATAAAATTAGGATTGTACAAAGAGGCAAAGTTTAGTCTTGTGTGGCCTAGACGTAGTCGCATAAATTTTATTTGTTCTAACCTTGAAATGTTTTGAGTGTGGTAAATCCCACTGCAGCTGTGTAAGGACTTATAAGATATTATTCTTTTATACCAAGATGAACAGTTATTTAACACTTTATTTTTAAAATGATTACTATAGAAGGTTACTATAGCTTTGTCTCTGAAATTGTAGTTATTTGCCATCTGAAGTGGAGAACTTGTAGCATTTTTTGCAGCTTGGTCTGCAACCTCGTTTCCTTTTATCTGAGAATGACCAGGGACCCATATCAAGGTAATGGAGGGGTTTCCAGCTAGAATGTTTCGTATACTGTTCGCATAGTAGTTGCTATTAGAAATGTTCCGGATCGATTCAAGAGCAGACAGGGAGTCGGTGCAAATGGCGAATTTGCCAGGCTTTCCTTTAATGTAGGACAAAGTTTCATAAATCGCTATTATTTCGGCGGAATAAATAGAACTGTATGGGGGCAGTAAGAAATTTCTTATGATGCAGTTATCAGTGGTTATGCTGAAAGCGGTATTATTTATGTCCTTGGATCCGTCAGTGTAAATAAACTGATGATTTGGTAAATGATTTTTTATAGAGGCAAACATTTTTCTGTACTCCGTACTATTAGAGGTGGATTTGCTGCGTTCGTGGAGTGATGTATTTATGAGCAACATACCATTACACAATGGGAGGTATTGTGGTGATATGTGTTTTGCATCTGGTGGGGCCAACGGTAGTTCAAGTTTTTTGCAGTGACCTACTGATCTGAAAATGGCTGAGGGGACTTTAGGGACCTTCTTAGTTTTCTTAACCTTTTCGAAAATTTGTTTGATTGAAACGTTTCTTCCATATACCAAAGTTTTATAAAGTTTGGCTTCTATGATTTCTTTTTGTGCATAGATGGGTAATATGTTGGCTTCGATTAGCATATTATTGACAGGGGTTGAGCGTACAGCTCCAAAACACGCTCTTAGTGCTGCATTTATTAAGGTTTGAAGTGGCTTTAGTCGGGATTTAGGGGCATTTCCGTAAAGTGCAAGTCCATAGTTAATCTTTGATAGAATCAGAGATTTAACGACTGAGATCAGGGTAGAAGTACTACAGTTAAATTTTCGACTGGAAAGACATTTAACTATATTTAACCTTTTCTGAAGAGATGATCCTAACGTGTTAATGTGATCAGTCCATTTGTATCGTTCGTTGAAGGTTAGGCCTAATATTTTTAGGGAATTTACTCTAGAAAGATTAATATGCGTAGATTGGATGGTACAGTTACATTCTTGAAGTCTGCATATATGAATGTATTTACATTTAGTTTTTGAGAGTGAAGCTCCGGACTCTTTACAAAAGTTTTCAATTTGATTAAAGATACTATCCAAATTTAAAATTAATGATTTTTCTCGTCCTGATCTTATGATTAACGTAAAATCGTCTGCATAGCTGCAGAAGTCGATTTCCTTGTTTAATGTCAGAATATTACTGAGATTATTGAAGGCTATCATGAAAAGTATAACTGACAGAGGAGAACCCTGGGGTACACCATTATAGAGTGGGAAAGAGTTTGAGTATTGGTTTTGTATCCGAATAATAATCTTCCTGTTTTTCATGAAATTAATGACATATTTTAGTATTTTTGGACCAATTTTCCATTCTATTAGCTGTTTGACAATTGAGTGTATACCTACTCTATCAAATGCTCGTTCAAAATCAAGTGAAACCAGAGTAGCGTGTTTCTTTAAAGAGAGGCATTGTGCAAGCTGGTAATCTACATAAATTAGACTATCAGTTGTTGAGCTTCCCTTTGTAAATCCAAATTGTCGGTTGCACAGCAGTTTGTTTTCTGAAACAAACCACCACAACCTGTTGGCTATTATTTTATCTAATAGTTTAGATAAACAAGGATTTAGGGAAATAGGTCGGTAAGAATTTACTGACGTTTTGTTGGTTCCGGGTTTGTGTATGAGTATAACAATTGAACTTTTGTATTGTTGTGGGGAATATTTGTCAAAAATATTATTAAAAAGTTTGAGGATTCGTATTTTCAAACATGGGGGGGTCATTTTTATCATATCATATGTAATTTTGTCCAATCCAGGGGATTTACCTTTTAATTTGTTTAGTGTAGTGCAAAATTCAAAGTAACTTATATTTTGTTCGATTTGTTCAGCCTTGCGGCATGGTACCGAAGACAATGAAGAGCTTATAATGTCTTGTTTAAACATTTGGAAGGCTTGTGAAAAGTTTGAGTCAGAAGAATTAGATGACCAAAACTTACCGAATTCGTTCCCTATGTCGAAATTATTATTCAACAAGATGTTAGAATTATTTATCGAAGAGATGCAGTGTATATTATGTCGGGCCTTGTAACCGGTGAAATTTTTTATATTTTTCCAGATTTTATCGATAGGACTTTTTGGGTGTATAGCTGAAGTAAATGAGTTGATGGCTTCTTCTTTAGCTAGTTTAATTTTTCTTCTGTATATTGCGTTAGTTTTTTTGTAATTTACTAAGTTACTTTGTGTAATATTCCTTTTGAAGATATGCCATAACCTATTTTTCTCCGACTTAAGATCGTTTAATTCCCTATTCCACCAGTAGCATTTCTTTGGTGTTTTATGAGTTTGGGGTATTGAAAAGTTAGCTGATTGTCTAATTATTTTAACTATATTTGCATTTTCTTTATTAATGTTATTAGAGATAGGTTTTTGGGAGTCTGACTCGATACAGTGGGATTGAAACTTCGCCCAATTAGCGTATTTTGTATTAAATTGTGTTTTGAGAGGAGTGGTTGTAGGGGTAAAGAGGGGAAACAATGATATTATAATAGGGTAGTGATCGCTACCACAGAGGTCATCTATTACTCTCCACTCAGCATCCGATGCTAAAGTGGATGAACAGAAGGATAGATCTATGTGTGAGAATGATCCGTGGGTGTTAAAGTGAGTGGGTGATTTGTCGTTAAGCAAAATTAAGTCTGAATTTTTTATGTAGTTGCTTAATGTGTTTCCTTTAGGAGTATTCTTATTCGATCCCCAATCTTTATGATGACTGTTAAAGTCTCCGGTAACTAAAGTTGCTACTGGGAAATCAAAGACATTTTCTAAGTTGCATGTCGTGAATCGTGCGCCTGGTGGAATATAAGCACTATAAACTCTTAACTTTACTTTTGAAATAATTTCAATGCAAATACAGTCAAAATCCTGATTTATGCTTACTAGGGATTGTTGGAGTGATTTGTGGGCAAGTATGGCAACACCTCCATATCTGCTTAAAGACGAATTTGTGGAATACATATGATAATTAAGAGGAATGGGGATATTATTTGCAGAATGGATGTGCGTTTCTTGCAAAGTTATAATTTTAACGCTTGTTTCTTTAATGAGCTGTTGGAGCTCACAGTAATTATTCATATAACCGTTTATGTTCCATTGGATTATTTTAAGAGACATTCTGGATTGAAAAAGTTTAGAAATTGCATATGAGAAGAAGAGTTGTGGTAATTTTCTGAAGCTCCATGGTTTGACACACAGGATGAGTTCATCTTCATTAATTTATCAAGATACTTTGAGGTTCTATTGCCTTTGAGTTTTTTTTTATTTATGTCGAGAGTTTCTCCTAATTTGGAAGAGAATTGCATTTTAATTTTAAGCAAAGGGCAAGCAATTAAAGAGAGTAAGTAAGAAGTGGTATTGAATTTTAAGAGCAGTTTGAAAATTAGAATTGAGTAAGATGAAGTAAAATCGAGTGCAGTTTTTTGCCTAAGGGAAAAAATCAGGTTTTTGAAATTGATATCTCTTAGGAGAGGGTATAGGAAAGAAGAAAAGGAGAGTAGATAACTGTATAAATTACCATGATAGTATTGAGTTTTTAATGAAAGTGAGTTATGAATTAAATTTTGCCATTCTGTACTGACATAAATAAAGAAACTTAAAGTATTTCTACATTGATATTTTGTTATTGGTTCAGGTTTAGTACTTAGGTTTATATTTTTAGTACTTAGGTTCATATTTTTAATAGCATACGAGGGGGATACAGGAATTAACTTGGGGTAATGAAAGAATTGGTTAGTAAGAAAATGAGTAGTTTTTAAAATAGGTACTTTTTGGATTAGAATAGAAAGAATACTTGTATTATTGTCCAAGGTTATTTTATGACAGTAAATTATAGCTTGAGGATTGATTTTACAAGTGTTAGCCATATTGTGAAGTAAAGTTTTATTTATTTCGTTTTGATTTACGTGTGGCTTCTTTTATCCTATCCCTTAGTCTTTTTGTTGTATTTTTTGGTAGAATGATAGGAGAATTTGCATTGTTTGTTTGAGATGAAGAGCTAAGATGGTCAGTTTCCATTTCAGAGCAGGAGTTGTCAGCTTCGCTTAAGAGGTCTGAATAATCTTTTAAAAGACGTGGCTTTTTTGTATCAGCTGGTGCAGGCATAGAAGAAGAGCTAGGTGTTGGAGTAGCATTGTTTTTCAGCACAGTTGAGTATGGGGTTTTTTCGTGTTGATGGCGTTCTCTATATAATGATGCTGCTTTTTTCTTACCGACTTTTTCTAAGGTACTTATTGCCTGTATTTCCTTTTCTTTCAGGAAAACTGGGCAGTTTTTGTCATTGGAAGAGTGATTGTATTCTGTTAGCTTTGAATTCTTGCAGTTTATGCAGCATGATAGTCGTTCACATTTTTCAATAGTACCATCTACTATATGGTGTGCATTAGAGCAATTGGAGCAAAGTTTTTCATTTTTACATATTTTAGCGACATGGCCGTACTGAAAGCAGTTTTTGCACTTCAAAGGAAGAGGAATATATGGTCGTATTTTAACTTTTTCGTAGCCAATTGAAATATCGTTTGGGAGATTTGTAGATGCGAAAGTGATAATAATTAGTCCAGTTTCTTTAAGGCATCCATCTACGTTTTTGAGAATTTTATTCACATGTGTAACATTTTGACTTTTTAATTCTGATAAGATTTCACTTTCATTGATTCCCCTCAGGTCATTTGAGTAAAAAACACCTTTTGCGAAGTTCAGGCCAGGGTGTTCCTTAAGTTCAACTTGGATTTCTAGTGAGAGCGATGATAGTTGAATAAGTTTATGTGCCTGAACACATGTCTTTGTCTGGATAAGGATAGTGCCGTTTATTAATTTTTTGCATTGAGTTACTTCGCCTCCGGCGATATTGTCGATCACTTTTTTTATTAAAAATGGTGAGACATTAGTTAATGTTTCAGTGGATTTAACCCTTTCCATTATTAAAAATTTTTCGCCTGGAGATAATATACTCATTTTTTTGGTTTTATCTAATGTGATACCAAAAGGTGGTGTCGTCCCCCCACGATCCGGAGGAAGATTCATATTATTATTTAATTTGTTTGTTTGTTTCGGTTATATATGTATTTAAAGTTGTAATTTAGAAAATTAAATTAAATATTTATTTCACGAAAGAAAAAGAAACAAACACGTGCAGTTTTAATTATTTAGAGGCAGATCAGAGCGTAGTTTATAATAACTGTTCAACAAGAGCGCAGAGTATAAACTATATTAAAAAAGTTAATTTGTTTTTTTTTAATTTTTAAGCTTAAGGTCTTTTATTTTTTAAACAATTTCGATACTCATTGAGTATCATCTTCCTGAAAATGATACTCAATGAGTAATGAAGTATTGATTGTTATTTTTTTAATTAAATTGTTTAAAAAACAAAAGATCTTAAGCTTAAAAATTAAAAAAAAACAAATTATTATAAAAAAGGTCAAAAAATATAGATACATTATTAAAATTAAAAAAGTTATTAAAATCATTAATCATATCGTTGAACTGGCGCGAGTGTTTCTAAAAAATTATTAAAATACAAAATCCAAAGCCAATCATTTTTTGTGGCACCAGTGAAGACCATTTTCATCATGTAGATTGTCGGCAATTCGAGGCGCCAAATCATATTTGGAATGGTAAACAGCATCACACACCCAGCAAGAAACCATCGGTTTATTTATTACGGCATTTCGGCTTACAACAAGACATATTGTTATTTATTTAGTTTTAATTATTATTTTATTCTTTTTAATTAATATATGTTTTAATGTTCAGCACTCGGACAAAGAGGATTAGGTGTAGAATGTAAAAAGTTTAATAATCGATCAAAAAGTAAGAGAACTTGAGTGTATATAATTCTCAGAAATTCTTTAAACTGAAAACAAATTCGGTTGTTATTTTTGTTGTCTTATTGATATGTTTAAAAAAGATTTTAAATAATAAATATGCAGATATAGTTGTTATTACAGTTGATTCAAAAAGATTTGTGGTATATTTTCTCTCGCGAAAACTATAAGAAAGTTAAAAACAAGCACTTCAGTGATTTAAAATATTATTGGTGTTGTTGATTGTTTGTTAAGTTTGTAATATGATTGTATGTAAAGCTAAATTTACACGATTGAAATTTTCTTCAAAATTGCTCTTCAAAATGCTTTAAACTCGTGTAAACAGCAAAATTTATTGAACGAAAGCTTTGAAGATTTTATTGATGCCGTGTAAATAAGCATAAAAATCGCATCTGGCAATATTGATAACTATAAATAATTTGACAGCATGTTCATTCTTTTGATTCAATACATATCAACTGTTTTTATTTACATATGTTTGTTGCGGCAAGTGGCAATGTAAATAAATTTCTTAAACAATAAAATTAATATTAATAAATTAATATGAGTTAGTAAGTATTACATACTTAATGACTATATATTTCTGGAATAATATATCAATATTTTTAAAAGTGATACCATAAATGATAATTTGCGCAACAATCGCAAGCAACAGAAAAAGTGGACAGGAGATGAACTGAGACTGTTCATCGGAATGGTTGAAGTACGCGAACCGATTTGGAATTTTAAAATTGATGGGTGTAGAAACCGAAATGAAAAGGAGAAGTGCTGGTCAGAAATTGCTACTGCAACGAATCATTGCATAGCCGACTGCAAAGCACAATTTAACGCTGTGCGATCACTCTATAATGTAAATTGTTTTTTTTTTTTGGTTGTATGTTTTCTTCACATTTAAAAGTATTATATATTGAAGGCGGAGCACAGAAAAATAAATACCTCCAAAAGTGAACAAGGTGGCGCTACTTATGTATCCAAATATGAATTTTTTGCAGCTCTACACTTTTTAGATACTGTGAGAAATCGTGGATCAGGAGGTACAGAATCAAACTTCGACACCTCAACTAATGTTGCTTTTGAGGATTGGGATGATGTTGAAGAGCAGTTTCAGAATTCGGAAGCTCAATGTTCACTTGCAAGTACTGCTCTCGAAAATAGTACTCCTGCAAAGCGTAGAAAAGTGCAAGAAGTAAATGAAATCGACAGTTAGCGTTCAGAAGTTTACGAAAAATTTGGTCAATTTCTATGTCAGAAAGTGTCACAAGGAAAAGAAAACATAAGTTGGCAGAAGGGCTATGGAGAGTATGTTGGGCAGCAGCTTTCTGCATATTCAGAGTCAGATGCTCGCATGTGAGTTTGAAATGCATAGTACTCAAATAATATTTGATACGAACTTATATTTTCAGACTGAAAACTCAAATTAATAATGTCATCGACTCATTTGAAGCACATGAAAACAATTAACTTTGTTTAAAATTTTTTATTTTAATATTTAATATGTGAACAGAATGTGATTTCTTTTTAATATTTTATTTTTATTTTTTATATAGAAACATAACGGGATTTTAAGCTGCCAAATAAATGAATTGAACTTTTTATTTCGATTTATTGGGTTTTTAATTAATTTTTAATAAATGCTTGTATTTCCATGGAACTTCTCCTTTATTTAAAAAATATTCCGCGAATTCTTGTCGAATGAGTTTGGACGTTTCGCTTTGAGGACCTTGATTGCACAATGGATCTATCGAAGACAAAATATTCTCTGTCTGTACTTCTTCACGCCATCGTCCATCCGTTATAGATCCATCCGCATTCACTTGGTCGTAGTCTCTTTTTTGTGCATATGCATCACACTTGCGTTTGTTTAAAAAATTGTGTAGTGCACATACTGCGAGAACAACTTTGACAATATTTGGTGGGGAAAGTTCCATTGTTTTTCTGACAATGCGAAATCGGGCTGATATTAATCCAAACACATTTTCCGAAACACGCCTAAATCTGGACAATCTGTAATTGAAAATTCTTTCCTTCGTGTTTTGATTCCGAAAACTATATGGTTTCATAATATTGGAATTTAAGGGAAACGCATCATCTGCAACAATCACATATGGAACAGGTTTTTGGTCTACAGGGCAGTGCTTTCGGTTGAGGAAAATTCAACGTGTTATTATATAATCCATTCGGTAATGAACATCTACTGAATACTCCGCCATCGGACTCTCTACCCTTTGCACCAACATTGATGTAAACAAAATTGTAGTTCGCGTCCACAAGCGCCATCAAAACAATGCTGTTTTTCTTTTTATAATTGAAATATGCGCTTCCACAGTGTGCTGGTGCTATAACATCGATGTGTTTTCCATCTAATGCCCCGATTGAATTGGGAAAATTCCACGTTTAAGTTATACTTTTGGAAATGGGTTAATTCCAAACACAATGCTTTTTTTTCGTCTCAAGCTTTTTATTTCTTTTATGTAAAAGAAAATAAAAAAACAAAAACGGCAAGTAAGCTCTAAAATAATTAGCAACAAACAAAAGTAGTTGTTATTATTGTAAAACTTTCTGCTAAATTGTGCAAATGGTGCTTTAACTGTATATCATGCCTATTACATACAAATATACCTGTCTCCACACATGTTATTCATTAAGCAACATGGAAAAAGAGTTGAAAACAATAGAACAATAATAAAAAATTCAACTGTTTTTCAATGATTGTATTTATTTTTATTGCTTTTTCCTGGTTTTACCTGAAAAATGTTATCAATGTCATTTTGACGTTCTAATTTTACTTTGTCTCTGCGTTTTTTCCGTAATGTCACATTTTTTTTAATTAAGTCATAATCATTACTTGAGCTGTTTCGTTTGCTTTATGTGCATCGCTATTAAAAAGTGCAAGAAGTGATAAATTGATTAAGATAAAAAATAAAATAATAAAATCAATTATTTGGTGTTTTCAAGTGAATTTATAATCGCACGATGGTAAGTACAGCTAAAAATTTCCGTACTGTCACACAGTTATTTAATAAAATATCGTAAAAAATAAAATAAATAAAAATGTATATTAATATATTACGAAGGTTTGATCACTTTTTCTTGTTTTTATTTTCCGTGAAATAACTTTTTAGAAGAAAAAAAAAATATCACAAATTTCTTTACTGTCACTTTTAAGTAAAAAGGTTTTTTTTATTTTAAAAGCTTATTTCTCGAAAATTCTGATTGATTTCAATACTAATTAATTATTAATAACAATTTAATTATATATAAATTAATAATTAATAATTTTTATTTGCTCTGTCATCGTTTATATGAAAAAAAGTTCAAGTGCGCAACATGGTCTTTCTTTGAGAAATCTCATGGCAAGGGTGCAGCAGACGGCGTGGGAGCTGTTGTCAAGCGAACAGCGGATGGTCTTGTAGCTCACGGTGCAGACATTTGTAATGCGGAGTCTTTGTACAATATTCTGCTAAACAAGACAAATATAAAATTGTTTTACATAAACGTAAAAGACATTTTTGATATAAATAAAACATTGCCTAAAGACTTAATGACAATTCGAGGCACAAGAGATATCCACCAAATCATGACTAATAAAAAAGGTGAAGTAACTTATAGAAACCTGTCTTGCTATTGTGCAAATAATAATTGGATGGCCGGAAAATTATGCCTTTGTCATGGGTTTAAGGCAAAGTCAGCAAAAATTAACCGCTTAAAAAAACAAATAGAAAAAAAACCAATCGGGAATCAATTTTTTATGAAATATTCACAGATTCCGATGAATAGATTTGTTCTTGAATTTTTTGTTAATATAATTGGATTACTATTATTTTTTCTTTCGTTTTTATAAAAAAGAAAAAACAAACAGTAACCAAAAACAAAATAATGAATAAATGTTTAAGTTTTCGTTACACTTGAAATTTAAATTGGATTTTCTTTACTGTCACAAAAAATTCCGTACTGTCACTTTTTATTTTTTCAAGTTTCCAGCAAAATACAACAATTTCTTCCAAATTGTTTGAAGCAAATTTGTTACTTTAAATGTAAGCTGCACAAAAACAAATTTTTGTAAAAAAATTACTTTTTTTTAATTCTTGAATTATAAAAGGAAAAAAAAATAATTGGAATCTCTTCGAAAAATAACTTTTTGCTATTTTTTTTTGTTTTTTTTTAAGAAAAACATCCAAAGCTGGTAAATAATAAGTGAACGAATGCGATAGTAGGCTTTGTTCTAACATTTTTGCATTAATTTCTTAGTTTTGTAAATTTTTGTAAAAAGTGACATTCCGGAAAATATTTCACCAAAATGCAAAAAGCAAAACAACTTTTTTTTAAAGAAACTAAAAGTAATTTCGCAATCTGCACAAATCTTAATGCAAGTAAACAATTTCAGAGAATGAATTCCTCAACCTTAAAAAAAAATAAAAAATGCTCATGTACACTACTTTTGGAATTAACCCAAATACTCTCCCATTCCTCCTCTGTTGCTGGCATCTGTACTGTCATAACTAATAATCGATTTGTTATCGATTTCTCAATGAATATGTCATACGTAATAAAGTTTTGTCTTTTTGAGTATACCTACGAAAAACACACGTGTTTTTATGACAATTCTGGCGACGAGAAAGTTATTCTATTATTAATGCTCGATGGCAAATAAAGAATCCGATACAATTATAAAAAAAGAGACTGCAATAATGGCTAAAGTTTTTCATATGGATGCATTTGACGAGAAAACCATGAAGCGGAGCAGATGGGTACAGCGGTTTGAAACCGCCTTGATAATTTTTGATGTAGAACAGACAAAAAGGCACAGTATTTGCTCCATTATATGGGCACAACAGCATATGACAAACTTTGCGATAAAGCCTTGCCACGCAGTCCAGAAAATTTGTTATATAAGGACATCACAGACATCCTAGAAAAGTACTACAATCCATCTCCAA
Source organism: Germaria angustata (assembly GCA_963681545.1). Lineage (NCBI taxonomy): Eukaryota > Metazoa > Arthropoda > Insecta > Diptera > Tachinidae > Germaria > Germaria angustata. The sequence goes on from OY812998.1 coordinate 84,279,303, forward strand.
ATGAGATTTTGATGAACTTTAGATTCCACTCGAGGAAACAGAGTACGGCTGAGTCGGCAACCGATTTTCTGGTGGCACTTCGTCAGTTAGCTGAAGGTTGCAATTTTGGCGAATACTTGGATAAAGCAATAAGAAACCAATTTGTGTACGGGCTGTCAAATCATAAAATTCAAAGCCGGTTGTTGGAGAAGGCAGATTTAACATTACTTGATGCTGCCAATATTACAGAGGCGTACGAAAGTGCTGAAAAAGGGTTTGAAGAAATAAATAAGAACAACGAAACTATTGTAGAGTACAAGAAAAGAGGAGCACAAAGAAACTAAGAAACTCACCACAAATGGATGAAACCAACGTTCAATGTATAAGATGTGGCAGCGCTGGCCACACGGCAAATAAATGTAAACATGAAGCGAATGAGGCAGACGGAGGACGAAAGTTACGATGAGTGCGATTTCCTACAAATAAACAATGGGGAACAACCGGGACTAAGAGACAAAATCTTCTGTAAATTACTGATAAACAACAAGACAGTAAAATTTTAAGTGGACACCGGCGCACCCATAACAATTATGTGTGTGGCGGATGCCAAAAGGTTTCTTGGAAAAAATATAAAAGTACATAGTTCGGACTTGCGACTCTACAGCTATTGTGAAACACCCCTTGATTGCGTGGGGTTTGTTTGGGTTAACGTTAAAACAAAAAGCCCAGTGAAAGTAAAAATGTATTTGGTAAACTCGAATCGTAAACCGCTACTAGGAAGAGAGTGGCTGCGTTTGATACAATTGGACAGGGCGCAGATTCTGAAAAACAAACTAAAAATACCCTTGGAAGTAAATAGAATACAGGAAGTTATTGGACAAAAAGGTAAACTATTAAGCATTTTGGATAAATATCCCACATTATTTTCAGCCACGCCCGGTAAAGTTACAGGATTCCAAGCAAGAGATGCGGTACCTAGATTTTTAAAGGCCAGGCGTATACCATTTCCGCTATTACAAAAGGTCGAGGAAGAGCTAGAAAACCAACTGAAAGAAGGCCTATTAGAAGAAAAGGTGGATACAAGTGAGTGGGCCACTCCGGTCGTGGTGGTAAGTACAAGTAATAATGCGATCCGCTTGTGTGGCGATTACAAAATCACCGTCAACCCTGAATTACTTGTGGATGAACACCCCCTGCTGACAATAGACGAGCTCCTTAGCACAATGGCAGACAGCAACAAATTTTCGAAAACTGACCTGGCTAAAGCTTATTTACAACTTGAAGTACACGCGTAGGACCAGCATCTACTTACTATTAACACGCACAGGGGTCTTTACAAGCCAACTAGATTAATGTATGGTATATCATGTGCCCCATCAATTTGGAAACGTCTAATGGAGTAGTTACTGGGAGACATACTGGGAGTAAAGGTTTTCCTCGATGACATTAAGGTGACTGCTAAAGATGACACCGAACATCTCAAACGATTGGATGAAGTTTTACGGCGTTTAGATATGCATAATATGCGAGTTAATCTAAGCAAATCGCAATTTTTGCGAGACAGTATCGAGTACTGCGGATATAGTATTAACAAATACGGTATAAAAAATAGCGGCTAAGGTGGAGGCCATTCAGAATATGAAACGGCCCACAAATAAAGATGAGGTGCGCGCCTTTCTGGGGCTAATCAACTACTATGTTCGGTTCATTCAGAACTTGACATAGTGTACCCTTTGAATCGACATTACACAAGGACGTAGAATTTAAGTTTGATAAGGAGTGCGAAGCAGCGTTCAACAAGGTAAAACTAAAAATGCAATCCGATGCAGTCTTGGTACATTATGACCAAAAAATCCCCATCATGTTGGCTGTCGATGCAAGTCCAACGGGCGTTGGAGCTGTGTTGTGTCACGAATACTCTAATGGTGAGGAGAAACCTATACAGTTCGCATCGCGTACCTTAAATAAAACACAACAGCGTTATAGTCAGGTGGACAAAGAGGCTTATGATGTTATATCCGGAATAAAAAAAAAATTACCAATACATATACGGCCGTAAATTCACCTTAATAACAGATAATAAGGCGATCTCACAAATTTTCTCCCCAAACAAAGGGTTAGCAATTTTGTCAGCAACGCGCATGCAACACTACGCAATATATTTGGAGTCAATTGACTATAAAATTCGGTTTCGTGGATCAAAAGAAAATGGCAACGGAGACGCCTTCTCCCACTTGCCGGCTCCTAAGATGACCCGTTGTAACGGAGAAGTGGATCAAGTAGAAACGGAAGCCATTGAAAACTTACCTGTAACGGTGAACGAATTAAGCGCAGCCACTAAAAATGATAGCGAATTAAGGAAATTAGTTGAGTGCGTTAAATATGGACGGAAATGCGACATGGAATCCCGTTTCGCCATAGATCAAAACGAATTCTCCTTACAACAAGGATGCCTGCTGAGAGGGGTTAGAGTTTACATTCCACCGAGATTAAGAGCGAGAGTAATTAATGAGCTACACACCGGTCATTTTTGAATGGCTAAAATTTAATCGTTGGAAAGAGCTTATTGCTGGTGGAAAAATTTAGATCACGACATCAAAAAGATGGTCTTGGATTACCGTGCTTGCCAAAGTTCGAGAACGAATCCTACATCAGAGCGCGTACACTGTTGGTTGCCGCCAAAAAAAAGTATTTGAAAGGCTGCATGTGGACTACGCGTGTCCGTTTCTCGGTAAATATTTTTTCGTTTTGGTGGACGCATATAGTAAATGGCCTGAGGTGCTATTGGTATCTGAAATTATGACTAGTACCACAATGAAGGTATGCAGGAACATTTTTTCTACTTTTAGTATACCAAACGTCCTGGTTAGTGTCACGGCACTCAATTTAAGTCTCTCGAATTCAAGAAGTTTTTGGAAAGTAATGGAATCATACAAAAACTAGGTGCACCTTACCACCCCGCAACCAACGGACAGGCCGAACCGTTTATACAAACTTTCAAAAATAAGCTAAAGGCGGTAAACTCTCAACCAAACGAAATTCAAAAATACCTGGACCAGATACTATTAGCATACCGCAGAGCAACTCACCCAGCCACTCAAAAATCTCCAGCAATGGTTATGTTTAACAGACAGATCCAATCCAGACTAGACCTATTGCTTCCAAGTAACATCGTTGGGGATCCAGAACGCCTACCCGTCACTAAACAATTCGCAGTTGGAGATAAAGTTGCAGCACGAGAATACATTGGCAAGGATAGATGGGAGTTCGGACGGATTATCCAGAAGAATGGCGACCTCCATTACACAATCAGATAGGAGAATGGGCGCGATTGGCGAAGGCATGTGGACCAAATACGCAAGGTGGGCGAAGTGGCAGAGATCAGTAAACCATGCCAAAACGAAACTTCAGCGAGAATTGATGAGAGTAGAGGGTATGAACCATCGGGAACAGTCATGGGATCAACAATAGGTGAGAGTAACATGTATGACCCACCCGACGCAGTTGCACCTGGACCGGAACATGTGTCTGCAGGCGAAGTGCCTGCCGAGTCACCAGTGCGAAGGGACCAACAAACAGCCAGGCCGCGACGTATTCGAAATCTTCCTAAACACTTTTTGGACTATCTATTAAAAGTCTAACAATTTGTAAAATATTACATTCGATTACATTGTATATTTATTTGTAAATTCTATCTTTATATAATATTCGGTATAATATATATTACTCTTATATGAAGTATATCCCAGTGAATTATAAAAGCCGGGAAAGATGTCATAACTAATAATCGATTTGTTATCGATTTCTTTATGAATATGTCATACTTAATAAAGTTTTGTCTTTTTGAGTATACCTACGAAAAACACACGTGTTTTTATGACATGTAACAATAGATATTATTTTTGATATGTGTTTTTATTTATTAAATTAGGTTTTACCTTTAAAAATTTATCTTTTAATACTTTATATAAAGCAGCGCAGACTTCAGGTATAATATTGCATATCGATGATCTTGATCTTTTAAACAAGAATATTAGGCTTGCGTAACTGTCCCCAGTCGCTAAAAATCTCAAAGTAATTGCCAGGCGTTATCCGGGGCATATATAGATTTCCGCATATTAGTATTGAGTAAGGTGCCTGTCGGAATGGACAGATATATCACAGTGGTAAAGCGCGGGCGAAGCCCAAATTCTTCAAAGATCTCGTCTGTTCCCAAGATATCCAGGCATATCGACGCCGCCTCAACTAATCGCCAAAACCGTTTTAAAATATTGCAAGATGAGAGCGACAAACCCGAAGAATCTTCGAAAAAAAACCTCAAAACCACCACCAATCTACCTGAGACAAAAAAATTCAAACACAATTAATAAAAAACTAATCTCGGTCATTGGTAAAAAGGCTTTTCACATTGTTCCAATAAAACGTGGTAACATTGATGAAACAAAAGTTCAAATATATAATGAAAAAAAATTCCGCAAAATGGTTACTGAATTTGAGAAAAATAATACAAGTTTTTACACATTCCAGCTTAAGAGCGCTAAAGGCCTACAGGTCGTATTGAAGGGCATAGATTCTTACGTTATCCCTACTGAAATAAAAGAAAGGATTCAAGGTAAAACATGTATCTAACATAATAAACAGGGAGAAGATCCCCCAACCTCTATTTCGCGTTGAACTGGAGCCAAACGATATAATATTGAAGAAAAATGAGACCCATCCCATTTATAACTTAAAATATCTATTATATCGGAAAATCACGGTTGAAGAACGACACAAGCCCTCAGGACCCGTACAGTGCCATAACTGTCAAGAATATAGCCATACGAAAAGTTATTGTAAATTACCTACTGTTTGTGTTGTGTGCGGTGAATTCCACGAGACTGCCATTTGCAAAAAGTCGAAAGATCAGAGGGAAAAAAGTGTAGTAATTGTGGAGGTAATCACACTGCTAACTACAGAGGATGTCGTGTGTACTCCTTCTCTAAACAGGCTATGAGTCAAAAGCCTAAAGTAACCCCAGCGCAAACAGGAAATACGTCCTCCGCCACTTATTTTCTAATGGCCCAACCAATCACTCCACAAGTATCGTATGCTGACGCTGTGAAGATCAACTCTGTTCCAGTGCAAAAAATTTCACCACCAAATAATACAACAAATGCAAACGCAAGCTTTAATTTCAGTCGCCTTGAAACTACTATTGATAATCTGGTGCAAACTAAACAACTTTGCAACAAATATGATTAGCATGATGCAAGAAATGCTGCGAATGCAGAACACACTGCTTCTAGCATTAGTTAACAAGCCATGAACACGTTAAAAGTATGTTTTTGGAACGCAAACGGCATTCGCCAACATAAAAATGAACTTGAGCACTTCCTCACGGCAAAAAATATTGATATAATGTTGGTATCTGAGACTCATTTGACTTCGAGAAGCCTCTTTAAAATTAGTGGCTACACCTTATATGATACAAAGGACCCGAGAGGAAGAGCATGCAAAGGAACAGCAGTTCTAATAAAGTCAAGACTCAAGCACTATATTCTTGAGAACATTTGTAAAGACCATCTACAAGCAACAAATATTTGCATCGAAAAATTTTGTTCAAATCTCGTGTTATCATCGATTTACTCCCCTCCCAGATTTTCAATCACTGGGGATCAACTCGAGGATTTTTACAAAACTCTTGGACCTTGTTTCGTAGCAGCTGGTCACTACAGGGACCATACGATTCCCAGAACATACGTTCTGGGGATCGCGTCTTATTACACCTAGAGGTCGAGCATTGTTCAAATGAATTTCAAAAATGGGTTTGGATGTCATGTCGAGCGGGGAGCCCACATACTGGCCTACTGACATACAAAAAATTCCGGATGTTATAGATTTTGGCGTCATGAAAAATATCTCTAGGGATTTAATTCATGTTGAAGCTTCTCATGATCTCTCCTCCGATCACTTTCCAACGATCGTTACAATTCGTAACCCACTAAGAAGTGACTTACCTCACCCATATGCTAAGATGATAAATCATGTTAATTGGCTGGGGTTCAAAAAATATCTCAGTAGTCATTGTACGGAGAACATCACGCTAAGAACTTCCGATCATATTGAATTTAACATTGCTAATCTTACTGAAAATATTAAACAGGCTGCTAAACATGCCACTACCTCCCATCCGCAGACTGGGTTTAATAGAATTTATTCTGCGGATATTGAACGTCTCGTATGTGAAAAAAGAAGAGCTAGAAGGGAATGGCAACAGCGCAGATCACCCCAACATAAAATCAGACTTAAAGAATGCACTAAACGACTCCAAAAAATACTTGCATCTGAAAAATCTACTTCCCTTAAAAACTATCTGGAAGGTCTCGATGTCACAGCAGCGGATCTATGAAATAATTCCCACGAAATAAGTCCCACTTTTAAAACGCAATAAGTCCCACCAAAAATTGCTTAAACAAATGAAATAACTCCCACGAAATAAGCCCCACTTTTGAAAACGAAATAGGTCCCACCAAAATGAAATGATTTAAAAATTTACTTGAAATGAAATAACTCCCACTCAAAATGAAATAACTCCCCCTTGAATAATATATTTCTTAAATGAATTAAGACCCTCTTTCATAAACGAAATAAGTCCCACTTTTTCACTGTTTAATGCGATTTCAAATAAGAAGTATTTGGCTCTTCGAAAAAAAAACACACGTCGAATAATATGAATAATCAAAGCAGAGGAATAATAAAGAAAAATCGTATGCAAGCTTGCAGAAGGCTTCTTAATGGAATGGATATTACGAATTTTGATAGGGTTCCAGAATTTATTATTAATTCTTTTTTCGGTCAAGGAACGTATAGAGAACGCCTACTAGTAACAACGTTTGGATTCGTAAATGGATTAAGTACAGATCAATTGTTCTTATTATTAGATGGAAACCGTTTCGGAAGGACCATCAGATTAAAATTATCGACCTTTATAAATGGCTTGAAGATCCAGTGCATTGTAGACGGTATTATAGTTTTAACGTGGCATTGGGATTAGTTGTATTTTGTAATGGTGATATTAGAAAACATGGAACATGAATTCCAATTTCCTACTAAACATATAATAAAACACATACATACGTAATTACGTCAACAATTTTTTTAATATTGTTTTTCCACTAGTTAAATTCGGTACCTATTTGTACACATTTCTTTAAAGTTTTTTTATTATAGTAAGTATAAAGTAATTAATAACAAAAAAAGGAGAGCCATGAGAGATAAGGACAAAAATTATAGTTGTCCCTTTTACGAAATGTCCAATATATAATTTTTGCATAAGAAAAAAATGAGAAAAAAGCAATAATGATCTTATATTTCATGGCTCTATCGCACCCCTCCATAAAAAAATCATTTATTTATCAGATAAATATTTGAAGGGTTTCATGAACTTCTGCACGACAGAATGGACATACTAGTTTACTGGTTTGATCAATTTTGTGAGTTTGCATTGTAAGACAGCATTCACTGCAAATTTTCAAGTGCTTACAAGAACAAATAAGATATTTGGCTGCTTTATGAAACAAACCACGCACATATTATTATTAATTGTATTCTTGTTGGTTTCAATATGGTTTAACGACTGGTCTTCAATGTCCTCTTCCAAATATGATAATTCTTCAAAAAGATCTTCATCAGGCTCCATTTGTACAATTAAATTATTTTTTGATAACACCAGTTGGTCAAGGAATTTAGAAGGAGTTATAGTACCTTGTAAGAGATCATTCTTGAATTTCGAAATCATATCTGCTTTCAAGACACAGGACTTTTTAATACGCTTTTTTCCCACACTACCATTGGTATTCATCAATAGTTCAAATTTTCTTACTTTTTCAAATTCTTGCATTTGTAAAAATGCTACAAATTTGAAAAAAGTAGCCTTGTTTGGAATGCTTTTTCCTATGACGATATTGTAAGCTTCCATTGCAGACGTAGTGCGGATTTCAGAATCGAAAACTGAAAAGTTATGTGGACCGATCTGTAATAATGAAATCATAACACCTTTTTGTAAATATTATATAAAAGGGAATATTGTACCTTTTGCATCCATTGATTCTCAAAATATTTTATAAATGATTTGAATCTATCCAAAGCGTTCAATTTTCCTGAATCTTCGGTTAGTATTTGGAAGCTATCCGAAATGTGCATTCCAGGTAATAATGGAAGAGATAGAAATTTGTGATAAATTCTAGACGCTTCTTTATTTTGCCGAATATATTGAGCGAGCCTTTTGTCCTTCATGGTTATGAAAAATGCAAAATTATGAAAATGAAATAAGTCCCACTTAAAACGAAATAAATCCCACCAAAATATAAATTTAGGGGTATGAAATAACTCCCACTTTACAAAACGAATTTATTCCCACTCAAAACGAAATAAGTCCCACTTAAAATAAAAACGCGTAACGAAATAAGTCCCATCAATTGACGAAATAAGTCCCACTTTTAAAAACGAAATAACTCCCACTTTCAAAACAGCAATTTTTTGTGGGACTTATTTCGTTTTTAAAAGTGGGACTAATTTCGTGGGAGTTATTTCATAGACCCACAGCAGCATCTAATTAAAAGGGTCTATGAAATAACTCCCACGAAATAAGTCCCACTTTTAAAAACGAAATAAGTCCCACAAAAAATTGCTGTTTTGAAAGTGGGAGTTATTTCGTTTTTAAAAGTGGGACTTATTTCGTTACGAGTTTTTATTTTAAGTGGGACTTATTTCGTTTTGAGTGGGAATAAATTCGTTTTATAAAGTGGGAGTTATTTCTAAAAGCATATCAGCATTTATTAAGTTATATACAAAGGAGCATTATTGATCTGTCACAAGCAACCTTTATAACAGATTATGAAACAGGATTGAGAAGCGCAATTGAAAAAAGTTTCCCTGATTCAAAAATATTTGGTTGCTGGTTCCATTATTGCCAGGCATTGCGTCGATTCATAACCATGAAGGACAAAAGGCTCGCTCAATATATTCGGCAAAATAAAGAAGCGTCTGGAATTTATCACAAATTTCTATCTCTTCCATTATTACCTGGAATGCACATTTCGGATAGCTTCCAACTACTAACCGAAGATTTAGGAAAATTGAACACTTTAGATAGATTCAAATTATTTATAAAATATTTTGAGAATCAATGGATTCAAAAGGTACAATATTCCCTTTTACATAATATTTACAAAAAGGTGTTATGATTTCATTATTACAGATCGGTCCACATAACTTTTCAGTTTTCGATTCTGAAATCCGCACTACGTCTGCAATAGAAGCTTACAATAGCGTCATAGGAAAAAGCATTCCAAACAAGGCTACTTTTTTCAAATTTGTTGCATTTTTACAGATGCAAGAATTTGAAAAAGTAAGGAAATTTGAACTATTGATGAATACCAATGGTAGTGTGGGAAAAAAGCGTATTAAAAAGTCCTACAAGGTACTATAACTCCTTCTAAATTCCTTGACCAACTGGTGTTATCTAAAAATAATTTAATTGTACAAATGGAGCCTGATGAAGATCTTTTTGAAGAATTATCATTTTTGGAAGAGGACATTGAAAACGAGTCGTTAAACCATATTGAAACCAACCAGAATACAATTAATAATAATATGTGCGTGGTTTGTTTCATAAAGCAGCCAAATATCATATTTTTTTCTTGTAGGCACTTGAAAATTTGCAGTGAATGCTGTCTTACAATGCAAACTCACAAAATTGATCAAACCAGTAAACTAGTATGTCCATTCTGTCGTGCAGAAGTTCATGAAACCCTTCAAATATTTATCTGATAAATAAATGATTTTTTTTATGGAGGGGTGCGATAGAGCCATGAAATATAAGGCCATTATGGCTTTATTTCTCATTTTTTTCTTATGCAAAAAGTTATATATTGGACATTTCGTAAAAGGGACAACTATAATTTTTTGTCCTTATCTCTCATGGCTCTCCTTTTTTTGTTATTAATTACTTTATACTTACTATAATAAAAAAACTTTAAAGAAATGTGTACAAATAGGTACCGAACTTAACTACTGGAAAAACAATATTAAAAAAATTTTTGACGTAATTACATATGTATGTGTTTTATTACATTTTTAGTAGGAAATTGGAATTCGTGTTCCATGTTTTCTAATATCACCATTACAAAATACAACTAATCCCAATGCCACGTTAAAACTATAATACCGTCTACCATGCACTGGATCTTCAAGCCATTTATAAAGGTCGATAATTTTAATCTGATGGTCCTTCCGAAACGGTTTCCATCTTAATAATAAGAACAATTGATCTGTACTTAATCCATTTACGAATCCAAACGTTGTTACTAGTAGGCGTTCTCTATACGTTCCTTGACCGAAAAAAGAATTAATAATAAATTCTGGAACTCTATCAAAATTCGTAATATCCATTCCATTAAGAAATCTTCTGCAAGCTTGCATACGATTTTTCTTTATTATTCCTTTGCTTTGATTATTCATATTATTCGACGTGTGTTTTTTTCGAAGAGCCAAATACTTCTTATTTGAAATCGCATTAAACAGTGAGAAAGTGGGACTTATTTCGTTTATGAAAGTGGGACTTAATTCATTTAAGAAATATATTATTCAAGGGGGAGTTATTTCATTTTGAGTGGGAGTTATTTCATTTCAAGTAAATTTTTAAATCATTTCATTTTGTTGGGATTTATTTCGTTTTCAAAAGTGGGACTTATTTCGTGGGAGTTATTTCATTTTTTTAAGCAATTTTTGGTGGGACTTATTTCGTTTTTAAAAGTGGGACTTATTTCGTGGGAGTTATTTCATAGACCCAATTAAAATACGTATTTACCCCAAACATATGTACTGGTGCTGTCGATTTGCCAAGTGTAGTTTCTCTACCCCCTCGACCCATAAAGTTTAAGATGCGTGATGTAAATAAACTTATTGCTGAAACCAACCCAAAGAAGGCCCCGGGTATTGATGGAATTAGTAACAAGATGCTGATGAAGTTGCCTCGTATTGCTATTAGAATCCTGTTGTTTATTTTTAATGGCATTTTACGACTAGAGTATTATCCACACATCTGGAAACTTGCCATGGTCAAAATGATTCCAAAGGCGGGCAAAGATCTTACCAAGGCTGAGTCTTATAGGCCAATAAGTTTACTGTCAACAATTTCAAAGCTCTTCGAAAAGCTGCTCATGACAAAATTGTCCCCAATTCTAAATGATATTCGTTGCATACCGGACCATCAATTTGGGTTTAGAAGTCAGCATAGCACCATTGAACAATGTCATAGATTGGTACATTTTATAAGAAGAACATTTGAAGAAAAGAAGTATTGCTCTTCCCTCTTTATTGATGTTTCTCAGGCATTTGATAGAGTGTGGCAGGAAGGCCTTATTTTAAAATTGAAGACATATCTACCAATAAACATAGTAAATCTTTTAGAAAGTTACATTCTTGCCCGGAAGTTCACTGTTGTGGAAGGAGACTTCATGAGTGTGCCCGAAACTATCTCATCCGGTGTGCCACAGGGGAGTATACTGTGGCCAGTTTTGTATTTGATTTATACCTGTGATATGCCTTTAAGCAGTAATATCCTAACTTCTACATTTGCCGATGATACAGCCTGCCTTAGCATGCATGAAAACCCTCACGAGGCATCCCGATATCTTCAGGAACATACTAACCTGTTGGAGCTGTGGTTGATCTTATGGAGAATAAAAGTAAATGAACAAAAGTGTGTTCATGTCACATTTACCCTACGAAGAGAAACTTGTTCCCCCATTCGATTCAACAATCAACTTGTTCCTCAACATTCACAGGTGAAATACCTTGGTATACATCTTGACCGACGGCTTACATGGAAACAGCACATTGACTCTAAGCTAACACAAATGAAGCTTAAATTAACCAAGATAAACTGGCTGATTGGTAGAAATTCTACCCTCAGTCTAGATTGTAAACTTTTTAATATACAAGTCGCTTTTGAAACCCATATGGTGTTACGGAATTCAGCTATGGGGCACTGCTTCAGCTTCCAATGTAGAGAGAATACAACGTATGCAAAACAAAATTTTAAGGTTAATATCATCGGCTCCTTGGTACATGAAAAATTCTATTTTACATCGTGATTTAAATATGCCACTTGTGACCGCTGAAATTGCAAAATATGCAGGCAAATATTTAACAAAACTCGAGTTCCATCCTAATCCCCTTGCTCGTAATATCTTGAACTTTACTGGACACATCCGCTTAAAAAAGAGGGATACTACGGCTTTAATACGTCACACTCCAGATGAAACTTTTTGAAAATATTTTTGTGCTTAACACGACATTTATGTATTTTTAATTACTATCACTAAGTTTATGTCCGACACTGGTTGGGCCTAATTATTGTATCTATGTTTAAGATTTGAATACTTATTGTTAGTTCAGATTAATGAAGATACAATAAATAAAATTAGTGGAAAAAATTACTATTTTAAGTTCAATGCCGTTTATTTAATTAATAATAAATAAACCTTGAAACTAAAAGAAATTTTAAGCCAACTGCGTATGCAAAATTTAGTCAGGGTTTAATGACTCTTACTTGCTTTTACAAATAAGCAAAAATACGAAGGTAATATTATTTCCCTTTGCAGTCAGAAAAAGAATTAATTCTTATATGTGTTAACATGCTGCCCGCACAAATGACTGGCATGACTCATAACAACTAACACCCCTTGCTAATTCATTACAAATTAGATTTATAGAATTCAATAGATAAGAAGATTAAGCCTGGCCAGTGTTAACATTCGGTAGTTTGATGCCGAGGGGCTGGAGTTGGACTGAAGCCGGTCTTCCACCTTTTATACCTGCAGATCGTAATGATGACAGTTGTCGATATCAACGCAAGCGCTGCGTATCCGACAATTATCCCATGGTTATTATGTTTGACTTCGCTTGCAAGGTACGTCGTTTTGGAGATTTGGGATAACTCTTGCTGAACTAATTCTAGTTCATGTACTGTTGGCTTGATTTGGTTTGCGCTGAAGTTCATACTGTCAACTGTTTTATCCAACCAATTACGGGATTAAAGTTCGTTGGTGAAGCTTGTAGAGACGTGACAATTTGTTGACGATCTTGTATGGTAATGAGGTCATTTTTATGACACAGTCAGGGCGCATGGTTTCTAATGTAATGTGTATAATGTCATTACCTCATACTGCATTCAACTTGATAGTATCTGATGTGGAAAACACAAATTGATTTGGACGATTTAGCTGCTGCAACACTGTGGTATCTTCCAGCTTACGGAAGATGCATCTTGGATCAGTTTGATCATTTAGTAGATCAATTTCACATTTGTTGATCATTGGGCTACGAGTTGCTTGATATATTGCTGGTATGCCTGGACAGATTAGTTCGTCGTCGCGCAATTTCCAGCAAGTGTTAATTTCATGTTGTGTAAGAGCTGGTACTCTTGTGGATCAGTAAGGGGTAGATTGATGGTGAATATTACGTGGTTCTCTGCGATAATTCCATTGACCTTGATGAGCTTGTATACTTCTAATAAGTTGTTTTGATGAATCGGTAACTGCAGGTTTGCTGGTAAATGAGCCTTTATCTTCCTGATTTCTTCATTGAGTTGTTGAGGAGTCAGTAACAAAGTATTAATTTTGTCGTGATGGCTATCAATTAGAACGTCCATGATTGCCAAGTGTATGCGTTGTACATTGTTGGTGACAATGAGCATTTGCACGGAAAGCATGAGTATGCATTGTTCGACCTTAACATTGTGGAGTTGATTGCTAGTTTCCTTAGTAGCCTGTCTAAATATTCATCATTTCTTTCAAGCTCCTTAATTGTTTTTACATTTGTGTTTCGTAGTTAGAGTCTAAAACGCCAAATAGTGAATTGGCAATATTTCCAACTATGTCGATTGCCCCCCTTTTCTTTCTTTTGACAGTGAATAGATTGAATTCTGTCTGCAAGTGTTCTTTTACATGATCAAAGTAGTCCAGCAGAGTCTTACATGTCACCTTGTTCAGCGTACTGTTGCATAGATCCTGAAGCATTATTGTTCCATCAGTCAAAATATTTATCTGATGCTGATATGGTTCAAGATCGAAGTACACAATCATCTTCCAATTCATGGACATCAGCCTTACAATGCTTATCCGTTCAAAATAAATGCCAGGTTTGTTGTTGAACTTGGTTATGTTTATTTGATTTGCCATGGCTACAGGAAAAAACAACAATGTTAATATAGTAAGCAGCAAGGTTGAGTTTAGGCGTGAATGTTTTGTTGGAGTTGCTTCGCCGTTAGTGTCTCTGATGCCTTAACTTTTTTCGCTGGACAGGTTATGGGCAATGATGCCACTTGTGATATTTCTTCAGATTGCTCTTGTGCTTCATTAATTTCCGGAAATAGTGGAGCCAATCTGTGGATAGGTCGTTTGAAGGTTCCTCTTTGAGTTTTTACATCGCACACCCTTACCAAGCCATCATCGCCCTTATATACCTTTATTATTCGCCCCAAGGGCCATTGTAGCACTGGAATATTATCTTCCCTAACTATTACCAACGTGTTTGGGTGAATCTTGCTGATTGCGCTCTTCCATTTATGCCGCTGTTGTAATTCGTTAAGGTATTCCTTGGACCATCGTTGCCAAAAATTATGTTTGAGTTGTGACACGAGTTGCCATCTGGTTTGTAAACTTCCTTTAGGAAATTGTGACCGAACATCAACGCTTCAGGTTAATTCTTCACCAATCAGAAAATGCCCTGGAGTGATAGCATTTAGATCGTTGGCATCTGATGAGTTTGGAATGAGAGGTCGAGAGTTCAGCATGGCTTCAATTTCGATCACTACAGTTTCTAGTTCTTCGTATTTAAGTGATGCCATTGAGACATTTTTCATTAACATGTGCTTTGCTGACTTTACTGCTGCCTCCCACAGTCCTCCAAAATGGGGTGACCTTGGAGGGATGAACTGAAAATCGATTCCCTATGCTGCATGCCTCAATGATCGATTCCTGTGTTGGTTTTGCATGAATGACGCTATTAAGCTCACTTAGTTGATTTCGGGCACCAACAAAATTTGTTGCGTTGTCGCAATACAGTGTTCTACAATGGCCTCTTCTCCAGGAATGACCGAGCTGGTTGCACTCGATGATTTGGAAGGTTTCCCATTATTTGATTATACATACTTGGCCTTGCCCTTGTGCTAGCAAAGCTTGAGGGCCACAATGATAGTGTTCTTTATGTATTTTTTCTATCAGGAGTTTCACAAGTGGATCTTGGCTTGGTAGTATCATTTGATGGATAGCAACGAATTGCTGTGTTGAAGAGCTCAGTCGTCCACCTACTCTAATTATACCTTCTTCATCCAAAAATGGAGTTAGCGAGCTTAGCGGATTCGTTTTTGGTACATATTTATCCTTTTGAGGTCATCGAAGTCGGATGTTTGTATTTGTCGTACAATTAGCTTGAGCGCTGCGTCGAGTTCCATTGGAGAAAGCTGAATATGTTCTGCTCGAGATTCTTTTGGCCGCCTTGTATTTCTAGAGAATCGCAACATATATGCGATGACCCTTTGTACATGTGTAAAAGAATTCTTCGACGGTATTGTATAAACCCAAGCATTTTGTTGGACTGAATGTTGAGTTGTTAAAACAGTTGCTGTATAGTCGAGGTCAATTGTTGATTGCCGTTTGATGGGACTTGACCACAGCGATTTGGGATTGTAGAGGAATAATGGCCCGTACAACCACATGGTACATGAAGATAACTCACGAGGTTTGATGCCTCTCGATAAGATGTCCGCAGGATTTTGTTTAGATGGGACATGTCGCCATTGGTCGATGGGCTACGTATATCGGTAACTTTCCTGGATGATTGCTTATCCAGCCAAGCACGATCTGGGAGTCAGGCCAGCAGAAGGATTTTTTGTTCTGCCAGCCCAGATCAGCCTTCACTCTTGCCGTAACTTCAGCTGCCAAAAGTGCTGCGCATAACTCTAAACGAGGTATTGTTTGTGGTTTTACGGGTGCTACGCGCGATTTTGGGCATAGACGATTGACTTTTACTGTTTTGTCTTTTTGTACTATTCTGATATATACTGCTGCACCATAAGCCTTTTCTGATGCGTCCGCAAAAGCATGTAGTTCAACGTTTGTTTCTGCTTGATTGGTAAATATATACCTTGGAAATCTTACGTTATTCAATTCTATTAGATCTTCCCTATAGGTTGTCCATTCCTTTTCGACTGCCGTAGGAAGATTCTCATCCCACTCAAGTTTCATTTGCCATATTTTTTGAAGTTGAATTTTTCGGGTTACCACCACAGGACCAATCAAGCCTAAGGGATCATATATGTGTGCCAAGTCAGAGCTCATGGTCCGTTTTGTTGTATTTTTGTGTTGTTGAGCATTGACCTTAATACAAAATACATCTGATTTCGGGAGCCACAAAAGTCCTAATGTTTTGGTTGATTGTGTTTTTTTGATTCAAAGTTGAGATTAACTTCTTGATCTTCGGCTGCAATTTCATGTAATAATCTTTTATGGTTTGAACACCACTTCTTTAGTTTCATGCCAGCTGTGGCCAAAATGGTTATCAATTGTTGTTATTTTATTAACGCTCCATGAATTGTATCAGCTCCCATTAAACCATCATCAACATAAAAATCTCTTCGCAGAGACAGTGCTCCATGTGGATATTGTTCCTGGTAATCATCTGCCAGCTTGACAAGACAGCGTGTTGCTAGGTAAGGCGCAGCCCTGGTGCCGTATGTTACTGTGTTCAGTTGATATACGTTGATTGTCTGATTTTCATTTTCTCGCCACAGGATTAGCTGTAAGTTTCTATCTTCCTTGTTAATCCATATTTGTCGATAAATTTTTTCAACGTCGGTCTTAATTACATACTTGTACATTCGAAATCGTAACAAGATTGCAAAGAGTTCACTCTGAACCGTAGGACCACTATGCATTATGTCGTTCAGAGATGGCCCCGAGGATTTATGTGCTGAAGCGTCAAACACGACCCTTAATTTGGTTGATGAACTATCTGGTCGTAGTACACAATGGTGTTGTATGAAGTAATAAGGAGAGCTAATTTCTTCAGCGTTGACCTTTGTCATATGATCCAACGATTCGTACTCTCTCATGAATGACACATACTGATCCCTAAGTGTAGGATTGGTTTTGAGGCGCCCTTCGATTGAGTTAAATCTTTTGTATGCTATTCCTTTTGACTCTGCCAGCGTTGATGGATGATTGTTTAATGGAAGTTTTACCACAAATCTTCCATCTGCCGCTCGAAATGTGGATTTAAGAAAGTGTGATTCACAATGCAGTTCGTCTTCTGTCAACTTTGTTGCTCTATCTGATGGTTCCTCAACCTCTCAAAATTTTGCAACTGCTTCTTCTAATTCCTTTGTTGTGCATATTCCGCAGACCTTGCTACTGATTGATGGTGATTCGACCCTTCCAGATATTACCCATCCAAGGACGGTATTTTGTAGTACTTGAAAATTGTCTCCCAATCTGAATTGGCCATCCATGAGTAGGTCAAAAATGATTTCTGCTCCTAGCAAGCAGTCAATTCGACCTGGCTTATTGAATTCTGGATCAGCTAATTGAATATTCTGCAAGATTCCCCAGGATTCAATATTTAAATGATGAACTGGCTGATCGGAGACAATTTTCGGCAGGATGTGGGCGTCTATTTCAGCAACATAACTATTTATTGTTGATTGGAACTGAATGCTTGTCTGATGGCGCATCTTGGTTTTGTTAACTCCGATACCTTCGACGCTCACGCATGTTTGTCTGGATCTACCGCCCAGGGATTTCCATAGGCCTTCCGTTATTAAGTTTACTTGAGAACCGGAATCCAGAATGGCTCGACATTGTATTAGCTGTCCAGTTACAGATGATAGTTGAATGACTGCGGTTCCTAATAACACATAATAGGGATTCTTATTGAGGTGATTAGTTGATAAGCTAACCTTATTAGACGTGTGGTCATGAGCCACTTCTACCTTTTTAAGAGCTGGCGGATGGAGTATTGATTGGCCTTTTGAGACAGCCTTGTTATTAAATATCTTCGCCTTGGGATTGTGTAGTAGGGTGTTATGGGTTGTAGTGCATCTACTACAATGTCGTGAAGTGCATTCCTTGACTCGATGTCCTGGCTTCAGGCAGTTAACACAGAGATTTAAGTCCTTCACCCATTTCCATCGTTGGTTTAATTCGGCATTGATGAATTTTCTACAAGCGTAAATTTTATGAGCCTCCCTGTTACATACATTACAAGTTTTATTAGGTTCTGATGCTGCCACCGAAGCGCAAATTCGTGATGTTACCCGTTCTAATTTTCCCCGTGTCTCCCAGGATTGAAATCTGCGCTCTAGAAAATTTAATAGTTCATCAATAGCGACCAATCGCCTGTTGTTGGTCAGATTTTGGTCGAAAGCAGTTTGGGTATCTTGATCCAATTTCTGTAATACAATATGGACCAGAATGACGTCCCAATGTTGCTCTGGTATTCCTTGTGCCTTCAGTCCATGAATGCATTCTTGTGTTATGTCGTGAAGTGACCTTAATGATGATGCAGATTCCCCTTTGATGGATGACTGCGATAATAGCTTGTTCAGTAGTGTGGATACCAGAAGCCTTTTATTGTCGTATCTGTTACTGATAAGTGCTGATAGTTTCCATCAAAGGTAGGTAGCGTTATTTTTGGGAGAGGTATATCGATGTCCCCTGGCATTGCTGTGCGACAAAGAGGACTTTCTGCATTTAGTTGCATATGTTGTTGCAGTTCAATCATGGCTGCTTCTGCCCTTTCTTCCATCTCATAATACGTCTGAATATTGTAGTCTTCAATGTTGTCGTCGTCAGTTGATGCCCACAAGGCCGCATTATTGGCTAATTCGACCTTGTATTTTTCGATGATACTTGCTTTAATGTTGTAGTATGATGAATGATGTTCAAGTTGCTGTTGTGCAAAAATTTCATCAATATTTCGAGTGAACGCCTTCATTAATGCTCGTTGATTCCGAAGGATTTTACGGATTTCAGCTAACTGCCGATTGGAAACTTTCCGTTTTTGTTCGCTTGACGGATGTGCTTCGTCCGTAAGTTTCAACAGATCCATTGATCCGTACTCAAACAGTTTTGTATGCTTTACAACAATTTGGGTGATTTTGTTGTGGTAATCTTCCACCAGGTAATCATCGTCCTCGGGCTTGTTTTTCATTGCCGTGATTACCTCACGATTTTTGTGGAATTCTGTAGCCAATTCTGTTAAGGCATCCAGCCTTTTGGCAAAATATGCTGGTGTTTTTCGATCCCTGGGATCCTTTGAGAAGTTCCTTGCGAGCGTTTCAATTTGAGCTCCCAAGTAGTGCTGGTTGCGCACTAGTTCTTCAAACTCCATTATGCAGGGTGTAGGTCGTAGATACTATTTTTGACGATTTTTTTGATGCAGAAATCTTTCTAGCTGCCTGGAGGATTGCTTGTTCTTCCAGTGTACTAGATTTGTTGATGCAGAATATAGGGCGTCGAGATTGTGATTGACGACTGTGTTGTAATCTTCCTAGCTGCCTGGAGGACTGCTTGTTCTTCCAGTGTAGGATACTTGTTGGATAACAATCAAAGATCACGTCGGGGTCACCAAATGTTAATGCTTGTGATTAACACTAATGTGAGTCGCCGGCACTTTAACCAGGACTCTTGTAAATCTTTAAAGGTTACTTGAAGATGAATCGCCGGCACTTGAACCAGGATTCGATAATAAGAAAAATACGCGTGTCTTTGATTGTGAATCTTTACTATATTAATTTATTTTGTATTTTACCTTTTCTTATATAAAAATTTTTTTGCAAAATCTACAACTTAAAAATATAAACAAAAAATACATACAGTGTAATTGAAAAAACTCTAATTACAGTTAAACAAACAAATAAAATAAATTGCAATTCATGCACAATAATTTAAACCAGCAAAAGGCGAGTGTTATCAGTTCAATGAATTTTGTCGCTGCTAATTAAATGATGTATTAAATTACTATTATAAGCTCAATGCCGTTTATTTAATTAATAATAAATAAACCTTGAAACTAAAAGAAATTTTAAGCCAACTGCGTATGCAAAATTTAGTCAGGGTTTAATGACTCTTACTTGCTTTTACAAATAAGCAAAAATACAAAGGTAGTATTATTTCCCTTTGCAGTCAGAAAAAGAATTAATTCTTATATGTGTTAACAAAAACGAATGCAAAACAAAATTTTAAGGTTAATAACATCGGCTCCATGGTACATGAAAAATTCAGTTTTACATCGTGATTTAAATATGCCACTTGTGACCGCTGAAATTGCAAACTATGCAGGCAAATATTTAACAAAACTCGAGTCCCATCCGAATCCCCTTGCTCGTAATATCTCGAACTTTACTGGACACATCTGCTTAAAAAAGAAGGACACTACAGCTTTAATACACAACACTCCAGATTATACTTTTTTTAAATATTTTTCTGCTTAACACCACATTTATGTATTATTAATTACTATCACTAAGTTTATGTCCGACACTGGTTGGGCCTAATTATTATATTTATACTTAAGATTTGAATACTTATTGTTAGTTCAGTTTAATGAAGATACAATAAATAAAAATTAGACGGAAAAAAATAGTATTGACCTTTTCTATTGATGGGGTGACGAGATTAAGTAAATAATCAAAATCGTCTGGTGACATGCGCACAAAGTTTTTGTATACGTCGGGATCATTCCTTTTCAATCGCTCCCTAAAAGAGACATAAATGCCATTACCTTCCAAAAGAAAAGGGCGAACCCAATGTTCCTTCTGTTTTGTCGTCGTCCATACTTATTAATTGTTTTTTTTTTATAATAATAAATTATTTCACAAAAGAAACAAAGATTTTTAAATATATTGAAAGAATATTTTGATCAAATTTTTGAAACGTTTAAATGAACGTCAAAATAAATTTTCAAAATTTTGATGAAACTTCAAAATCCCTTCAATCGTGTAAATCTAGCCTAAGTATGCCAATAATATAATGTATGTAGTATGTAGAAATTGCACAAATTCTATTTATTTACTCTTTAATTTTAAAGAACAAATTAAATCGAAAACTTCAAACACACGCAGAATGTAATTATCAAATATTAAATTTATTTTATTTATTTATATGTATAAGTAAAAGTTATAAAAATCTTAGACTGAGCTCAAAAAAAGTACGTCTTACTCACACGACAGTACATATTATTACGTTTTTACCTTTATAAAAACGCTTTCCGTGGGTTCTTTTATTACAATGAAATTAAACGCACAATTCTTTGATTTTCAGTACTTAACAGCTACTACTTTATTTAATTTAATACTACTGTACTATGCTCAAAAGCAATAGTAACCGCTTAATACACTTTACACGATCACGGTAAAGTCTAACAACTCACTCACTAATTAGTGACTCAACACTGTCTGTCTTCTGACTGAAGTCTGACTGAACTGAACTGACTGACTGAACGTTGATGTGCGCAGCTTATATACTCTTAATGATCATTTCTCGAATAATCATGATGTTTGTTAAAGTTGTTTACAACATCGTACACTTAAATTAAACATAAACACAAGCCACACACATACACGTACCCAATGTTCCAATGTCGACAGACAACAACAACAATAATCATGATCTTATTTGTTGTCGCTTTGCTAGTAAACAAGTAACTATGTAGCATGTCTGTATAGCTTTTATGTGTTCCTTTACCATTAGTAAACAAAAAGCAAATAAGAATAACAACAATTCAATAATTAAGAATAACAACAATTTAGTATATTCCAGAGCAATTACAATAGGACCGTTCACACCAAATTCGTAACAATATATATATATATATATATATATATATATATATATATATATATATATATATATATATATATATATATATATATATATATGTATATATATATATATATATATATATATATATATATATATATATATATATATATATATATATATATATGTATATATATATATATATATATATATATATATAAATATAATGTATATATATAAATATAAATATATAAGTATATATATATATATATATATATATATATATATATATATATATATATATATATATATATATATATATATATATATATATATATATATATATATATATATATATATATATGTATATATATAGATATATAAGTATGAATATATATATATATATATATATATATATATATATATATATATATATATATATATATATATATATATTAACGTGGTTTTATCTCATAGGGTAAAAAAATCATGTCAGAATTTTTTTGGGGGCACCAACCTAAAATGTTTCTTTCTGTCAGATTTTAGGATGGCCAAAGTTTGAGCACGATTGAAAGATGTTAACACGTGCCACTGGGACCTCAAAATTTTGAAAATCTCGATTTTTTTTGCAGTTTGGCGAATTTGCCGACCCATATCTCTAGAACGGTTTAATATATTTGCCCGTGTCATACATCAAATTGAAGGCGATACTGTTTATAATATTTTATATTTAATAAAAAAATACGTAAGGAGTACTCAATTCAAGATAATGAAGCCAATGTCCCTAAAAACATGACTAGGTACCCCTTAGAGTGAAGATGGAACCTATTGTGAAAAAAACCATTGTAATTATTATCAATTTTTGGAATGAAAACAATTATGTATTTAAAAAATCAAGTACAACAAATGTCTTTTTCATTTTATTCTTATTTAAATCTGTGATGACCTTGACTCTGCGCTCTGCCATGTCGTTCACAACTTTCAAGTTGTTTACCATCTTTTGCCCCTCCTGGTAGTTGATGTTCTGCGGCCAAGTTGCAGGATCTTTTTCCAGAAATTCGGTGTTAATGTTTAACCTCTTGAACAACAGGTAAATCTCACTTGTAATTAGGGCTGGAAGACATTTTTCTAGGAATTGCGCCAGTTGTTCTTTTTTTAGTTTGTGTTGCATATTTCTGGAGCTCTTCTCATTTTCTTCTGCTTGAGTTGTAAAATTTTTTGTCGCCATTTGGCTGTGTTTTGCACTGTCGGGTCAAACGACTCCAGGGCAACAAGTTCAGGACTAGGATAAGACAGGTGATTTATAATTTTGTTAATTCCTTTTTTTTGATATCTTTTTGCCAATGCTTTCGTATTTCAATAGATTTTAAATGAGGTCTAGGTCTTGTTTTGGTGCTAAACACTCTCTGGGGCGTTTAACCGGACTCAAAAGTAGACTCGAACGATGAAAACACAATGTGCTTCTAAGGCCTCTTGTTCTTGGGAAGTCAGCTTAAACTGGTCAAGGAAAAGTTGTATTTTTAGATAGTAAATAGCTTTTGCCATCCACCGGGCATGGTGTACTGGACCTGGAGACCTGAAGTGCACATCTTTTCCATCAATATGGTCAATATATATCAATGCCAACTGCAACAGCTCTTTGTAGTCGTCTCTTGGCTGGTATTCCATTAGTTTTCGTCGCAGTTCTTCTTTGATATTCTCTACTTCTTCTTTGGGCAGTAGTTTCAAAAAATTCTCGCCTACATCGAACTTGGTTTATCAATCGCCGACCATTCTTTTTGAAATCTCTTGAATATGTCTGGTTGAGGTTCCGATGTGCTTTCAAACTTGCAGTCAAAAACCCCACTCAACAAGACTTCTAAAACGTGGTGTCGGCACGCTAGGTACAGGAGCTCTCAACCTAACATCTGCTCCAGGAGATTGCACGCTTCAACTAGTCTCTCAGTGTTTGTTGCACTTGTATCGAAGCACATATACCCCATTCCTCTAGACATTCGTACACTGCAAGGGCTTTTTCCTCCCCTGAGCTACTGTCAGTTTCAGGAACGCCCAGGAGTTGTTCTTTAGTCCCATGTGATACCAGAACAGCAAATCCGTTCTTTCTGCTCTGTTTTGAGGATACCTGGTATTAGTTTTCCATCCCAGTGCACGCAAACAGCCTCGTTTTAGGTTATTTTAAGTTTGTCTTGAATGTGTTCCGTGTATTTTTCACTTGAAAGTTGTGAACGACATGGCAGAGCAAAGAATCAAGCTCATCACAGATTACAACCAATTACTTACAGGGGATGAGCAACAAAAACAATGCGTTCTCCAAGTAGTCAGCAGATGCCGTCAGCTGTATCCAGATAGCTCCAAAATGGTATTAGGTCAGTC
Organism: Germaria angustata; assembly: GCA_963681545.1. Classification (NCBI taxonomy): domain Eukaryota; kingdom Metazoa; phylum Arthropoda; class Insecta; order Diptera; family Tachinidae; genus Germaria; species Germaria angustata. Next base: position 84,303,521 of record OY812998.1, read on the forward strand.
CCTTAAATAAATTTAAATAAGAATAAAATGAAAAAGACATTTATTATACTTGATTTTTTAAATACATAATTGTCATTCCAAAAATTGATAATATAGAAATTAAAATAGGTTTTTTCACAATAGGTTCCATCTTCATTTTAAGGATGGGAATGTCACGTTTTTAGGGACATTGGCTTCATTATCTCGAACTCAGTACTACTTACGGATTTTTTTTTTATTAAATATAAAATATTATAAACAGTATAGCCTTCAATTGTATGTACGACACGGGCAAATAGCTTTATATATATATATATATATATATATATATATATATATATATATATATATATATATATATATATATATATATATCGAGCCTTTGCTGCAATAACGTAATAAATCAAAAAAGGTTGTTTTGCAGAAATTGAGTTTTAAGGTTTGAATTTACGCACAACTTAATGGTAAAAGAAAATTTGTTCTTTTCTCAAGAGCTGAGTATACAAAATATTTTTATGAAACTTTTACAGAATATAAAAAACGACAAGGCGAATAATTTCGTAATATAACCTTAAAAAATTCAAATTTTGAGTTACTAAGGTATTGCACCAAAGACTCGATATATATATTGTAGTGTGTTTGACAAGTCGTAGTTACCATACCTTCAGTATATAACACGAGCTTCACACTTTGTTGTAGCAACATTGTCCGCATACACTGGGAATATATGCTGAGTGGCTCATTTACACATACTGTAAATGTGCTGACTAGTTCATTCCCATCCTAATGTTTATTTAATAAGTATCGTATTTATAAGTATTCAATTGTATTAGTATTAGTGTACTTTTAGGTCTCTAGAATATAAGATTAATTTGTACAGTACAGAATAAAGAACACTTGCGACGTGAACAGTCGCAAGTCGCGCAACCACAAATCATCCCGTTTTCCATCATTACTTGGCGATCCTCCATGGCAACCTGCCACATTACATGGCGATCCTGCCAGGAATCAGAAGATTCCTGGAAGCAAATATCCTGTTATTCAACGATGACACGATGGTACAGTCAAGAGAGTACACAAAGTCAGCTATTGAAAATAAATAAAATGATTTATAATAGAAGTAAGTGCTGAAAAAAAATATATATTCTTAATTCAAACAATAAAAACTACATAAGACATTCTTAAATATATAAAAAAATATGATAAAAAATTCACAGAAAAGGACATAATATGAAGTTATCCCTTGATGAAAATAATAAATGCATTATTTAAATAAAACAACCAACTTTATGAGCAGTTCATTGATAATGGATTTAATACTAATGGCCATAAGTTGCAAATTCTGTAGCCAAACAAAACACTCACTCACTTTAATGGCAGCAATTATCGAATACGTATTTATCTTCACGTAAATAATCCTGTAAGCATGCCGTTTACACGAACATATTGTCAACTACATGGATAGTTTAGTATTCCGCAAAATGGTTAAAATAAAAAGGTGTCCTCTAGCAGCAGCAGCAATAACAACAAAAATCATCCCACTACACTTTTAAAGGGTAATATATTATTTTATAGTAATAATTGCACAATATTCATATATAAATATGTATAATTACTACTAACAAAAACGAAAAAAAAATTAATTAATAAATAACCACTATCATTGTGGTATAACACAAAAAAAAAATAATAATAATAATAACATTAAAGCAAAATTACTAAAAACTAAATCACCCCAGCATACATACATACGTGTCCCTGCATGGGTATAACAAAACAAAGATTTAACCGTTTCGATCATTAACTGGTAATGACCGACTTATGCCATTGCCACTATTCACCCTGCAAAACATGGTGACGGTCGTAATGACACAAGTACCTTTAAATTTAAGTACTAAAACGTCCTAGACAGAGACATACTAACAAGTAGCTAACCGTGTAAACTTAATCTAAGTAATATTTTTGTAACGTACGTAACAGTTCTAAAAAGCTTAGCTTAATCCTTTCTTCTTGAAAAAAATTTTTTTTTATCAAAAGTTATTAGGTAAGGAATCAAAAATTTAACAACCAAACCCTAATGTCGTAAATGACATTGTGGTCAAAATTGATTTCTCACCAGTTTATTTCATAATAATAATCAATCTATTAGCCATGCAACTCTTGGTAACTCTTTACCAATTGCACAAAAGATCCTTGAAAAAGACTTACACTACAGCTGCATCTGTAGCCAACAATCTAGACAAAGTCTAATATAAAGATTATTTTTGTTTGCTTTTCTCTAGATGCGCATGAGCATTATTCGAGGGAAATTTAAATCCATAATATAACCAATTGTTAAAAACTTTTCTGATCCAAGTACTTCGAAGCAAAAATTCCTATACTCCATTTCTATTATTCGTTGCCTCTCTGTTCACAAACGAATTTTTTTTCGTCTCTTGTGTATCAGCTTGTGCATTATGTGATTAGATTTAATAGATACAATTTCTCATGTATCCGGTATATTCCTACATGCTCTAATACGAAGGATTCATACGTCCTTTACTTTCAAAACTAAACCAAACATTACTTTTCGCTTGGCAAGACTTCTTCCAAATTTATGTCAAGAGAGAATACTTCTATACTGTATTTTTAACTGTGAACTGATTGTTATCTCATTCGCCATGCTTTTATGCAATTTCCTTATCAGTTCCTTAACTAATGGATTGGGAAACAATTGTATCCAGGGCTAAGGCAATAAAAGAAAAATTCCTTAAATCATACAAATGCTTAATTACTGACAGGGATACAAAATCTGAAAGAGTCAACAAGCATATAAACATTCTTCACAATCAGTTGGAGAAACTCAGAGTACTACTTAATACAAATTATAGTAGGTTTACAAAAGCTCATCAAACCGGAAATTTTTATTCCGACCTACGTGAAAAATTAATTTCCGTAAGTTATAGAAAAAACTTCAAAGTATTTGTTCCACACTCAATCCATGAACCAATAGTGTTCGATCCTTTACACGAAACGGAATAAAAACAAATATCCAAAATGCCTCAAACGGTAGTAGAGTTTTTAAATACTCCCTCTAGGTTAATTCCAGACTTCGATGGAAACTCCGAAAACTTGCAAAGCTTTATCGACACTACTAATTTAGTAGATTCGATTAAGGAAACTCACGAGTCAGTAGCTGTAAACCTTATCAAAACAAAATTGAAAGGAACAGCAAGAAATCTAATTTCATCAGAAACCACGTTGCAACAAATAATCTATAAGCTAAAAACAACGGTTAAAGGTGAATCCGTTGATGTAATTAATGTCAAATTATTGAGTATAAGATAATCAGGAAAAAACGTTAATGCCTATGTCAACGAGATGGAGGAGTTAACGAAAAAATTAGAAACAGCCTATATTAGAGATGGGTTACCACATGAAATAGGCAACAAATATGCTACACGTTCAGCAGTTACGGCTATAACCAAAAACACCTCTAACGATATAGTAAGAATAATAATAGAGTAATAATAATAATAATAATAATAACAATAGTAACCAAGGAAAAAGCAACAGCTTTAAGCAATCCTTCAATAATTCTCAAAATAGAAACAATCGTTTCAACCGCAATAGGAACAATAATAACGTATCTTATCGTAATAACGGCATTAACAACCGTAATTACAATAACAATAATTCTGGTTCTTACCGTAACAATAACGATAATAGAAACCGTAACAATAATTCCAACAATTCTTAAAACAGAAACATAAATGTTTCCGCAGAATGTGGCTCGGGAAACGAGCAGCGACCTCTAATTACTCAATAGGAACCAAAACGTACAATATTAACATAAATTTATGTAGCTATTTGCACTGTAGAACTACCCTAAATGATGCAAGTTCAATTTTATTAATAGATACTGGCGCTGATATTTCAATTATCAAGCACAACCAAGTCTTAAATGAATCAATAAATGTTTATAATAAAAAAAATTTAAACGGCATTGGCCATGGTATAATTTCAACGTTAGGCAGTGTGCAATGCGAATTAAAAATAGACAAATATCTAATAAAACATACTTTTCATGTTGTTACGGATGATTTCAAAATACAGGCAGACGGAATAATTGGAATGGATTTCATACGAAAGTGTAATTGTGTCTTACAATATTGCAATGATAGAGATTTAATTATTATCCGATCAAATGAAATTGAACACGACATTGGAATACCTCTTAGAAATGGTCCAACCATAAACTCAATATCACTTCCTGCCAGATCTGGGGGCAAATTACGGCATTCGATATCGATCGAAATTTCAAACAAAATTTTCTTGAATTGTATTGAAATTTCGATCGATATCGAATGACGTAATTTGCCCCCTGAAGTTAAGTAAAAACAATTAATACCACTGAACAACATTTAGTAATTTCTGATATTAATTATATTATATTACTTATATTACTTGTTACCGAATCCCTTAAAGATTATAAAATTGCAAAACAAAATGGCACATACGCCAGATCCAAAGAAAAAATGGAAAGACTTTTTAAAAACTTCCCATCTTTTGTAGAAAGAGATATAAAATCCTTATGCCACGAATTTATAGATATTTTCGCTCTAGAATCTGAAAACATAACAGTCAATAATTTTTATAAACATAAACTTAAAGTAAATAATACACAACCTGTTTACATCAAAAACTATCGAATACCTCATTTTCAAAAAGAGGAAATAAATAACCAGGTTGATAAGCTAATTAAAGACGATATTATTGAACCATCCATTTCAGATCACAATAGCCCTATACTCTTAGTACCAAAGAAACCTTTACCTGGTACCACCCAAAAGAGATGGAGACTAGTAGTAGACTACAGGGCAGTCAATAAAAATTTAATAGCTGATAAATTTCCGTTACCTCGCATAGATGATATTCTTTATCAATTGGGCAGAGCTAATTTCTTTTTTTTCCTTGATCTTATGGCAGGTTTACATCAAATAGAGCTTGATAAAGAATCCAGAGATATTACATCCTTTTCCACAGATAAAGTATCTTTCGGATTTAAAAGATTACCGTATGGTTTAAAAATAGCACCAAATTCTTTTCAACGTATGATGTCATTAGCTTTTTCAGGTCTATCTCCAGCACAGGCATTCGTGTGTATGGATGACCTTATAGTAATTGGTTGCTCACAAACACATATGTTACGAAATTTAAGAAATGTATTTGAATTATGCAGAAAACATAATCTAAAATTACATCCAGACAAATGTTCATTTTTCCGAACTGAAGTAACATTCTTACAAATGTACTGATAAATATATATCGCCTGATGACAGTAAACTTTCTATAGTCCAAAACTATCCTACACCAAAGAATGGTGATGAAGCTAAACGCTTCATAGCATTTTGTAATTATTACCGAAGGTTCATACCAAACTTCGCTGAATCATCCCAACATATTACTAGATTGTCAAGAAAAAATATTCCTTTTGAATGGAACCAAGATTGCGAAAAATCTTTCCAATACCTCAAAAATCAATTAATATGTTCTAAAATTTTACAATACCCTGATTTTTCTAAAGAATTTTTTATTACGACAGACGCAAGTAAACACGCTTGTGGTGCTGTCCTTAGTCAAGAAAAACAAGGTATATTAATGCCAATTTCATATGCTTCTAGATCATTCACTAAAGGTGAAAGTAACAAATCTACCATAGAACAGGAACTAACTGCAATACATTGGGCTATAAAATATTTCAGACCATACATTTACGGTAAAAAGTTCGTAATTCAGAGTGATCACAAACCACTTACATATCTATTTTCTTTAAAGAATCCACCATCTAAACTCACACGTATGAGACTTAATCTCGAGGAGTACGATTTTGTAGTTATGTATATTAGGGGTCGAGAAAATACAGTGGCAGACGCACTGTCACGAATAGAATTTAAAGATATTAAAAATATTGAAGTCAATACAGTCCTGAGAGTTACAACAAGACTACAGGCTAAAACAAGCAGAGAAAGTGCGAACGACACTCCTGCACAAAAAACAGAATCAGTTAATTTTAAAATATATAAGGCTATAAATGCCCAGGAGCACCGTAAAATACCTAAATTGTATTTTACTAAGGATAAAGTAATTATCCATAAGGGAAAGCAAGTACTTTCCGAATTTAAGTTGAAAGATCTTATTATTAATAGAAATGTCGACCTAGGTCACCTCTTTCTAAAGCTTGGAAAAATAGCTAATAATCTTGGTTTCACAACATTGCTACTTTCACTAGATGAAAGTATGCTTAATTACCTAGGAACAAATATAGAAACCTTCAAAAGAAAAGGTAATACAATCTTGCAAGATTCTAATTTAACAATTGTGCTCGTACCAAAACTTACTAAAGTTTCTTCTGATTCTGAAAAACTGAGAATTATGCAAAAATACCATGATGATCCTGTTACAGGTGGACATCCAGGCATAACTCGAATGATAAAAAAAAAAAACTTCAATATCATTGGAAAGGCATGACTAGAGATATTGCTAAATATGTCAAACAATGCCTTAAATGCCAAACCAACAAAACCACGGTTAAAGGCAAGGAGTCTCTCGTTATAACACCAACTCCTTTAAAAGCTTTTCAAAGAGTAATAGTTGATACAATAGGTGCCCTTCCACGATCTGATTCACAGAACGAATACGCTGTGACTATAATGTGTGATTTAACTAAATATCTAGTAGCTATTCCAATAATAAATAAATCAGCCAGAAATGTTGCGAAAGCCATTATGGAAGATTTTATTTTAATATATGGTCCAATCAATACAATCCTAACGGACCTAGGTACTGAATATATAAATCAAGTACTAACGGAATTATGCAAGCTAATGAAGATAGAGAAATTACACTCCACTGCTTACCATCATGAAACACTTGGTACAATTGAGAGATCTCACAGAACATTCAACGAGTACTTGAGATCTTACGTTTCAGCAGACAAACCAGATTGGGACAATTGGTTGAAATTCTTTGTATATTGTTATAAGACAACTCCATCCACAGCTCATGGATATAGTTGATTTGAATTGATCTACGGAAAAATTCCAAGAGAGCTAGATTTTACCAATAACAATGGCATAGAACCAGTTTACAACGTTGAGGCTTACGAACAGGAAGTTAAATTTAGACTCCAAGTAGCACAACGTAGAGCTGCGAGCCTCATTGAAAATGCTAAACTTCTAAGACAAAAAATATCCAATAAAAATTCTAATCCCTCTACACTCCGCGTTAATGATTCTATCCTAGTCCGCAATGAATCAGGACACAAACTAGATGCGGTCTACACAGGCCCATTTACAGTTAAAGAAATTGACAAATTAAACAACGTTACATTAATGGACACTAATGGTAAAATTTTTACCGTCCATAAAAACAGAACAAAAAAGATTAATTAATCCCTTAAGATAAAATAAAATACTAATCCTTTGAAAAAGAAATACAGATTCTTTGATAACATTTTTTTCTTTCTCGTATTTAACATGTAAAGTACATGTTTGTATTAATTACATATTGAAAAAGTTCCTTAAAACAAACTATTTAACATGTTTGTATTACTTTTATATTGAAAAAAAAAAATAAAATCCTTACAACAAACTGTTTAACGTTTGTATTACTTTTGTATTGAAAAAAAACCAAATATTTCCTACTTAACATGTAATATACATATTTGTACTTCATAAATATTAATAATAATCGATTTGTTTTATATATATTTTTAATTATTTTTTATTATATAAAAGATTAACAACAATAACTATATAATAGAATAAATTAATTTTAAACTGACAATATTCATTAAAATAAGTTACTCCGTATTCAACATGTCAAATATAAATTTGTATAATCATATAAAAGAATAACCAATTTTGAATTGATTGATATATATATATATATATATATATATATATATATATATATATATATATATATATATATATATATATATATATATATATATATATATATATATATATATATATATATATATATATATATATATATATATATATATTGTCAGCGTCAAAGGAAAGTGTACACTATGTTTTCTTAAATAAATATATTTATTTTTGCATTAAAAAATTTAAATTTTTCTAACTTTACTATTATTTATAAAACATTGTACAATGATGCTCTTACAATATTTAAATAAATAATCAAAATATTTCAACAACAACAAAAACAGTACAAACAAAACTAAAAATACTGGCATATTTAACGCGTCAAAAGAAAGTGTACACATACAGTAGAATAATGCTCATTTTAAAATTACTCAAAAAATTATATGTTTTTTATATAAATTCGTTAATTATGATGTTTTCTATTGTGCTCATGTGATTTCAAATTATTTGCATTTGTTATTTCGTGGAATGTGTAGTAATTTTAAAATGGGAAAGCTAACTGCAATTGAGCCGAGAGAGTTAGTCATAAAATTTAAGGAAGAAGGCAAATCTTTACATGAAATTGCCTTAATTATTGGAAGAAGCCATAATGCTGTAAAAAAATTATAAATAAACAGGAAAAAATTTGGAAGATCGGCCACGTGCCGGAAGATGAAAACGTCTTAATGACTTAGAAATTAAGTCCATTGTGCGACCTGCAAAGAATGATCCAACTGTAAGTGGGTTGAAAATATCAGAGCCTAGAATTCGCCAAAAAATACAATAAATATGAAAAATCATTCTGGAACAACGTAATTTTTACACACGAAAACAAGATTGAGGTCTTTGGAACAAAAAAACGTAGGAAAATTTGGAGAAAGAGAACTGGGAAATTTAACAAAAACAACATGTGAAGCATGGCGGGGGTTTGCTGATTATGTGGGGCTGTATGGCGTAATGCGGATATCCAGTATTTATTAACAGTTTAATGAACAAAACCAACTATTTAAATATTTTAAAAGAGAATTTGGTGCCTAGGGTAGAGAAATTTAAATTAAACCTTGCATGGATCTTCCAACAGGACAACGGTCCTAAGTACACTGCCAAAATTTTTAAACTGTGGTTGTTGTACTACACTCCAAAACAGTTGCATCATCCCTCGCAATCACCGGACCTCAACCCAATTGAACATTTTTTTCCACTAATTTTTATTTATTGTATCTTCAGAACTGAACTAACAATAAGTGTTCAAATCTAAATATAGATATAATAATTAGGCCCAACGGACATAAACTTAGTGATAATAATTAAAAATACATAAATGTCGTGTTAAGCACAAAAATATTTTCAAAAAGTTTCATCTGGGGTGTTGCGTGTTAAAGCCTTAGTATCCCTTTTTTTAAGTGGATGTGTCCAGGAAAGTTCAAGATGTTACGAGCAAGGGGATTAGGATGGAACTCGAGTTTTGTTAAATATTTGCCTGCATATTTTGCAATTTCAGCGGTCACAAGTGACATATTTAAATCACAATGTAAAATTGAATTTTTCATGTACCATGGAGACGATGTTATTAACCTTAAAATTTTGTTTTGCATTCGTTGGATTCTCTCTACATTGGAAGCTGAAGCAGTGCCCCATAGCTGAATTCCGTAACACCATATGGGTTTCAAAAGCGACTTGTATATTAAAAGTTTACAATCCAGACTGAGTGTTGAATTTCTACCAACACTGTGTGTAATTTTTTAAGTCGTGGCAAAATAACCATATACGGACACCACTACGTGATAAAAGACTAAAAAAAAAGACCCGTGTCTTCCAATTTTTCCCAAAGTCATGCACTTTTTTTATGGGCCGGCAAAGATTTGGGGCCGCGGTATCATTTTCGAAAAAAGTGATCATTTTCTCGGGCTCATATCTTGCAAACTGTTCCGAATTTCGATTTACTCTCTGAGGCAAACTTGTAGCTCTTGTATTAAAGAACAAAAACATATAAAATCAAAAAAACTTCACCTTCCAGATAAAAATCGCAAAAAACCTAAAAAATTCGATTTTTTTTACCTTTTTCTCTTGTTCAGATCCATAGGTAGCAAACCGTTCAAAATTCAAGAAAACAATCAACTACAAAAATTTACCTAAGATCTCAATAAACAAATTTCTACAACATATAAACTTCCTGGGAATAATTCTGAACACCGTTTTTTAATTTCATTTGTTTTTTATTTAATTCAACATTGAGATACTATGCTATCAATTACAAAAATATAAAGAAAGTATTCGTATTATGTTTATAATGTTGATGGCCCTGGACTTGCAAATCGCGCTCTCTTAAGTAGTGGATCCAAATCGTCGTCCGAATCTGACTCTGATTCAGAACTTATGGTGTCCACAGGCACGTTGCTTCCAGACTACCCTCCATCATCAGCTCTTTCTTCTTCAAATACTTCATTAACATCATACAGGGTGATCTTGTGACTCCACCAACATACTCTACGAAACGAATTTTACAAAGAGAAGACAAACAAACCATTGGTCATAAAATTTTTCTAATTATTCTGAAACTGTACACTTTCTTTTGACGCTTTAAATATGGAGTATTTTTAGTTTTGTTTGTACTGTTTTTGTGGTTGTTGAAATATTTTGTTTATTTATTTAAATATTCTAAGAGCATCATTGTACAATGTTTTATAAATAACAGTAAAGTAAGAAAAATTAAAATTTTTTAATGCAAAAATAAATACATTTATTTAAGAAAACATAGTGTACACTTTCTTTTGATGCTAACAGTATATATATATATATATATATATATATATATATATATATATATATATATATATATATATATATATATATATATATATATATATATATATATATGTATATATATATATATATGTATATATATATATATATATATATATATATCTATATATATATATATATATATATATATATATATATATATATATATCTATATATATATATATATATATATATATATATGTATATATATATATATATATATATATATATATATATATATATATATATATATATATATATATATGTATATATATATATATATATATATATATATATATATATATATATATATATATATATATATGTATATATATATATATATATATATATATATATATATATATATATATATATATATATATATATATATATATATATATATATATATATATATATATATATGTATATATATATATATATATATATATATATATATATATGTATATATATATATATATATATATATATATATATGTATATATATATATATATATATATATATATATATATATATATATATATATATATATATATATATACTAGTGTTCGCCCAGTGGTTGAAATTTAACCATTATTGCAATAATTCAAAACAGCGCAGATAAAATGTCATATTTTTCTTCATTTATAATAAAATGTATTACCATACTTACTCCATTCTTTAATAGTTGTATCTATTAATGTAAGCTTTTCAAATAAATAATAGAAACGGTTTTGATGTTCATTTAAGAAACATAAATTTATTGCCTATATTAAAAATACTAAAATTTTTTGATTAATTGAAGAAAAACTAAAAGTAAAAAAAATTCATTTTATTCAATATATTTAAAGTAGTTGTACGACTGGCATCTTTATCTAAGGAAAATTTTTATATAGTACAATATTCTTCGTAAAAACTCTATTGTCATTGAGTACGTTTCCTAGACCATTTTTATTTGAAATATAAAATTTTCGGCCGTCGAATGAACGAACTCTACTCGCAGCTACATATAATTATCCATGAGCAAATGCAGGTAGTCTCAAAAAGACACCTATCTTTTCAAATGTTTTCCCCTGTGACTTGTTAATGGTCATAGCAACTGCGGGTATAATTGGAAATTACGTCCTCTGAAATTTAAATGGAAGAATTGTTCGAGAAAATGGTAAATTTATTGGTGGAATCAAAACAATGGAATTTATTTTAAATTTCAATTTATGCGGTGGCATTCCGCTTACGTTCAGTGAATTTAAAAATTAAGAACGATATTCATTTACATCATTGACATCATTAGAAACTTTATCAAAACTTTAATAAACCTTCCCCTCCCCTGAAAGACGATTAAGTATATCATTATTTATTGAAGCGAATTCTTCATTGGTAGGAGCTATAATTACGGAATTAAGAATTTGATCCGATAATATATTCTCACGAATATTACCATAGATATCAGTAATTAAATTATCAAAACAACCAATTATTTGTTGTGGCAATTCAATAATGTTATCACCTAACTCTGGATAATATCTTAATTCAAAATTACCAAGTTTATTTATGAAATTCGACAAATTCTACGTCTTCTGGTCTAGCTCTCATATTTTGTGTTATGGTAACTTTGTCAAAAGAATTAAATTCCTTCCAACTAATGATGCAATTTTCAATTAAAGTAAATCGGGTCCCGTGTGGAACAACAGGTAAAATTTGCATTAAATCGCACCTTAGTAGAATACTTTTACCACCAAATGGTGGAATAGAATGAACAAATGAAATAAGTTTTTGCTTCTGAGTGTTTACGGAGTTGCCAAGTCAAATTTAATTTGTTAATTTTGAGTTTTTTGCTGTAATTTTTTTAGCAGATTAAGAGAGAAAGAGAGATCATGGCTTTATGATTGGCTAATATTCTTAACTGTTTTTAACTATCTTAGGCAGAAAAATGTAAAATAAAAAATACATTCTGCACTTCTCCTATTGACAATCTATCAAAAAAAAAAAAAAAAAAAAATCAAGCGAATACGTTGAGTTTAGGTCAGTTCAAATGGTTCTTAATTTTTCCAAATGCCTATTTATATATAGAGTAGAATAAAAAATACATTCTGAACTCCTCCTATTGACAATCTATCAAAAAAAAAAAAAAAAATTAAAAAAATCAAGCGAATACGTTGAGTTTAGGTCAGTTAAAATGGTTCTTAATTTTTCCATTTGCCTATTTATATATAGAGTAGAATAAAAAATACATTATGAACTACTCCTATTGACAATCTATCAAACAAACCAATAATCAACCGAATACGTTGAGTTTAGGTCAGTTAAAATGGTTCTTAATTTTTCCACTTGCTTATTTATATATAGAGTAGAATAAAAAATACATTCTAAACTCTTCCTATTGACAATCTATAAAAAAAAAAAATCAAGCGAATACGTTGAATTTAGGTCAGTTAAAATGGTTCTTAATTTTTCCACTTGCCTATTTATATATAGAGTAGAATAAAAAATACATTCTGAACTTCTCCTATTGACAATCTATCAAAAAAAAAAAAAAAAATCAAGCGAATACGTTGAGTTTAGTTCAGTTAAAATGGTTCTTAATTTTTCCATTTGCCTATTTATATATAGAGTAGAATGAAAAATACATTCTGAACTCCTTCTATTAACAATCTATCAAACAAACCAAAAATCAAGCGAATACGTTGAGTTTAGGTCAGTTAAAATGGTTCTTAATTTTTCCACTTGCCTATTTATATATAGAATAGAATCAAAAATACATTCGGAACTCGTCCTATTGACAATCTATCAAACAAACAAAAAATCAAGCGAATACGTTGAGTTTAGGTCAGTTAAAATGGTTCTTAATTTTTCCATTTGCTCTTTTATATATAGAGTAGAATAAAAAATACATTCTGAACTCCTCCTATTGACAATCTATCAAACAAACAAAAAATCAAGCGAATACGTTAAGTTTAGGTCAGTTAAAATGGTTCTTAATTTTTCCACTTGCCTATTTATATATAGAGTAGAATAAAAAATACATTCTGCACTGCTTCTATTGACAATCTATCAAACAAACAAAAAATCAAGCGAATACGTTGAGTTTATGTCAGTTAAAATGGTTCTTAATTTTTCCATTTGCCTATTTATATATAGAGTAGAATAAAAAATACATTCTGAATTCCTCCTACTGACAATCTATGAAAAAAAAAATCAAGAGAATACGTTGAGTTTAGGTCAGTTAAAATGGTTCTTAATTTTTCCACTTGCCTATTTATATATAGAGTAGAATAAAAAATACATTCTGCACTGCTTCTATTGACAATCTATCAAACAAGCAAAAAATCAAGCGAATACGTTGAGTTTAGGTCAGTTAAAATGGTTCTTAATTTTTCCATTTGCCCATTTATATATAGAGTAGAATAAAAAATACATTCTGAACTCCTCCTACTGACAATCTATAAAAAAAAATCAAGCGAATACGTTGAGTTTAGGTCAGTTAAAATGGTTCTTAATTTTTCCATTTGCCTATTTATATATAGAGTAGAATAAAAAATACATTCTGAGCTCCTCCTACTGACAATCTATAAAAAAAAATCAAGCGAATACGTTGAGTTTAGGTCAGTTAAAATGGTTCTTAATTTTTCTATTTGCCTTTTTATATATAGAGTAGAATAAAAAATACATTCTGAGCTCCTCCTATTGACAATCTATCAAAGAAACAAAAAATCAAGCGAATACGTTCAGTTTAGGTCAGTTAAAATGGTTTTTAATTTTTCCATTTGCCTATTTATATATAGAGTGAAATAAAAAAATACATTCTGCACTGCTTCTATTGACAATCTATCAAACAAACAAAAAATCAAGCGAATACGTTGAGTTTAGGTCAGTTAAAATGGTTGTTAATTTTTCCAATTGCCTATTTATATATAGAGTAGAATAAAAAATACATTCTGAATTTCTCCTATTGACAATCTATCAAAAAAAAGAAAAAAATCAAGCGAATACGTTGAGTTTAGTTCAGTTAAAATGGTTCTTAATTTTTCCATTTGCCTATTTATATATAGAGTAGAATGAAAAATATATTCTGAACTCCTTCTATTGACAATCTATCAAACAAACCAAAAATCAAGCGAATACGTTGAGTTTAGGTCAGTTAAAATGGTTCTTAATTTTTCCACTTGCCTATTTATATATAGAATAGAATCAAAAATACATTCTGCACTGCTTCTATTGACAATCTATCAAACAAACAAAAAAATCAAGCGAATACGTTGAGTTTAGGTCAGTAAAAATGGTTCTTAATTTTTCCATTTGCCTATTTATATATAGACTAGAATGGAAAATGCATTCTGAACTCCTCCTACTGATAATCTATGAAACAAAAAATCAAGCGAATACGTTGAGTTTAGGTCAGTAAAAATGGTTCTTAATTTTTCCATTTCCCTATTTATATATAGAGTAGAATAAAAAGCACATTCTGAACTCCTCCTGCTGACAATCTATTAAACAAAAAATCAAGCGAATACGTTGAGTTTAGGTCAGTTAAAATGGTTCTTAATTTTTCCATTTGCCCTTTTATATATAGAGTAGAATAAAAAATATATTCTGAACTCCTCCTATTGACAATCTATCAAACAAACAAAAAATCAATCGAATACGTTGAGTTTAGGTCAGTTAAAATGATTCTTAATTTTTCCACTTGCCTATTTATATATAGAGTAGAATAAAAAATACATTCTGCACTGCTTCTATTGACAATCTATCAAACAAACAAAAAATCAAACGAATACGTTGAGTTTAGGTCAGTTAAAATGGTTCTTAATTTTTCCATTTGCCTATTTATATATAGAGTAGAATAAAAAATACATTCTGAACTCCTCCTACTGACAATCTATGAAACAAAAAATCAAGAAAATACGTTGAGTTTAGGTCAGTTAAAATGGTTCTTAATTTTTCCACTTGCCTATAGAGTATAATAGAAAATACATTCTGCAATGCTTCTATTGACAATCTATCAAACAAACAAAAAATCAAGCGAATACGTTGCGTTTAGGTCAGTTAAAATGGTTCTTAATTTTTCCATTTGCCGATTTATATATAGAGTAGAATAAAAATACATTCTGAACTCCTTCTACTGACAATCAATAAAAAAATCAAGCGAATACGTTGAGTTTAGGTCAGTTAAAATGGTTTTTAATTTTTCCATTTGCCTATTTATATATAGAGTAGAATAAAAAATACATTCTGCACTACTTCTATTGACAATCTATCAAACAAACAAAAAATCAAGCGAATACGTTGAATTTAGGTCAGTTAAAATGGTTCTTAATTTTTCCATTTGCTTATTTATATATAGAGTAGAATAAAAAATACATTCTGAACTCCTCCTATTGACAATCTATCAAACAAACAAAAAATTAAGAGAATACGTTGAGTTTAGGTCAGTTAAAATGGTTCTTAATTTTTCCACTTGCCTATTTATATATAGAGTAGAATAAAAATACATTCTGAACTCCTTCTACTGACAATCAATAAAAAAAATCAAGCGAATACGTTGAGTTTAGGTCAGTTAAAATGGTTCTTAATTTTTCCATTTGCCTATTTATATATAGAGTAGAATAAAAATACATTCTGAACTCCTTCTACTGACAATCAATAAAAAAAATCAAGCGAATACGTTGAGTTTAGGTCAGTTAAAATGGTTCTTAATTTTTCCATTTGCCTATTTATATATAGAGTAGAATAAAAATACATTCTGAACTCCTTCTACTGACAATCAATAAAAAAAATCAAGCGAATACGTTGAGTTTAGGTCAGTTAAAATGGTTTTTAATTTTTCCATTTGCCTATTTATATATAGAGTAGAATAAAAAATACATTCTGCACTACTTCTATTGACAATCTATCAAACAAACAAAAAATCAAGCGAATACGTTGAATTTAGGTCAGTTAAAATGGTTCTTAATTTTTCCATTTGCTTATTTATATATAGAGTAGAATAAAAAATACATTCTGAACTCCTCCTATTGACAATCTATCAAACAAACAAAAAATTAAGAGAATACGTTGAGTTTAGGTCAGTTAAAATGGTTCTTAATTTTTCCACTTGCCTATTTATATATAGAGTAGAATAAAAAATACATTCTGAACTGCTTCTATTGACAATCTATCAAACAAACAAAAAATCAAGCGAATACGTTGAGTTTAGGTCAGTTAAAATGGTTCTTAATTTTTCCATTTGCCTATTTATATATAGAGTAGAATAAAAAATACATTCTGAACTCCTCCTACTGACAATCTATAAAAAAATCAAGCGAATACGTTGAGTTTAGGTCAGTTAAAATGGTTCTTAATTTTTCCATTTGCCTATTTATATATAGAGTAGAATAAAAAATACATTCTGAACTCCTCCTACTGACAATCTATAAAAAAAACAATCAAGCGAATACGTTGAGTTTAGGTCAGTTAAAATGGTTCTTAATTTTTGCATTTGCCTATTTATATATAGAGTAGAATAAAAAATACATTCTGAACTCCTCCTACTGACAATCTATGAAACAAAAAATCAAGAGAATACGTTGAGTTTAGGTCAGTTAAAATGGTTCTTAATTTTTCCACTTGCCTATTCATATATAGAGTATAATAAAAAATACATTCTGCACTGCTTCTATTGACAATCTATCAAACAAACAAAAAATCAAGCGAATACGTTGAGTTTATGTCAGTTAAAATGGTTCTTAATTTTTCCATTTGCCTATTTAAAAGGTGGGGGGACGTTATGGACCAAACGCTCCAAGAATACACGACCCAGCGACAAACAAGAAGATGGCCGATGGCATTTTTCTATAAAATCATTGATGTGAGCGCATTTGCATCACACATCATATATTATGGAAATAATCCAACTGCACGATACACCACGACGCGCAGGAAGAATTTCCTGCGTCAACTGGCAGAAAACCTGTGCATTCCTGTTATAGAAAATAGAATTTCAAATGTGCAAAGCGTGCGCCGTTGGAGAGTGTGCTTTGTGCTGCAGGTCCGTCAACATCTCCGTCAGCACGACAAAGGGGCACATACTGGCGTGTGCTACATGTGCAACCTTCTTCCAAATAAGCACAGAAGAAAAACTAGAAAAAATTGCAGCATATGTAGCACGCCGATATGCAATGAGCACGCCATAACAATTACTAAATGCTGCAATTGCCACAATAACAACGATAGTGATTCGGATGAATTATAATATAATATATATAAAATATAATAAAATAAATAAAAAAGACATTTATTTCTAATAAAAACAGCACAAAAAAACGTTTTTTCATTTACATGTCAGGCATTTACATAGGGTACCCGGGGACCCGGTTGTGTGATTATGGGGTAAAACATTTAAAATAATTTTTTTAAAGAAAATATTGAAAAATATTTTGAATTTTTTGGTATTTAAATCTTAGTTTAGCCAAAAATCTCTCATGCTAGAAGCAGTGTGTTCTGCATTCGCAGCATTTCTTGCATCACGCTAGTCATATTTGTTGTAAAGTTGTTTATAGTTTGCACCAAATTATCAATAGTATTTTCAAGGCGACTGAAATTAAAGCTTGCATTTGCATTTGTTGTATTATTTGGTGGTGACACTTTTTGCATGGGAACGGAGTTGATCTTCACAGCGTCAGCATACGATACTTGTGTAGAGATTGGTTGGGCCATTACAGGATAAGTGGCGGAATACGTATTTCCTGTTTGCGCTGGGACTACTTTAGGCTTTTGACTCGTAGCCTGTTTAACGAAAGAGTATACAGGACATCCTCTGTAGTTAGCAGTGTGATTACCTCCACAATTACTGCACTTCTTTTCTTTCTGGTCCTTCGACTTATTGCAAATATCAGTGTTGTGTAATTCACCGCACACAACACAAACAGTAGGTAATTTACAATAAGTTTTTGTGTGGCCATATTCTTGACAATTATGGCACTGTACGGGTCCAGAACGCTTGTGTGGTTCTTCAACTGTGATTTTGCGGTATAATAGATAATTTAAATTATAAATGGGATGGGTCTCATTTTTCTTCAACATTACATCGTTAGGCTCCAGTTCAGCGTTGCCATATATTTTTTTAAAAAAACTTCTTATATCTAAAAAAAAACTTTTTTTCCAAAAAAAAACTTTTTTTCTACAAAAGTACCTAAATTTTAAAAGAAAACACTAAAATGTATTTGGAATTCATTTTATTTAAAAATATAAAAACGATTAAAAACAAAAATATAACATATAATAAAAAAACATAAAATAAAATTCATATTTAGAGATCTTTCATTGGTCTTGCCATTTTTCATTAAATATTTGTCCATGTTTTTTTAATTTTTTTCACCACAAACACAAACTGCCAAAACTTAGTTACTCACTGTCCACACTTGCAATTTAGTTGCAGCAATTCTTGGTTGTTTTAGGAGAGAGAGGTAAGAAGCTAGGGGAGGGGTACACAGTTTCGTGTTCTCTGCAATTCTGTTTTGCTTTGCTATCCTCACTATTCAACTTGATGTTTGGTGTTGTTGTATTTGATGTTTTACATACGTTTTTATACAAGAATTGCAATACTAGATTTTTTCTAATGTGGACACTAAAGCAATTCTGCAGCAGAATTGCATGCAACAAAATTGCCAATGTAGACGGGGAGTTACACATTGCCAATGTATAAAAGCGGCATAGTTGTACTTAAGACGGTGTAAAGACAATGAGACACTGTTGCAGTAATAAAGGAGTGAGAAAATATAAGATCGTTTCATTGCATACAAACATCACTTAATATTTTCATCCAATATACTGCAATAGTTAAATTATGTATTTAAAAAAACTTTAAACATTTTATGTATATTCAAAAAAACTTGTTTTTTACCCAATAAATTTAAAACTTTTTGGCATCTCAAAAAACTTGCAAAAAAAGGGAAAACTTGAGAAATGGCAACGCTGCTCCAGTTCAACACGAAAAAGAGGTTGGGGGATCTTATCCCTGTTTATTATGTTGGATACATTTTTTACCTTGAATCCTTGGAGGGCAGGGACAACATAAGAATCTATGCCTTTCAGTACGATCTGTAGGCTTTTAGCGCTTTTAAGCTGGAATGTGTAAAAACTTGTTTTATTTTTTTCGAATTCATTTACCATTTTGCGGAAATCTTTTTCTTCGTATATTTGGATCTTTGTTTCATCAATATTACCACGTTTTATTGGGACAATGTGAAATGCCTTTTCGCCAATGACCGAGATTAGTTTTTTGATGAGGGAGTTGGAATTTTTTTCTCTCAAATAAAGTGGTTTTGACGGTTAACTGTGGCGGTGTCGATATCCCTGGATATCTTGGGAACAGATGAGATCTTTGAAGAATTTGGGCTTCGCCCGCGCTTTACCACTGTAATGTATCGGTCAATTCCGACAGGCACCTTTGGTTTCTGAATAATATTGTCTATTTTAATAACTTGGTTAAGTGATGAACACGAGCCCGGAGCGGATAATGGCGCTGACTTAAATACAGAATTACTAGGCAACGGTAATATTAACGAATCACTACTTGGCATTGGAGTAAGCGAAGTTGATCGCTCGCGAAAAATTGGCTTTGCCGTTAGAAAAAGACTATCATCCGATTTTTTATTTTTATTGTGTGCATTAAGAATATCAGAACTCACAGTAAAATAGGAATTTCTGCCGTTAGAACTCATTTCACAATTGTTTGTTTTTGAGGTACTCATGCAGAGTATTCCTCAGTCACTTTGTTTACGGTTGTCTTTTTGTTTGTTTTTCTTGCTTCAGATTATATGAAAAATTATTAATGCAAATAAAGCAAATTTCACAAAATATGTATGTATGAACTTATTACGAATCAGTACTTATTACGAATATTTTTTTTGTTTGTATTTTTGTTTGTTTAGTATGTAAAAAAACTCCGCTAACACGTCTGTTCACTACGAAGGTTCAACAAGACATCTATTTATATATAGAGTAGAATAAAAAATACATTCTGCACTGCTTCTATTGACAAACTATCAAACAAACAAAAAATCAAGCGAATACGTTGAGTTTAGGTCACTTAAAATGGTTCTTAATTTTTCCATTTGCCTATTTATATATATATATATATATATATATATATATATATATATATATATATATATATATATATATATATATATATATATAGATTACTTTTTAATGATTTCATTTCGCGATCGTACTGTACATGTTTTTTCGCAGGTAACGAAAAGTGTAAAAACCAATGATACAGGATTTCACAAAAATAGCGAACAAACAAAATAAATTGGCTACCTATTTTTTAGGAATCTATGTTTGTATGTATATATGCAAAGCCTTAAAATTATTTATGTACTTATAGGCATGTTGCTTGCGCGACCAAGCCACCTTCTTCTTTTAAATCCACGACGGTCGAGGAATAAATAAATACGTTCTGTAAAAAACAAAACAATCGAACCCGTTTTTTCATAAATGCATATGGATTGGTTTTGTGCTAATAATGCGGGGTTATGACGGGTTGAAAAATTGTGCCGACGAAAAACCATTTCCCTCGTCTCTCTTGTCTACAAAGTAGGATGTTATGCCTGCATAATTGTTCTCGTGTGTTAAGGCTCAATAAGAATAACAACAATTCAGTATGATTACGGAGTTAAGTTTTTTGTTGTAATTTTGAGTTCTTTTTTAGCAAATTAAGAGAGAAAGAGAGAAAGAGAGATCACGGCTTTATGATTGGCTAATATTATTAACTGTTTTTAAATATCTTAGGCATAAAAATGTAAAATAAATAATACATTCTGCACTGCTCCTATTGACAATCTATCAAACAAACAAAAAAAAATCAAGCGAATACGTTGAGTTTAAGTCAGTTAAAATCGTTCTTAATTTTTTCCACTTGCCTATTTATATATATATATATATATATATATATATATATATATATATATATATATATATATATATATATATATATATATATATATATATATATATATATATATATATATATATATATATATATATATATATATATATATATATATATATATATATATATATATATATATATATATATATATATATATATATATATATATATATATATATATATATATATATATATATATATATATATATATATATATATATATATATATATATATATATATATATATATATATATATATATATATATATATATATATATATATATATATATATATATATATATATATATATATATATATATATATATATGTAAATATATATATATATATATATATATATATATATATATATATACTGTGAGCGTCAAAATAAAGTAAACACCCCATGTTATATTAATACTATATTTATTATAGAGAGATATAAACAGTTTTGCAGTAAAAAATTATTCAGAATTCATCGACAATTACAGCTTAATTTAGTATATAAAAACAATGAGAAAAAAAAATTAGGTACGGAGAAAATATTTAACTTTTTCTATATGTTTAACAGTTTTTACTTGTCACTATAAAGTAAACAGTTCTTAGTTATCAATATAATTTCATTACTAATATTTCGTCTGTTTTCCTTTCGGCTTTATAACAGTCTCAAGTCTTCGAGGCATTGAGTCAACCAGCTTTTTTGTAAAGTCTGGTGAAATCTTGCGCCATTCCTCTTGCAGGACCACCTTTAAGTCATCCTGCGAAGAAATATTCCGTTCTCTGATTTTTTTGTCAAGATGTTCCCACACGTGTTCAATTGGGTTAAGGTCTGGGGATTGCGGAGGATGATCAAGCGTTTTGGGTGTACGGTATAGCAACCATTCCCTTACAATTTTGGAGGAATGCTTAGGATCATTATCCTGTTGAAATATCTATAAATACTAGATTATCTACTAGAGCCCGCCATACATCCCTAGACCATCAAGGAGCCTCCACCATGCTTCACTGTTTTTATAACACACTTATCATCAAAGGCTTCGTTTTTACTTCGCCATATTTTTGGAGGTTTTTTGGCACCAAAAACCTCAAATTTACTTTCGTCGGTGAAAAGAATGCTTCGCCAAAAATCTTGAGGCTCATTTAAGTATTTTTTTTTGCAAAATTCATACGTTTACACTGGTTCACCTTCGATATGTACGGTTTTTGCGTGGTACTCTGCCATGTAGGCCATTCTGATGCAGCGCTCTCCTAACTGTGCTAGCACTTACGGGCTCACCTGAGCTTTGTGTAATATCTTTTGCTTTTTTTATAGCACTATAAGTCGGATTCGGTTTAACCTTCCTTACTATAGCTCTCACTTCTTGGTCGGTTAGCCGCTTCGGCCGCCTTAAGCCAGGCAAATTCGTCAGTGTGTTGTATCTGGCTTGTTTGTCGATAATCTTTTTTACTGTGCAATGATTCCTACCGATGATTTTGCTTATCTCTCGAAAAAGATTTACCCTTTTTGTGTAAATCTATTACGATTTTACGTACTTCAATTGAGGTTTGTTTTGCCATTTCAATATTTTATTGCTTTACGCTGTTTTTTATGCTTTTCGCTTATAAAATTTATGCTCGTTTATTATTTCTAACGGTTCTTATCCGTTAAGTAGCTAAGCATTGCGGTGTTGCCACCACTTCCCATTTTTGAGACATTTTGTGAGAGGATGATCCCATTATATTGATGCGTAAAAACGGCTACATACATAGAAAATTTGTAATATTTTATCAAAAGGCCAATTTTTTCCTTATTGCGTTTATGCATTAAATTACGCTTTAATTATAAATTATTTCTCAAACAGTTGTTTTTGTCAAATTAGTTTTTATTTCCCTATACTAGATATAGAATTAAAATAATATAAGTTGTTTACTTTATTTTGACGCTCACAGCATATATATATATATATATATATATATATATATATATATATATATATATATATATATATATATATATATATATATAGTAAGTATATATATATATATATATATATATATATATATATATATATAAGTATATATATATATATATATATATATATATATATATATATATATATATATATATATATATATATATATATATAAGTATATATATATATATATATATATATATATATATATATATATATATATATATATATATATAAATATTTATATATGTATATATCTATATATATATATATATATATATATATATATATATATATATATATATATATATATATATATACTAGCTGACCCGGCAAACGTTGCTTTGCCTTCGATGCCCACCGCGACTGTTTTAACGGCGGCAGTAATCGAGTCCATGTTTGGGCCTTTCACAGTCAATTGCCAATGCACACTGGAGGCAGTTGGCGGCTGGCGACGAATTTATGGCGTGTGTGTTTTTTTGAAGTAAAAAACGCTCAATATTTACGTAAATGCGATACCATATAATATCAAAACACAGCGCACAAAAATATTAAATGCATTGAATGAATGAATACACAAAAATTCATTAAAGTCGATCCAGTCGTGTAGTTGCAGTGTAGTTGAATAACTTAGATACCGTTAGCAGCGCAATCTGCCGGGCTGGTTTGTGAATGTAAACCATCCAAGGTGGCACCCAAACGTATGCAAAAAGAATTAATTCAGTGACATACACACGTACAGTAGAATTATAAACATAAAGAAGATTTGTATGGGAGGTACCGCCCGTCTTTAGCAAATCCCGCCTATATTTGCAGCAGAACTTAAAATATGTGCACTCAACCGAAATACCAAATTCTGTTTAAATACCGTTAGCAGGAGCAGAAATATTGTATTCTTAATTTGTGGTTTGTATGGGAGGTACCACGCCCCTTTGTACAATCCCGCCCATATTCACAGCAGCACTTAAAAAATGCACACCAAACCGACGCACCAAATTTTGTTCAAAGGAGCACATATAATGGATTTTTAATTTGTGGTTTGTATGGGAGGTACCACGCCCCTTTGTACAATCCCGCCCATATTTGCAGCAGCACTTAAAAAATTCACACCAAACCGGCGTAACAAATTTTGTTCAAATACCATTATCAGGAGCAGAAATAATAGATTTTTAATTTGTGGTTTGTATGGGAGGTACCACGCCCCTTTGTACAATCCCGCTCATATTTGCAGCAGCACTTAAAAAATGCACACCAAACCGACTTACCAAATTTTCTACAAATACCGTTATCAGGAACAGAAATAATAGATTTTTAATTTGTGGTTTGAATGGGAGGTACCACGCCTCTTTGTATAATCCCGCGCATATTTGCAGAAGCACTTAAAAAATGCACATCAAACCGACCTAAAAAATTTTGTATAAATAGCGTTATCAGGAGCAGAAATAATAGATTTTTAATTTGTGGTTTGTATGGGAGGTACCACGCCCTTTTGTACAATCCCACCCATATTTCCAGCAGCACTTAAAAAATGCACACCAAACCGACTTACAAAATTTTGTACAAATACCGTTATCAGGAGCAGAAATAATAGATTTTTAATTTGTGGTTTGAATGGGAGGTACCACGCCTCTTTGTATAATCCCGCGCATATTTGAAGAAGCACTTAAAAAATGCACATCAAACCGACCTAAAAAATTTTGTATAAATAGCGTTATCAGGAGCAGAAATAATAGATTTTTAATTTGTGGTTTGAATGGGCTGTACCATGCCTCTTTGTATAATCCCGCCCATATTTGCAGAAGCACTTAAAAAATGCACATCAAACTGACCTACCAAATTTTGTATAAATAGCGTTATCAGGAGCAGAAATGATATATTTTTAACTTGTGGTTTGTATGGGAGGTACCACGTCCCTTTGTACCATCCCGCCCATATTTACAGCAGCACTTAAAAAATGCACACCAAACCGACGTAACAAATTTTGTACAAATACCGTTATCAGGAGCGAAATAATAGATTTTTAATTTGTGGTTTGTATGGGAGGTACCAGGCCCCTTTGTACAATCCCGCCCGTATTTGCAGCAGCACTTAAAAAATGCACACCAAACGGACGTAACAAATTTTGTTCAAATACCATTATCAGGAGCAGAAATAATAGATTTTTAATTTGTGGTTTGTATGGGAGGTACCACGCCCCTTTGTACAATCCCGCTCATATTTGCAGCAGCACTTAAAAAATGCACACCAAATCGACTTACTAAATTTTGTACAAATACCGTTATCAGGAACAGAAATAATAGATTTTTAATTTGTGGTTTGAATGGGAGGTACCACGCCTCTTTGTATAATCCCGCGCATATTTGCAGAAGCACTTAAAAAATGCACATCAAACCGACCTAAAAAATTTTGTATAAATAGCGTTATCAGGAGCAGAAATAATAGATTTTTAATTTGTGGTTTGTATGGGAGGTACCACGCCCTTTTGTACAATCCCACCCATATTTCCAGCAGCACTTAAAAAATGCACACCAAACCGACTTACCAAATTTTGTATAAATACCGTTATCAGGAGCAGAAATAATAGATTTTTAATTTGTGGTTTGAATGGGAGGTACCACGCCTCTTTGTATAATCCCGCGCATATTTGAAGAAGCACTTAAAAAATGCACATCAAACCGACCTAAAAAATTTTGTATAAATAGCGTTATCAGGAGCAGAAATAATAGATTTTTAATTTGTGGTTTGAATGGGCTGTACCATGCCTCTTTGTATAATCCCGCCCATATTTGCAGAAGCACTTAAAAAATGCACATCAAACCGACCTACCAAATTTTGTATAAATAGCGTTATCAGGAGCAGAAATGATATATTTTTAACTTGTGGTTTGTATGGGAGGTACCACGTCCCTTTGTACGATCCCGCCCATATTTACAGCAGCACTTAAAAAATGCACACCAAACCTACGTAACAAATTTTATACAAATACCGTTATCAGGAGCGAAATAATAGATTTTTAATTTGTGGTTTGTATGGGAGGTACCAGGCCCCTTTGTACAATCCCGCTCATATTTGCAGCAGCACTTAAAAAATGCACACCAAATCGACTTACTAAATTTTGTACAAATACCGTTATCAGGAACAGAAATAATAGATTTTTAATTTGTGGTTTGAATGGGAGGTACCACGCCTCTTTGTATAATCCCGCGCATATTTGCAGAAGCACTTAAAAAATGCACATCAAACCGACCTAAAAAATTTTGTATAAATAGCGTTATCAGGAGCAGAAATAATAGATTTTTAATTTGTGGTTTGTATGGGAGGTACCACGCCCTTTTGTACAATCCCACCCATATTTCCAGCAGCACTTAAAAAATGCACACCAAACCGACTTACCAAATTTTGTATAAATACCGTTATCAGGAGAAGAAATAATAGATTTTTAATTTGTGGTTTGAATGGGAGGTACCACGCCTCTTTGTATAATCCCGCGCATATTTGAAGAAGCACTTAAAAAATGCACATCAAACCGACCTAAAAAATTTTGTATAAATAGCGTTATCAGGAGCAGAAATAATAGATTTTTAATTTGTGGTTTGAATGGGCTGTACCATGCCTCTTTGTATAATCCCGCCCATATTTGCAGAAGCACTTAAAAAATGCACATCAAACCGACCTACCAAATTTTGTATAAATAGCGTTATCAGGAGCAGAAATGATATATTTTTAACTTGTGGTTTGTATGGGAGGTACCACGTCCCTTTGTACCATCCCGCCCATATTTACAGCAGCACTTAAAAAATGCACACCAAACCGACGTAACAATTTTTGTACAAATACCGTTATCAGGAGCGAAATAATAGATTTTTAATTTGTGGTTTGTATGGGAGGTACCAGGCCCCTTTGTACAATCCCGCCCGTATTTGCAGCAGCACTTAAAAAATGCACACCAAACGGACGTAACAAATTTTGTTCAAATACCATTATCAGGAGCAGAAATAATAGATTTTTAATTTGTGGTTTGTATGGGAGGTACCACGTCCCTTTGTACAATCCCGCCCATATTTGCAGCAGCACTTAAAAATTTCACACCAAACCGACACCAAATTTTTTACAAATACCGTTACCAGGGGCAGAAATAATAGATTTTTAAATTGTGGTTTGTATGGGAGGTACCACGCCCCTTTGTCCAATTGGACCGAATTGTAAATCTAAACCACCAGGGGCGCCACCCAAACGCGTACAAAAAAATGCACACCAAACCGACGTAACAAATTTTGTACAAATACCGTTATCAGGAGCGAAATAATAGATTTTTAATTTGTGGTTTGTATGGGAGGTACCAGGCCCCTTTGTACAATCCCGCCCGTATTTGCAGCAGCACTTAAAAAATGCACACCAAACGGACGTAACAAATTTTGTTCAAATACCATTATCAGGAGCAGAAATAATAGATTTTTAATTTGTGGTTTGTATGGGAGGTACCACGTCCCTTTGTACAATCCCGTACATATTTGCAGCAGCACTTAAAAATTTCACACCAAACCGACACCAAATTTTTTACAAATACCGTTACCAGGGGCAGAAAAAATAGATTTTTAAATTGTGGTTTGTATGGGAGGTACCACGCCCCTTTGTCCAATTGGACCGAATTGTAAATCTAAACCACCAGGGGCGCCACCCAAACGCGTACAAAAAAATTTATGCATATCGGTCCAGCCGTTTCGGAGGAGTTCAGTTACAACACATGTACAGTAGAATTATATATATAAAGATATATATATATATATATATATATATATATATATATATATATATATATATATATACTAGCTGATCCGGCAAGCGTTGCTTTGCCTTCAAATTTTATTTTTATTGGAAAGGTTTCATGCCAATCGGTCTATTATAATAAGAAAGGCCACCAGTTCCATTTTTGAAAAGGGGCGTGACATACACATGTATAGTAGAATTATATACATAAAGAAGATTTGTATGGGAGGTACCACACCCCTTTGTACAATCCCGCCCATATTTGCAGCAGCACTTAAAAAATGCACACCCAACCGACGTACCAAATTTTGTGCAAATACCGTTATCAGGAGCAGAAATAATAGATTTTTAATTTGTGGTTTGTATGGGAGGTACCACGCCCCTTTGTACAAACCCGCATATATTTGCAGCAGCACTTAAAAAATGCACACCAAACCGACGTACCAAATTTTGTACAAATACCGTTATCAGGAGCAGAAATAATAGATTTTTAATTTGTGGTTTGTATGGGAGGTACCACGCCCCTTTGTACAATCCCGCCCATATTTGCAGCAGCGCTTAAAAATGTACACCAAACCGACGTACCAAATTTTGTTCAAATACCGTTATCAGGAGCAGAAATAATAGATTTTTAATTTGTGGTTTGTATGGGAGGTACCACGCCCCTTTGTACAAACCCGCATATATTTGCAGCAGCACTTAAAAAATGCACACCAAACCGACGTACCAAATTTTGTACAAATACCGTTATCAGGAGCAGAAATAATAGATTTTTAATTTGTGGTTTGTATGGGAGGTACCACGCCCCTTTGTACAATTGGACCGAATTGTAAATCTAAACCACCCGGGGCGCCATCCAAACGCATACAAAAAAATTTATGCGAATCGGTCCAGCCGTTTAGGTGGAGTTCAGTCACAACACACGTACAGTGGAATTATATATATATATATAAAGAAGATATATATATATATATATATATATATATATATATATATATATATATATATGATATATATATATAAGAAGATATATATATATATGTATATATATATATATATACTATATATATATATATATATATATATATATATATATATATATATATATATATATATATATATATATATAGTATATATATATTGAGAACAGGAAATCGCCTCGGTAATAGTTTCCACAGGAACGAAACACTGGATTTAATTACAATTAAATTTTATTCATCCAATGCTTTTGAAATTAAAATTCCTATGAATTATACAAAAGCTTAATATATAATTAATTTGTAAAGAAAAAATGGAATACTTTTTGTTCTAGAAACTATTAGAATTTCAGCTTATTATAAGTTGTGTATTTATGAGGAGTTAGAGACTTGTCACCACGCCAGCCAAGAAGAAAAGAACTTACGGCATTAAAATAAAATGGAGTTTGGGTGACGCGCGAAGCTTCTAACTATTCCAAAATATATAAATGACATTAAATGTAAAAGATTAATATATAATAATATCAACTCCGCCTTTCTAGCAGTTTTACAGTGGCGGCAACATTATCCCCCGCAGTATGACAAGGAGTATCTTCGCTGGCAAACTCTTGGTGGGAAGCCACGTCCAAAACTGCAAGCTTAGCTGCAGGCCTTTCCAGGATGCCATGTGCTGTCAGTGCTTTCGCGCCACGAACTTGCCCATCTCTTGCCAATTTGATTTCCAGAACTTTTCCGCGTAGCCAAATATTTCGAGGAAGAGAAGGGTCAACTATTATAACTAAATCCCCCTGACTTACCTTTTGTTTCTCAAGCCACTTAGACCGGCATGTTAAGGAGGATAAATATTCTGCTAACCATTTTCTCCAAAAAATATTTGCATACTGTTGCGATATAAGCCAAGTTTGTTTCAAAGCCACACCACTGTCGTTACATATTGATAACGGTTTCATTCCACTGGAACTACCTAGAAGAAAGTGATTAGGAGTCACTGCTTCATCAATTTCATCATCCAGAGGAATATAAGCAAGGGGTCTAGAATTTATTATATTCTCAACTTCTAGCATCATGCTCAAGAGTAGCTCATCACTTGGTATTCTCGATGGTATTATTTCGTACAAGACGGACTTTACAGAACGTACTAGCAGCTCCCATGCGCCACCCATGTGAGGGGAGGCAGGTGGATTAAAATTCCATTTCGTAATTGTGGTTGTAAACGTTCTAAAAAATTCATTCCGGTCTACGTCTGCAAGCGATTCTCGGATTTCTCTGTCTGCACCTATGAAATTTGTTCCATTATCACTAAAAAATTCACGCGGTATTCCTCTTCGTGCCATAAAATTCCTAATGGCCAGAATGCACGAGTTTGTCGTTAATGAGTGTGCAATCTCAATATGAATTGCTCTCATCGTTAAACATATAAAAAGACAACCGTATCGCTTTTCTTTATGTTGATTAACCGTTACCATTATAGGACCAAAAAAATCTACGCCTATGTAAGTGAATGGGGCTTGGTACGTAGCGAGACGTGCTCGAGGCAGTTTCGCCATTTGGGGTACATGTAGGACTGTCTTTTTCACCTTACACCATTGACAATTTCGGATAACCGATTTCAATATAGCACGAAGTTTTAAAATTGAATATTTTTGACGTAATTCATTAATGACGGTTTCGTGATTGATGTGGTAGTATTTTGTATGATAATATAATTAAATTTGTGGTATAACTTGACTTAGGCATTATAATGGGATGTTTATGTTCTTCCGGTATATTTGCTTTATCAATCCCCCCGTCTACTCTCGAGATACCAAATTCATCAATGAAAGAAGTTTTTTTTTTATATAGTTCGATGGATTTTGGTACTTTTTTATTAGATTTTAATAAGGAAATTTCAAGGGAATACCTTTCAGATTGTGCTTGTTGAATTAGAAGATTTTCTGCCTTAAACAACTCTTCAAGACTTAACTCACCGTTAATTTGTTTCTTTGTTTTAAAATTTTCTACAAAGCGGAAGGCATAAGCCGTTGCACGAAGCATTTTATTCCAATTCGAAAAGCGTTTTTCGTTAACTATACTTTCTTTGACATTTGTTCCAAATGACTTATGTACCATTTCTTCACCTGTAGTTTCAAAGCATTTATACTCCTGCCAGTCGTTTTGAAAACTATACAAAAATTCCGGGCCTTTAAACCATCTACTAGAAGTAGAAATTTTCGGAATTCTAGCCCATTTTGTAGCTTCATCTGCCACATTTTGTTTTGTTGGTGTCCACCTCCAGTCCTCCGCGGAACTCAATTCTAAAATTTCTGTTATACGGAAAGCTACAAACTGGCTGTATTTTCTATGGTCAGAATTGATCCAGCTTAAAACTGTTTTTGAATCAGACCAGTAAAACCTTTTTGAAATTGTAATATTATGATTATCGCAGGCAAATTTAGCAAAGCGCGCATCTATTAATGCTGCCATTAGTTCCAGCCTTGGTACTGATATAATTTTGATAGGAGCTACACGAGTTCTAGACCTAACTAAAGAACAAGAGATTTTGTTGTCTTTCACGAGACGCAGGTAGCACACTGCAGCGTATCCATCTTTGCTGGCGTTTTTTAACCCCTGGCCTTAGGTCTTTTTATAAAAAAACAAATACATACATGAGTATGTATATTCCACATTTCGACGCCTCTTCAGATTCAGGAAATTTTTTTAAATATGTGAAAATAACAATTTAAAAACTTTGAAATCTGTTTTTACATACATACATACTTACATACATAAACAAATTTAAAAAAATTAAACAAATAAATTAAAAGTAAAAAATGTTTTCAGTTTTGAAGAAATTAACAATTTTTTATTTTTTTAATATAAACTTCAAAAGCGAAAAAAATATTACTAATGGTAATTTTAACTTACGAATCAAATGCCTATAGTTTTGGGCAACAATATCCGATAGCTTTCTCTTAGGTTAGGTTAGGTTAGGTTGATTGGAGGGGTGTGATAGCCCATGTCTTACATACACTTAAGCCAGTGAAGGCTTGTTGTGCGTTCCCTTTAAATATCAGACACAAACTGCCAGAGTTCTGCGGCAGAATTCGAACCTGGGACCTTCGCACTACGAGTCTAGTACACTACCTACTAGTCTACGAAGGTCAGTTAGCTTTCTCTTAGACATAACATTTACTATCTATTTAATAGGTTGGAGCATGAAAGATGTATGTTTTGTTAGTCTATAAGTCTTTAAGGTCACATTACTTGCCGTGTCTGGCTTATAAATGAAAACAATCCGAGCCTCCCATAAAATTTCCGTTGTCATTGCTATAAAAGGCTAGAAGGCCCATTTATCACGTTTTACCTTACCATATATGATGGCATCTCCCTTGTAAACAATATTATCTCCATTTGCCAGTTCCTTCAAAGCTCCATGCATACTAGTTGGAAAATTTGTATTTATCATTTTTTTCCCTTTGAAAAAAATAATAACAACTCAACCTGTCATTCAGGGTTTTAATAAGCGGATTTCTTATGATTTAGTCGAAACATCCATAATAATACCCACATTGCTAACAACGTCCTCCACACTAAGACAATCTTCTGCTGCTTGTCTTTTACGATTTCTTAGTATGTTTTTCAATCACTTTTCCCCTTGGTTTTTAAACTAATTGAACTCAATGATGGCCGTGCAAGATATAACATAATATTACAGCAGTAAAAGGAGGACTGTTCATTAGAAACACTCCAATGTTGGATAACTTTATTAAAGTTTTCCGTACATATGGTTACATGCAATACTTTTTTCATAATCCTATTAACAAAAGAGGGCTTACTACATACATATGTTCATTGTTATGAGTTCGTTATGGGAAATTGAAAGAATTGGCATCACAGCATATTAGTACTTCCTTCTCCGTTTGTTTGGTTTCTGATGACAGGTTTATGTTCCCAACTATCTTCTTCAGTAACTTGCGTCCGATGATGAAAGTTCAGAGACAAAACAACATAAGTTCTTATGACATATAATGCACATTTTTGGATGAATACCTGTATTCTTATAACAAAGGCTTAATCCATGCTGTTTCGTATGCTACAGGCAAATACTATAAATATATAAAGATGTTGCACTTAGTACATTTGAAATTGAAAACAATTTACGCTTCTTTTAAATGAGGGGGGAAGTATGTAACAGGAAAAGAAAAAATTTCGTACTCTCGCTAACTAAGAGAATTATTAAGAGTATAAAGCAACACACATTGGGCCGTGTGAATAAAAGGGTAGCTATAGCTTATGCTGGTAATTTTGTAGTTTTAACTAGTATTGAGGTGAATAAAAAATTCAGCTAAAGCTAGTACTTTATGTAAACTAGTAAAAGCTAGTTTTTCCAGCGTTGGCTTAAAAAAGGTGTGAATAAAAACCAGCGATTGCTTAATATTACTAGTTTATGCTTTGATTTTTATAAGCATCTGGTTGAGGTGCTTGAATGTGTTTTTCTGCTTTATATTAAAAAAGTGTTGTTTTCATTTAAATATAAATATGTATGCCTGCTTTTATGCATGTTCGCATGAGAACACATTCTCATCCATCCGACTATTTCAATTTATACAGATTTCGGGAAGAAAATGTTAAATGGTTAGCGGAACACTTTTTGGAGGAAAGTCATGAAAGGAGAGGAGCAGCACTGTCGCAAATTAAGAGGATGGAAATTTTTCTCCGTTTTCTAAGCGATCCAGGTTTTCAAATGAGAGTTGGCAAAGAAGAAGGCATACACCGCACAACAGTTTGCAAAACAGTAAAACTCGTTTTAAAGAAGGTTATGAATAGAGCTCATCTGTGGATTAAATTTCCGGCGAATAACGAAGAAATTAAACTAGCTCAAGAGCAGTGGGCACTGCGATATGACTTTCCTTGAGATATACGTTAGGATACGTTGGTTATATTTTAAAACTTTTAAATAACAAATGACATTATACGACGTTGCCACCATGGTTTTTTTAATTTACCGCGTAAATACCATTTGTGGGTATTTATTTGGGTATTTATGAAATAGATTTAAATTTAGCATTAATTAAGCGAGGACTGAATGCATATTCAATCAATTTTCATTCTGAAATCAGTTGAAAATAGCATATTTATTTTGCAGTTTATGCAAATAATTCCATCTTTTAAAAAATTGGCGCAGAAAAAAATTAAAAACTAAAATTAATTTCAAAAGAAAAAAAAAAAAAAAAAAATATATATATATATATATATATATATATATATATATATATATATATATATATATATATATATATATACATTCATATGTATTTTCCTTCGCATACAAGCAGAGCCCTTCACCACTTGCTAAGATTTTTCTGACTCAGAGTACAATTACCGTTTTCCACTATCAGCATTTTAAGTGTTTTTGAATACTTTATTCACTTAGATGCCTCTCACCAACGAACTAAACATACTAAATACTTAAAACTGCGATAGTCGAATGTACGTGGCCCACGAAATTTTTAAATTAACCTAATTTGTCGAGCATAGCCCGTATGTGCAATCATGTTCCACAAAAGTAAACGTAAATGAACTTTATTTTTCAAACTCTATTTTTAGTTTCCTGCGGAAGTATAAGATTGCTGTAAGCATTGGTTTCTTTAATTTTTAAATGTAACAGTAAAACGAAGCTTTTCCAGATATTAAAATATAAAACAATTTAAAAGAAAACATCATTTACTTTAACTTTTCTGGAGCTTGCCTAATTATATATAGAATAAAATGAATTATTTAATGTCGAAGTAAATTTGCAATTCATACTTTTAAATTCCGTAAACATTATCCCGGGATTTAAAAGCAAAAAGAGTGGTAGCTCTTAAATAATTTCTGCCAGCTGTTAAATTTTCCAGTTTATGCTATCGTTTTTCAGCACTAGCTATGTAGCACTAGCAAAGATTTATTCACACTTTTTCTAGTTTTAACTACTAGATTTAGCTAGCACTGAAAAGATAAAGCTAGTGCTACTACTCAGCACTTTGTAGCATAAGCTACATTTTTATTCACTCTACCCTATGTAGCACTAGCAGAGAGTTATTCACAGTTTTTCAAGTTTTAACTATTAAGGGAGAATTAGTCACCCGTAAATGTAGAAATGTAAATGTAGATGTATCAGCTGATTGTTTCTATTATAATAAAAGCAATGCATATGTTTACCCGACGGCAATTAAATGTAACCGTAACGTCTTAACCTGTTGAAAATAGAATTTCCACGTAACCTCGTGCGTGACAGATGTAGCCATTGATGGTAAATACAAAAGTAAAGGAAAATGTGGCACAAAAACCCTCTTTTTGTAATTTTTTGGGTTTTTGATATTTTAAGATTTTAAATTGTGAATCTTCTTTGAATATAAAAAATATTTTATAAATTTAGTTGTTTGTGTCAATTGTTTTTTAATGAAAAGTAACAAGTTATTTTTACAATAGTTTTTGTGCATTTGATGCAATTTTTTTTATATAACCAACAATCTAGTGAGTTAGAATGGCAAGTAGATAACATGGCTTCCAAGAAAATAATATTAGAAATAAGATATGTTGTAAACAAAGATAATAAAAATAATATGTAAACAAAGTAATTAAAATAAGGATATGATTGTTTAAAGATCAGACTTAAAGCATAATAACCATAATATGTAAGCAAAATATACAGAACGAGGGTATAAATAGAAATGTAAATACTTTCGTTCCTCAGTTCACAAGTAAAATTCAGTAAACTCAGTTCATAAGTAAAACTCATACATACAGTGGTATCTTGAAGTAATTATTTATTTATAAACTAAGAGCGAAGATTCTTAACTAGTGTGTATGTATATTATCTTAGAGAATCTTAACCCTTATCCTGTACTTCAAAAATAAAACGCATATGGTATCAGTGGGTCAATTTTGCCCAATACAAAATAATCAAATATTTATTCAGTCTTTTTGTTTTTTATACATTCATTACATATAATTTTGGTCTCAAAATGCGGTTTTCAAATAAATTTTTCACATTCGCAACATTTATTTGCATATTTGGTGCTGTTGGATCGACTTGGACAAAAGAAACAACGTCTCTTTTTTACGTGTTTTGCTTGCGAAACTTCAGCTGAATCGTTCAAAAGACTTTACACGAATGCTTTAGCAGGGCTACTTTGTGGCATATTCGGTCTACGAGATATTTCACCGCTTATTAGACCCATACTTGTCTTCCAAGAAAATGCGCCGCTTATACTTTTTATTTTCATTACCGTTTGGATTAATCTTTAGAAAAACTACGTCAGTATTATTAGCGAATATATCCAGCATATTGTAAAATAGCGCTAGAGGCCATCGGTTAGTTCTCCTTTTGCATGTATGAGTTCTTATAACCCCGATTTCGTTTGATTATAAAGGTGAATTATTTCTGGCTTTTTGGAGCTTGCTCTAATTTCTTCGTCGTGATGTAATGTGCTAAACAAAAACACTGATCGTTTTTTTATTAGTTACATATCCCACTAAAGTTGTTTTGTTCTCATTGTCGAAGAAGAAATTTGCATAGTTCTCTGGTTTGTTTTTTAATTGCAAAATTTTTTCTGGCAAAAAAGTTTTATTTTTTCCGACAGTACCAACCCTTGTGATACTTCGTTTCAACAACTCAATACCCAGTTCATGTGAGGTGAAAAAAATTTTCACAAGTTACATTATCAAATATTTGATTAGGCCCAAGACAACGCGGCCCCCTTGATCTTTCTCTTTCTTACAGATCCTGTCTTTTCCAGTATACACCTGCAAGGACCACGCATAGTTTGTTTCTACATTGCACAACTCCCACATTTTTATACCATTTTTCCTGGTTGTGGGGGTATGTATTGATTCAATGGGCATCGTCCACGATATGTTACGAGCTGCTCATTCACTGTCACATATTTACAAGGATTAAAGATTTTCCTTAGATTCGTTTCCCAATGGCTCCAAAAATCTCTTATGGGAACAAGTTTATCACGGAATTGTCTTTCGCTTCTTTCCCACTTTTTATCAAACCGAATTACCCGTGATGTATTTTGAAATGGTGGATTTGAATAGCGGTCTGCCTTTGCGTTGGTCCAATAGATATTCTAAAGCTTCACCATGAGATTTGCATATACCAGCCAACAAAAGAAGTCCGACATATGCTTCAATAGTTATATTGTCTACAGTTATCCAATTATTTTCAAATACTGATTGACCTATACGAATTGATTGAATAAAGATTACTCTATAAATACATTATCATTTATAGTCACCTTGTAAATTAGTCATATTAGCTACTAATTTCATAAGATCACTAGAAACAGAAAAGATGATTTTATGCTATCAGCACTTGAAATAGCATAACGCGTTGGGGCAGGAGTCAGATTTATTATGTCCTGCTTAGAAAATCTTCCAATATCTTTTATTGTAGATGTTTGTGACCATAAATATTTCGAATTTTTTGATGGATACATTGATACTTCATTTGTAGTTTGATCGAGAATTTCGCAAATATCCGCGCCTTCAGAAACGAAGTTGGTTTTATATTCACTTGATGAGTCTTGAAGGTTTTCGCCATCTGAGTCTGATTGCATAAGAAAAGTTCTTTTCTTCTCTGGATGCTAGCCATGATGTTGTAAACGCAAAAAAAGTTGTTACTAAGCTCGTATCACATTCGCAAATTGATTTTGTTGCATTGGGCAATTTTGACCCAAGTGTTCCATCTGCGTAAGTTTTTTTACACACGGTTTGTGAAACGATCTACAAGAATTATATTTTAAATTTTAATAGTATTCGCTAAAAAAATAATTGTACAAAAGTTTTAAAAAAATCCGCCGAGTATTTAAGGAATAAATGAGCAATAACAACCGTTTGGGCAATTTTGACCCATTAATACAGGATAAGGGTTAAAATGATAGTATTTGTACATACGTACAACCTATAGCACGTTCACAATAAAAAAAGTATAACAACAGTTATAACAAAGATTGTAATATAAATAATTATGATATAAATAACCAAAAATGTTTGTTGTGGCTTTAGCTCTTTATATGCC
Organism: Germaria angustata; assembly: GCA_963681545.1. Classification (NCBI taxonomy): domain Eukaryota; kingdom Metazoa; phylum Arthropoda; class Insecta; order Diptera; family Tachinidae; genus Germaria; species Germaria angustata. The sequence goes on from OY812998.1 coordinate 84,341,889, forward strand.
GACATTTCATTGGTTGCTAAAACCAAATCGTCAGTGAAATTTAAGCAGTTTGAAAACATTCAACTTCGGATGTTTATTGCACATAAATCAAATACAATATGAGAATTCAATATTCAATATTGCATATGAATTACAAGAAATACATAATCATAGTAGGCTTAGAATATTTCTATACAAACAACACAACAAACATTTTACTCAACGTGAGTCTATTTTATTTTTCTCTCAACACCCATGCAATTAAACACCCGTTGGTCGTTAATGATTGTATTCAGTTAGGCAAAAATGAAAAATAAAGTCTTTATTCTAAATACTTAATATTGAAATTTATTATTTGGGATATTCTCCCCAACTGATCGTTAGAAACAATTAGAGCTTTTGCAAAGTGCATAGAAAGAATCAAAAAATGTTTGTTGAGGCTTTAGCTCTTTATATGCCGACATTTCATTGGTTGCTAAAACCAAATCGTAGCGCATTCTCCAAACATTAACAGTGTGGAAATATTACAACAAGAAAACGATTACAAAAAAAGATATACCTTAGAAATGCTTTACATAATAAATACTCCCATGGACATACGAATAAGCTACAAAAAAGACATAGAAAATTGCGCGCATTACAGCCCAATTCTTAAAACTCCCAGGGAAATGAATTTCCAGAGAACAAGTTTCTCTAAAAAATAAAATCCTCCAATTCTGCATAGTCTGGAAATGGAAAGAGAATTCAAAACATTCGAAATAAGCTGTTTTATTTCTTTTATCTAATGTTTACAATAAAATTTTGCAAATTTACCAATTTAATTTTATAAATTTTAAAAGTTTGGGGTGAAAAAAGAGGTTAGAGAAAAAAAATATGTTTAGTGCTGCATTTATAATGTTAGCTGAAGTAGAAAACGATGAAATTGAAGTGCTGGACAAGAATGAACATAGGTTAGCAAGAAAAATATAACGTGATGCCACCAACCCACTTGAGCTACCGCAAACTTTGTAAATAGATTCCTTATAAAGTACTATAATTGAATAAAAAAAGTGTTTTAGTTTTGAAAAATATTACATGATAAATAAACCAGCCTTTATTTACCTTTTGGATATGTTAAGAGCACATATTCCACTAAAGAGACAGTCAGTTACAGTTTCTCCACTCGTAAAGTTAAGTGCAACGCTTCGCTTCATGGCCGAAGGTGGGTACAAATCGGGTGTGGGGAAGGACTCTGATGTGTCTGTGGCATAAAGAACCTTCAGTAAAATTTTGACAGAAGTTATAAATATATTTGAGAAGCATCTACATATGTCAAAGGTGGATAACTTTTTGAAAAACAAAGAATGAAAAGCGTAAAATTGCGTTAAATTTTTATATAAAGCATGGCATTCCAAGCGATATAGGATGCGCTGACGCAACTCATGTCCGAATAGTTGCTACGTCTAATAATAAGCACCTATACTATAACAGGAAAGTGTCACGATTTTTTTTTTTTTTGGAACACCAGTGAGTTATGAGCTCATCTTGAGAAACGGTAGCAATTATTGGCTCCTTGGTAAGGTTTTAAATATTAACAAAACAATATTCAAATATTAATAGATATGTATATATTTTTTTACTAGGAGACGCAGGTTATTCATTAGAACCACGGCTTATAACCCCTCAGAGATGTCCACAAGATGAGTCTGTTGAAATAAAATTCAACGAAACTAATTCCAAGTGTCGTAACGTTATTGAGCGTCCTGAAAAACTGATCGCGGTACCTTCTTGGAGCTAGATAATTATACTATGCTCCAAAAAAGGGAGCTAAAATAACAAACGTTTGCTGTGCATTGCATAAAGTTTGCAATTATTTCAAATGCAATATGGAAGTTAACGATTAAAAAAATGTAGAAACTCTCAGCGTTCAAGACGATGATGTTATATCCTTAGCTTCTCCTAGTTTTCTTTTAAATTTTAAAATATAAAAATAATACAACGCTTTTTTAATATTGTTAATTTAAAAAATAAACATCACATTTTATTCATTGTTCATCATATTTTCTAAAAAAACTTAAGGCTAAATAAATAAAAATTAAAATGAATTCATATATCTTATATGCATTTTTTAAATTAAAGAAATAAATAACTTAAGCTCTTCTAGCTCCAAAAGACGACGGTTTCTTCAATTTTGTCCTCGATTTCTCTCAGCCTCAATTTTTCCATCACCAAGTTGTGCCATTTGATCTCGTCCAGCTTTCCGTCTTTAAATCATAAAGGTGATCAATAGAGCGATATATTATTTGGTGCCCTGAACCTGCTCCTTCATCACTTTCAGCATTTCTTTTTGAATACCAATCCCCTCTTTTGAGAATGTCGGTAGTGAACGTTTGTTTTTGATTTTGCTTAAATTTATTTATCGGTGCTTTTGATGGTGATTCTGTGTCACTCGGTAACAATGCCAAAACTTCGTTAGGATCCTCTTTGGAGTCCAGCTTCAACTTTTTCGCAGGTGGTTTTTGGGGCGTTTCTTCATTATCAACACCACTGCTTTTAGGCTCATCATCGGGTGTGGAATCCAACAATATTTCTAACGTTTTTTCTACACCAGATGCGCCTAACCCGAATTATTTAGAAACGCCCTCCACAGAGTCTTTCATACAAATCAGGTTGTAAATAACTTCTTCATTTGCACAAAAACCCTGCTCCATATTTGGGCCTCCACCAATTGCCCGAGAAAATTTTAAATTTTGTGCCGAATTATGGCGTACATACTTCTTTGGCCCCACCAAACCTAAAAAATAAGTTTATCATTTGTTGCTCTGAAAAGAAAATTTATTGCCACTTAATAATTCATACCTATTTCCATTCGGCGATACTTTTAAGTGGTGGCCCAGCTGCGTTTAATTCCGCCTCTAAATTGCGCCATATTGCATTTAAGTCATCTTTGCTTCCTTTAAACCATACTCGGCAACATCTCGGTGGGACTGCATTGCATCTAAAAGGATCTCTGTTTCTTATTTGTTTTTTTTTTATCTAAAAATATGAACAAATTGAGATACATATTTATCAAATTTTTAGTGAAACATTTAACTTACTTACACTTTTTGGCACAATCCACATAAAATTTTTGGCGGAATTATACCTAAAATTTATTATCATTTTCCCTCTTTTCCTGACATTCGTAATAGCTACTTTTTCTACGGGAAGAGTTTCCCAGTTTCGAAGTTTATTTCGAATAGGAGGAAAGTAAAATATCCCAGGTAGAATTTTTTAGAATAGGATAGTTGGGAAAAGAGAAAAAAAACTCCCAGTAAGTTTCAGTTTAGAATTGGGCTGTTAGTAAGCTTTGTGATTTTAAAAGAAAAAGACAGCTTTATTCAAAGTAAGATAATGATTAAAATGTTAGTGTAATTATTAAAATGTTAATTATGTTTCTGAATGTTTTTAATTTTTAACTTTTAAAATATTTTAAAATTATAGTTTCTGATGAAGAAAACCGATAGTGATCGAAATGTTGAATATAAAATAAAAAATGAAGAATAAAATTAAATAAAATAAGGTAGTTTTACTTACATTAAGATATGACCTAGAGTCTGAATAAATTTTTTTTTTTCACACTAATATTTATTTATTGTATCTTCAAAAACTGAACTAACAATAAGTATTCAAATCTTAAATATAGATATAATTGTTAGGCCCAACCAGTGTCGGACATAAATTTAGTGATAGTAATTAATAATACATACATACAAGTCGTATTTAGCAGAAAATTATTTTTAAAGAGTCTCATCTGAAGTGTTGTGTACTAAAGCCGTAGTATCCCGCTTTTTTAAGCGGATGTGTCCAAGAAAGTTCAAGATGTTACGAGCGAGGGGATTAGGATGCGACTCGAGTTTTGTTAAATATTTGCCTGCATATTTTGCAATTTCAGCGGTCACAAGTGGCATATTTAAATCACGATGTAAAATTGATTTTTCATGTACCATAGAGCCGATGTTATTAACCTTAAAATTTTGTTTTGCATTCGTTGGATTCTCTCTACATTGGAAGCTGAAGCAGTGCCCCATAGCTGAATTCCGTAACACCATATGGGTTTCAAAAGCGACTTGTATAGTAAAAGTTTACAATCTAGACTGAGAGTAGAATTTCTACCAATCAGCCAATGTATCTGAGTTAATTTAAGTTTCAATTGTGTCAACTTAGAATCAATGTAGTGTTTCCATGAAAGCCGTCGCACAGTGGCTGAAAATCGTTTTTCATTGGCCAAAAGTCAAATTTTTTTTTGTCACCGATTTTTAAAATTTTTACGCCATTTTGGAACTAATATATCCATATTAAGGTAGCCAAAAAATTAGGTTAAACTATTGATAATTGTGGGCGTGGCATGCTGTCAAACTCAACTGTTTTTTGTTATTTCAGTAAAAGGTGTTTTTTATCAGTTTTTTGTCAAAAATAAATGGTCAGTACTCGCAAGCTATCATCGATAATGGCCTGCGGTCTTTTTTATAATATTGGTAGGATTATAGTCTTTAGTTGTTGTAAGTGGTTACCGCTCTAGCGTTTAATATTAGAGGTGTTATGAAATATTTATGAAACTACTATATTTTTCTAAAATTTAAACTTTAGTGGAATAGAACTTCTAGGGAACAAAAGGGAACAAGAAACGTATACCACCCGAAGAAAGGCGAAGGTGTCTTCTTTCACCCCATATATACTTTTGCACCCGACACGACCCGCCGGTAGAACACTTTTTTAATTTTAATGAAATTACTCCAAAAAAAATCAAATTACTCTAATATAAACAGCCCTATAATTACTCGTATACAATGGTGTATTAAATTTTCACTTTTTTGCCTGAAGGTTTATGTTTTTTACTTTAGACTACCTAAAACTAAAATAATTAAATATAATACCTGCGAAAGGGTTTTATGGCTTTGTTTTGATCAGCAAAAAATCAGTAATAAAAATATCACAATAGGTTCTACAGTAAACATATGATCTCTTTCTAATATAACTGTTAGGGTCAGCCAAAGTCATAAACAATTTTATAATAACAATCGCGACATTAAACGACTAAAGATAAAAAGAACCCCATATTGGAGAGATACTAATTAGTTTTACCTGATATTAAGGTCTGGATAACACGTGCAGTTTTGTTCAATTTAAGTACTACCTGCTATGAAATTGAAGATCAATGTGTGAATAACATGTATCTAAAAATATATAAAACTACGGATTCAATAAGGGATTACACAATAAGTTAATCCTTTACGTGTACGTACGTATATTTGCAAGTGATAAATCATAACAGACTCAAATAAAAATATTCAGAAAAATATGGAGAGCTTCGGTTATAAAGAACTGGCCGAACAGTATTTTAGAAATAAAAACCAGGAAGATGTTCTTACTTACGTTAAAATAAAATTAAGCTTAAATTCGTGTAGCACCGAAATACAAGAGCAATTATCTAATTTTGTAAAAGTACTAAAAAAACGCTACAAAGAAGTTAGCTACAGTAAACAAAAGTTTTATATAAAAAGTGAAAAGTGTTTAGAAGTGGTCGCTGCAGAAACAGCAAAGCAAGATAAGGTTGGAAGACCACGCAAATCATTGGACAACTGCAGCGATAAATCTAAGAGGCGGAAACTTAAAGATGTTAACGATGCAATTGGTTGTACAAATATAAAAGAATCTTTCCTACATCAATTACGATCACAGAACCAATTAACAAAAGTGGATATCATTGAAAAAGTTATTAAAGCTAGTCCAGTGAGAACAAAACGAATTCTTAAAAGTATACCAACTCCGAGCGATGCAAAACAGTGCACAAATGAGGAGGCATTAGCCTTATTTCTGGATTTGAAATTAACAAAACAGCAATATATTAAGCTCAGATTGCGTGCGATTGAAATGGCTCAAATATCTATCCAGCATATCATCACATAACTGCTACTAAAATGGACTGTTTTCCATCAAAGGATACTAACCAAACACACCAATTTCGGCAGAGGTACAACTACAATCTCTACTTGATCACACAGCCGAACGCTTGCTACAATCAATACCAGGAAATGCGTTAAAGAAATATGGAAACACAAAGCTAATTCTTTTTTGCAAGTGGGGATGTGATGGTTCTTCGGGACATAACCAATACAAACAAGTTGTATGTGAAAATATTTCGGACTCGGATATGTTCATGGTATCAATTGTACCATTGCGATTGAAAAAGATTTTGGAAGATTCAGAGCCTTCGACTAGTACAATGCAAACAATGGATATTTGGAAAAATGAGACACCATCTTCTACGAAATACTGCAGGCCAATCAAATTTGAATTCAAAGAAGAAACTCGTGATGCCATTAACAAAGAAATTAGTGATATCAAGGCCCAAATTGCAACACTACCATTAGCCATTACAATTACAGTTAGATGGGCAGCAAATTGAAGTAAGCTACCAATTAGTCCTTACAATGATAAATGGAAATGTAGGTCAGGCTTTGACTAACACGAAGGCTGCATCCAGCTGCATTATATGCCAAGCAGCATAAACCCAATTAAACCAAGTTCCGACAAAATCATTAGATAATACCGATGCATATGAATTTAGATTATCACCACTACATGCAAGAATACGACTTATGGAACATATACTAAAAATCAATTATGATTTATATTTCGGGTCTTCAGGATCCATAAGAAACAATAAAACCAACAAAGAGTTAAGAAGTTCAAAAAAGAAACATGTTCAAGATGAATATCGCAAAATTGGATTGATTATAGATCAGCCAAAACAAGGGTCAGGCAATACAAATGATGGCAATACCGCACGAAGATTCTTTTCAGATCCAGAAACAGCATCTGAAAGAACAGGAGTGGATTTAAACCTTGTTTCCAGTTAATTTTAAAATTTTTTTTGAGTGTAAAAATTTTTTTGAGTGTAAAAAATTTTTTTCAGTGTAAAAAATTTTTTTGAGTGTAACATTAAAAAAATTCCAATATCACAAAAAATAATTATAATTATTATTAAGATCAAAATGTAAAATTTTTTAATATGCAAATAAAAAAAATAAACCCATATTTCACTCCAAAAGTTAAAAAAATCAAAAGTTCAACTTTGACCTAGAAGTCCTTAAGAAGTACTCAATCAATTTCAATGTAATTAAAACTGAGTCAAGCTGAATTAAATATCTATCCATTAAAAAAAGAATTACTTCAATATTTTGATCGGTTCAAAAGTTACAGAATTTTGGCCAATGAAAAACGTTTTTCAGCCACTGTGCGTCGGTCAAAGTGTATACAAAGGTATTTCACTTGTGAATGTTGAGGAACAACTTGATTGTTGATTCGAATGGGGGAACAAGTGTCTCTTCGTAGGGTAAATGTGACATGAACACACTTTTTTTCATTTACTTTTATTCTCCATAACTTCAACCACAGATATCGGGATGCCTCGTGAGGGTTTTCATGCATACTAAGGCAGGCTGTATCATCGGCAAATGTAGAAGTGAAGATATTGCTGCTCAGAGGCATATCACAGGTATAAATCAAATACAAAACTAGCCCCAGTATACTCCCCTGTGGCTCCGCAGATGAGATAGTTTCGGGCACACTCATGAAGTCTCCTTCCATGACAGTGAACTTCCTCGCAAGTATGTAACTTTCCAAAAAAAATTTACAATGTTTACTGGTAGATATATCTTCAATTTTAAAATTAGGCCTTCTTGCCATACTTTATCAAATGCCTGAGAAACATCAATAAAGAGGGAAAAACATAACTTTTTTTCTTTAAATGTTGTTTTTATGAAATGAACCAATCTATGAGTTTGTTCAATTGTGCTATTCTGACTTCTAAACCCAAATTGATGGTCCGGTATGCATCCATTATCAGCTAGAATTGGGGACAATTTTGTCATGAGCAGCTTTTCGAAGAGCTTTGAAATTGTTGACAGCAAACTTATTGGCCTATATGACTCAGCCTTAGTAAGATCTTTGCCCGCCTTTAGAATCGTTTTGACTATGGCAAGTTTCCAGCTGTGTGGATAATACTGCAATCGTAAAATGCCATTAAAAATAAATAACAGGATTCTAATAGTAATACGAGGCAACTTCATCAGCATCTTGTTACTAATTCCATCAATACCCGGGGCCTTCTTCGATTTGGTTTCAGCAATTAGTTTTTGTACATCACGCATCTTAAACTTTAAGGGTCGAGGGGGTAGAGCAACTACACTCGGCAAATCAACAGCAACAGTACATGTGTTTGGGGTAAATACGTATTTTAAATGCTCAGCAAATGTGTTACCTTTTTCAGTATTGTTTCTTGCCCAACCTCCGGTCGAAGTGCGCAGGGGTGGTTTAAACTCAACGGGTGTTTTAAGTTTTCTAGCAGCATGCCACAAGGAGTAATTAGATGCTGCTGTGTGATATCGACACCTTCCAGATAGTTTTTAAGAGAAGCAGTTTTTTCAGATGCAAGTAACTCTTGGAGTCGTTTAGTGCATTCTTTAAATCTGATTTTATGTTGGGGTGATCTGTGCTGTTGCCATTCCCTTCTAGCTTTTCTTTTTCACATACTGGACGTTCAATAAACCCAGTCTACGGATTTGTGGTAGTGGCATGCTTTGCAGCCTGTTTAATATTTTCAGTAAGATTGGCAATGTTTAATTCAATATCATCGGAAGTTTTTAGCTTGATGTTTTCCGTACAATGACTACTGAGATATTTTTTGAATCCTAGCCAATTAAAATGATTTATCACCTTTATATATGGGTGAGGTATGTCACTTCTTAGTGGGCTACAAATTGTAACGATCGTTGGAGAGGGATCGGAGGAGAGATCATGAGAAGCTTCAACATGAATTAAATCTCTTGAGATATTTTTCATGACGCCAAAATCTATAACATCCGAAATTTTTTGTATGTCAGTAGGCCAGTAAGTGGGCTCCCCGCTCGAAATTACATCCAAGCCCATTATTGAAATTGTGTTGAACAACGCTGGACTTCTGGGTGTAATAAAACGCAATCCCCAGAACGTATGTTTTGCATTGTAGTCGCCAGCTGCTACGAAACAAGGGCCAAGAGTTTTGTAAAAATCCTCGTATTGATCCTCAGTGATTGAAAATCTGGGAGGGGAGTAAATTGATGATATCACGAGATTTGCACAAAAAATGTTCGATGTAAACATTCGTTACTTGTAGATGGTCTGCACAAATGTTCTCAAGAATATAGTGCTTGAGTCTTGACTTTATTAGAATTGGTGATCCTCCGCATGCTCTTCCTCTCAGGTCCTTTGTATCATATACGGTGTAGCCAGTCATTTAACACCCTGCTTTAAGAATTAGTTAACAAGCCATGAACACGTTAAAAGTATGTTTCTGAAACGCAAACGGCATTCGCAAACATAAAAATTAACTTGTGCGCTTCCTCACGGTAAAAAATATTGATATAATGTTGGTATCTGAGACTCGTTCGAATTCGAGAAGCCTTTTTAAAAAATATTGATATAATGTTGGTATCTGAGACTCGTTTGACTTCGAGAAGCCTTGTTTTACCGTGAGGAAGTGCACAAGTTCATTTTTCTGTGTGCGAATGCCGTTTGCGTTCCAGAAACATACTTTTAACGTGTTCATGGCTTGTTAACTAATGCTTGAAGCAGTATGTTCCGCATTCGCAGCATTTCTTGTATCATGCTAGTAAAGATCTTTATAGTTTGCACCAGATTATCAATAGTAGTTTTAAGGGGACTGAAATTAAAGCTTGGATTAGTATTTATTGTATTATTTGGAGGTGACACTTTTTGCACTGGAACAGAGTTGATCTTCACAGCGTCAGCATACGATACTTGTGGAGTGATTGGTTGGGCATTAGAGGATAAGTGGCGGCGTACGTATTTCCTGTTTGCGCTGGGGTTACTTTAGCTTTTTGACTCATAGCCTGTTTAACGAAGTGTATACAGGACATCCACTGTAGTTAGCAGTGTGATTACCTCCACAATTACTGCACTTTTTTTCCTTCTGGTCTTTCGACTTATTGCAAATAGCAGTCTCGTGCAATTCCCCGCACACAACACAAACAGTAGGTAATTTACAATAAGTTTTTGTATGGCCATATTCTTGACAATTATGGCACTATATGGGTCCTGAAAGCTTGTGTGGTTCTGCAACTGTGATTTTCCGGTATAAGAGATATTTTAAGTTATAAATTTGATGGGTCTCATTTTTCTTCAATATTATATCATTTGGCTCCAGTTCAACGCGAAATAAAGGTTGGGGAATCTTCTCCCTATTTATTATGTTAGAGAAATGTTTTACCTTAAATCCTTGGAGGGTGAGAGCATATTTTATTTCATCAGGAACATCATAAGAATCTATACTCTTCAAAACGATCTGTAGGCCTTTAGCACTCTTAAGCTGGAAAGTGTAGAAACTTGTTTTATTTTTCTCAAATTCAGTAACCATTTTCCGGAAATCTTTTCCTTCGTATACTTGAATTTTTGTTTCATCAATGTTACCACGTTTTATTGTAACAATGTGAAATGCCTTTTCACCAATGACCGAGATTAACTTTTTAATAAGTGTGTTAGATTTTTTTTGTCTGAGATAGATTGGTGGTGGTTTGGAGGTTTTATTCGAGGATACTTCGGCTTTGTCGTTGATATCTTGCAAAATTTTAAAACGGTTTTGACGGTTGGCTGAGTTGGTGTCGCTATTCCTGGATATCTTGGGAACCGACGAGATTTTAGATAAATTTGGGTTTCGCCAGCGCTTTACCACTGTAATATACATATCTGTCCATTCCGACAGGCACCTTAGGTTTCTGACTATAGTTGTCTGTAGTGATAACTTGGTTAAGTGATGAACACGAGCCCGTAGCGGATAACGGCGCTGACTTAAATAAAGATGAACTAATCAATTGTAATGCTAACGAATCACTACTTGGCATTGGAGTAAGCGGAGTTTATCGCTCGCGTAAAATTGGCTTTGCCGTTAGAAAAAGGCTATCATCATATTTTTTTTATTGTTTGCATTAAGAGCTTCAGAACTCATAGTAAAATAAGCATTTCTGCCGTTAGAACTCACTTCACAATTGTTTATTTTTGAGGTACTCATACAGAGTATTCCTCAGTCATTTTGTTTGTTTTTTTTTTGTTTTTGTTGTTTCAGATTATATGAAAAATATTATTAGTGCAAATAAAGCAAATTTCACAAAATGAGTATTTATTACAAATCAGTACTTATTACGAATATTTTTGTTTGTATTTTTGTTTGTTTAGTATGTAAAAAAAAACTCCGTTAACACGTTCGTTCACTACGAAGGTTCAACTAGAATTGAGTTGTTCTGTGAATATCTTCAAAAAATTTTTGAAAATCAATATGTAAAAACTTCAAGTGGGTTATTTTAAGATGAGCTTTGCCATTACGATATTAAATTCGTAAACGAAGGAGTTTTTGCAGTGTCCACCTCGCAAAAATAGAAATGTGTTTAAGTCAGACTTATCAATTGCAATTTTTATTCGAAAATAACTCACTAGTTTAGACATACTATACCACTATACCAGCTATTGGAAGATATAACGATATATTCTCAATGAAATTTAGCATTGGCCAAACAATGTATGGCAGTGCAACATCTTTATAAATTCACGGTCTCTGCTACAGGTTTATGGCTCAAAGCAACATGACACTTACCTTTATTTATTTTTCCCATTGGAAGTATTGTAGCCATTTTGTTCCGCTGAAGGTTGATTTGCACAATCTACGTTATCGTTTCTTAGGCCACAATCTACCTTTTTAATTTTGGCATTATGTCTTTAGTTGTTCCTGTTTCGCCAGGATCTGTTGCCCTGTCGACTGCCCCGTTTGAACACAAAGAATGTAAAGTTGTTATTTATATATTTGTTTTATATAAAAGGTTATTTTTAAAACCTTTGCGATTTGATAAAAAAAGGACACACAATTTAGAGAAATGTATGATATCATTATTTGAGTCTACACAATGATCTATTTATATAATTCAATATTAAAAATGATATCATAGAAATCCTGATCGCGGCTACGCCTCAAATATTTCATACGCTAGGTGGAACTTTGGTAAACTCCCTGCAACATATCGGACGATATCTCACGAATAAATTATTTAATATTGGCTTACTGTATGGAACGAAATGGAAAGTCCCAGAAGATAACTTGAACAAAAGTACACTAGTTGTAATTAATGATGAAAGTATGCCTCAAAAAGCTTGCAGGCTTGGCAAGGTAGAGAAGGTATATGTAGGATCTGACAGCAAAGTTAGAGTGGCGGATGTTTTCACACAACGAGGAACCGTTATTACACTAATCACAAAACTTATAGCACTTTAGTCGGAACGACAAACTTGTAACTCTAAATAGATTGTAGTCCGAAGGTCGCAGGTTCGACTCCTGCCGTAGAATCTGGGTGTCTCTGCAGATAAGCCAAGTAGCTTCGCAGTTTGTGTTTGTTAATTAAGTTTGTGTTTGTTAATTAAGGTTAAAACTTTGATGTTGATTGACATACCTCGACCTGTACATCTTGAATTTCGCGAATACATTTTTTAGTATGCTAGATACAGCGCGCTGCTAAACTCTACGTTTCTTGTGCTCTTGAACAAGCTCTGTTGCCAATTTTTTTTTTTTTAATTCGTCGTACCTATGTGTCACTCCTTTCATTATTTGAACGGTGAATGACTAAAGCATTGATACTGGATACATTAACAAGACGAAAAAATAAAGCTAGCTGCCATCGTTTTGTTCTTCTTCCAACATTATAAGTCGCGCAAGGTTTGTCATTACAGTCAACACCGCCTTTTGTGCGTTGTAAAATTTCACAATTTCAGATTTCTTAGAACTACCTGTTGTTTCATCAGTAGCATTATCATTGTGCATTATGGAAAGTAGAATTGCCGCTTTTTTTGGCTTAGGAGCGTAAAAAACCATAACCATACCTTTGGGCATGTATACTTTCCCTTTGAAACGACCTCAAAATCCTACCAACTGCTCGTCAATAGTCAAATACTCATCTGGAGAATAAGCCGCCAAAATGTTGGTTTCTAAAATTTTACACAAGTTTCTTATTGGAGCTAAATTATCAAATAGGTTTCTCTTCTCTCGGTCCGAGGTATTATCAAACCGCAAACATCTTAACAAAAATAGAAAACGTTTGTAAGTCATTTTCAGCCAAAATATTTTAACTCCGGATCGATCTGGAGCCCACGAATCAATAAAATTTAAGTGGGAAGCCCTTAGTACGCCAGCCATTAACAATAAGTCGAAGAATGCGTCTATCTCTACAATATCAGTCGAAATAGCATCTCTATCTCGTTGAAACTTATCCCTTATTTTTTGGTTTGGTTTGTTGATACGTTTATTAATAAATAATTGAAAACATTCGATGCAAGATTTTGTATTTTTCGCAACTCGGTTGACTCCTAGTAAATGAATCATAACGTGTTCTTACAGATGTTGATAATGGAAGTTTAGACCACTTAAAGTTTTGGCTATTTTTATACGTATGTCTAGAAGAGAAATAGTTGCTATCTGATAATTCAGGAACAATGACGTCGTTCTGCCATGCCTTCTATTTCACTCTCCGAATCTATGTCACTAAAGGTGAATTCACTCGTTCGTTCTGAACGTTCCGAACGATTTTTTTATATGTAGTTTGACGTCTCTATTTTTGAGAGAGTGAGAGCAAGAGAGTAAATTTAATGCGGAACAATTTTTGCTTGAATTGGTTTAGTTCATTGATGGACAAAATTGTTTTACACTTGTGTTAGTGAGATAATTTGAAGGTACAGTGACAAGCAAAAGGAATCACAAAGATTTTCATATATGGAACTAAATTAAACGAAATCGTCTACATTAATGCTGTCATGACAGTTTCGTAAGAACAGTATATGTTTCAAAGTCGTGGAACTAATTTTATTACGTTGTTTACTGCAAATGAATTTTAAGTCCGAAAAAATTTTTCATATAAGTGGTCGGAAAAAATTAAAGAATTTTTTTTGAGTTAGGATAGGCCAATTCGTCCAAAGTTTTCCAAAATAATAACCTGTCTATTTCCGCAAAAGCTTTTAACTCGCTTCGTAATATTACAAGTTCTGATTATATTTTGAATTCATATTTAATAACATCAACATTAAGAGGGTTTTCAAAGAGTTCCAGAAGTTGTTTTATGTTATCTATATCCTCAAATCTATCTTCGAAATTGAAAAAAAATGTTTTCAAAAATATTAATATATTCCAGGGTTTCAACCTTTTCGTGCTTGTTCAAAATTAGGGATGTTTTAGGAAATTCTTTTAAGTCACCCAACTTAATTTGTGATAACAATGTAATGATTGTGGAATGCAAAAATGTAAAGATTTAATAAAAACTCTGCTTTCAGTATTTGCTAAGCTCTGCGGCCGCTTTTCTTCAGCACCCAACAGTGCCGATTTCAAATGAGAAATTTAAAGAAGCCAATTCAGCTGTTCAATAAATTCTGATTTTATTTTACAAAACTTCCAACTTATATACTAATTTATTCCTTGGTCAGCACTAATGTAGCACAACAACAAATCAATAGGGAATTTGGCGTTCTCACGGGAATTTACAATTTTTGACAAATTCTTCTTTTTTTTCTTTAGGAAAATAATTTATTAAAAAGTTTCAATACAAAAATCATATTACAACCTTCCCAATGCCAATAGTCCACTACAAAAAAGTTTAATGCCCATTTGTGCTGACCAAACACAAAAACAAATTTACAATTTTAGCTGTTAGGCTTTAACAATGAAATTCTTAAAATTACTTATCGTAAGCAAAAATGAATTAAATTTCAAGTTCAATGTCTTGACGCAAATAAAAATGCTTATAGTGCTACAGTGCCTTAACTTAGTATAGATGCACTACACCCTCACCCTTTTAGGTTTGGGTATTATTAAAAATTAAACAGAATTTAGAAAAAGAAATCTTATAATTAAGGCTTATGTATCTATAATTATACATGTATAAGTGTGATATACTATATATACATATATTTTTGTTGCTTTTAAATTGTATTTCATATTTAAATTGAAATTGGTATGTTCTTCATTATTTCTTATCTATATTGTTTTTGTTAATTCAAATATTTTTTTAGTAAATTCTTATGTACTAGTTTTGTTTTAGACTTATTAATTTCTAAAAGTACATTTAAATCTTCTAAATCCAATACTTTGTATGGGCCTTTGTATGGAGGTTCATACTTTTTTCTATTTAAGACTTTAACTAAAACTAAATCTCCTATTCTAAGATCTATTTTATTTTGCTTTTTTTTAGATTCTCTACCTCTTTTTCTTTTTACTTCGAGAATTATTTCTCTTGCTCTTTGCAATGAGTGATGAAGTCTAATCTTTAGTTCAGTTAAGTAGTTGTCAATATTATAAATCTTTCTGGCATCGTCTAAAATGTCCTTTGGTAGTCTAGGAAGTCTACCAAAAATTAGTTCAAATGGTAAATAGTCTGTATCGACATTCGGTGTCGTATTGAAAGCAAAAGTATAATATGGTATCCACTCATGCCAATTATTGTCATTCACAAAATTCAGAAAATATTCATTCAAAACGCGATGATTTCGTTCTATTGTGCCCAAAGTTTCATGATGGTAGGGTGTTGAGAAATTTTGTTTTATTTTTAATAATACACAAATCTCTCTCATTAATTCATTGGTAAATTCGGTTCCTTTATCTGTTTTTAGAATGTTAAATAAACCGTATTTTAAGACTATATGTTCTATTAATGATTTTGCGACTGTTTTGGCATCTTTTGATTCAATCGGACAAGCAACAACATATTTTGACAGTTCACACTGCATAGTAAGTATGTATCTAAATTGTCCAGATGGTCTTAATGGTCCAACTGTGTCCACAACAATAGTATCAAAACCATGTGATGGTGTATCTGTTACAGTAAAGGGTTCTTTTGTATTCTTTATTTGTTTATGCCTTTGGCATGAATCACATGTTGTTATGTATTTCTTTACCATTTTGTTCATATTTTTCCATATATATCTTTGTTTTAATTTGGAAAGTGTTTTCCTAATTCCAAAGTGTCCTCCATGTGGTGAGTCATGAAATTCTTCTATCAATCTATATTGTGTTATATTGTCTTTTATTTCTCTTGGCATTCTGTATATAATTATTTCTATATCGTTTTTCTTTATATTGTTATATTTTTCTTTCAACTCTTCGGCCGTTATATATTTAAATATTTCATCATTATCATATAGTACGTACTTTTTGAATTTCAATTTCTTTAATCTCAATAAAAGTTTCTCCAAAAATGTTCCTGAAAACATAGGATTTTCGCTTTTATTGCATATTATGCGCGTTATTTTATCATTTTTCTCTTTCAATTCTTTTTTCAAATCTTGCTGCAGCTTATTATCATATATAAATTCAATCTTTTGAGTACCCTTAATATTATTTATTGACGTACATTCCCACATCTGGAGGTGATCAGTCTCCTTTTGAGATATGCAGTCTTTTATAATATTTTCTTTTTTATGAACGTTCTTTTTATCATCATATATATCTTTCTTTTCATTATTACTCTTATTTTTCATACTTCGTGTTATTGCCAAGGTTTTTTTTCTTTTTCATCAATATAGATTGGAATC
Source organism: Germaria angustata (assembly GCA_963681545.1). NCBI lineage: Eukaryota > Metazoa > Arthropoda > Insecta > Diptera > Tachinidae > Germaria > Germaria angustata. The sequence goes on from OY812998.1 coordinate 84,358,503, forward strand.
ATGTCTCTTAATATTTTTGAATCTATGTTTATACGTGATAGAGCGTCTGCATTTGTATTATTCGCTCCTTTTTTATATTTTATATCAAAGTCATAATCCGATAGTTCTAGTCTAATTTTGGTTAATTTTGAAGACGAGTTTTTATGAGCAAATAAAGCAATAAGAGGTCTATGGTCTGTGACTACGGTAAATTTTCTACCATATAGATATGGTCTAAAAAATTTTATTCCCCAATGAATACCTAATAATTCGTTTTCAATTACTGATTTATTCTTTTCATGTTTGTTTAGGGTTCTGCTTGCCTAAGATATGGGTAGATCGTTACCGATTTCACCCTGTGATAGGACTGCTCCTAGCGCTACATATGAAGCGTCTGTGGTTAGAATAAATGGTTCATCAAAGTTCGGATATCGTAATATAGGCGGGTTTTTTAATTTGTCTCTTAGAGTCTCAAATGCTATTTGGCAATTTTCTGTCCAATTGAAAGTTACTTTCTTTCTTAATAAATTATTAAGGCAAGTTACCGTTTTGGCGAAGTCCGGAATGAATCTTCTGTAATAATTGCAGAAGGCTATGAACCGTCTAACGTCGTCTGCGTTTTTTGGAACAGGATATTGTTCAATTATTTTATATTTTGTCGGGTCGGTTTTTATACCATTCTTTGTAATCAAATGTCCCAAATACAAAACTTCTGGTTTCAGGAAACAACATTTTGCTGGATTCAGCTTCAAATTGTATTGTTTTAGTCTTTCTAAAACTCTTATAAGGTTCTCATTGTGGTGCTTCAAACTGCATCCGAAAATAATGACGTCATCAACGTATAAAAATGCTTCTGACTCTAAACCAGACAATGCTATTGTCAACATTCTTTGGAAACTGTTAGATGATATTTTTAAACCAAATGGTAATCTTGTATATTGAAAGTGACCGCTTGGTGTTGAAAATGCTGTTAAGGGTCGTGATTTTGTTTCGAGTTCTATTTGGTGAAACGAGCTTGTCATGTCTAATGTGGAAAAATATTTAGCTCTACCTAATCTGTCCAATACATCTTCAAGTCTGGTTAAAGGGAATTTGTCATTTATTATCTTATCATTTAAACGTCTGAAATCTACAACCAAACGCCATTTTTCCGTGTCGTTTTGTCCTTTTTTTGGTACTAATAATAATGGAGAATTATATGGACTAATAGACGGTTCTACTACGTCTTTGTCCAACAGCTCTTTTACTTGTTTATTTATTTCGTCTAATTGTGTTTGCGGTAGTCTGTAATTTTTTATGTAAGTGGGTGTGTTATCATTTAATTCAATGCTTTGTTTATAAAAATTATTCACAGTTAGTGGTTCATCTTCAAGATGGAATACTTCTTGATATTGTCGTAGAATATCACATATGACTTTTTTATTTTCTTCTTCAATGTTCTTGAAATCTAGTTCTTCTAGTAATCTCTGAAATCTTTTCTCTGAGTGTTTATTGTTATTGTTCATGTTAGTTTTATAAATTGTGTAATTTTTTAGTGGTATTGTTGTGACTCCCAACTTCTCTAGGCGCACTGGTTCCTCTAATGTATTCAAAAGTTTAACATAGCGTTGACCATCCTTGGGTATTATAGTGTTTGCTAAAAATATTCCCCTTACTATTTCTTTACTACATGTGACACTATCTTCTTTTATATCAATGTTTATAGGTCCTATCTTCTCTGTTCTCGGGGGTATGGTTATATTATGTATTCTTTTTGTGTTAATTTCTATTGGGATTGTTATTTGCTCTCCCTCTATGTAAGTATTTAAAGTCAGTGTTTCATAGTCAATCTGACAACTGTATTTACAGAAAAAATCTATTCCTAAAATTCCATCAGTAATGATTGGAAATTCTTCTTCTACTAATTGAAATCTGTGTGTTAATATTTGTTGTCCCAGTATTATCTGTAAATCAGTAGTTCCTAATGTTTCTTTAAAGTCATTTGTAATGCCACTCAATCGGCAAATGTTGTCAGTGTTCTTGTAATAGTTGTATATTACATTTTCTTTACAGAGTGATATTTCTGAGCCTGTGTCTATTAAAAATGTTAACTGATAGTTGATGTTTTTTACTGATAGGAAAAGAAAATTTGATGTTCCAATATTTAGTGTATATACTCTTAGTTTTCCCTGTTCGGAGATTCGTAATGAGTCTCCAGGGTTTGTACGTTTCCCTGTTGTTGTATAGTACGAACATTGGAGTAGCCTCTTCCTCTTGTGTTATTATTATTATATCTATTTCTTCTGTTGTTGTCATAGCTATTGTAGTTATTGTTGTTGTTGTTATAGTGTCTGTTATTGTTGTAGTTTCTGTTATTATTGTTATGGTTTCTGTTGTTACTGTTAGAGTTTCTGTTATTCCTGTTATTGTTAAAGTTCCTATCTATTTGTGTATTGAGATAATTTGTATTTCTGTTATTTCTAAAACCTGAATTGTTTCTATATGTGTTATTGTAATAGTTTCGTCTGTTATTATTTATTTGTAAAGTTGTAAATGTATCTGATAGTTGTAATGATCTTTCCTGTGTACTTGCAATATCAAAGGCTTGTGCCAAGGTCTTGGGTTGTGCGGCTATTACAGCTGTTCTAATATCTTTATATAAACCTTCTTGAAAAATTTCTAAAGCTAGTTTTTCATTCATAGTCTTAATCGTAGATCGAGCTACTTGATTTGAACTGTCTTCCAGTTCCGAAATTTGTACCAATGTCAAGTCCGCTATCAAAGTGTTAATCCGTTCTTTGTAATTAAGTACATTTCCTTTTTGTTTTGTATTTCTTAATTCATAATGTATGCTGCTTGACGTTTTTGTTGATTTGAAATGTGTTGCCAAGGCTGTCCTCAGTTCTTCGAAAGTTTCAGGCGTATTTTGTATAATCAAAATATCTCTGACTTTGTCTACTAATTTTATTGCCAATACATATTTTATCAGGTTTTTTCCTCCTTGCTCATTTAGTTCAGAATGTACCATTTCTATCATTGAAAGGAAAATACCAACATGTTTAGGCTTACCGTCGAAAACTGGTATTGTTTCCGAAGCCTTTTTACTGTCAAAGTTCGACATGATGTTAAGATTTCTAACTTCTTCCTCTATTTGCAATTTTTCCTCTTTATGTTCTGTCAATAGCTGGATTGCTGTTTCTTTCAAGTCTCTAAATTGAATTATCTTTTCATCTCTTAAGGGATTTGCTAAAAGTCCTACAAGTTTTCCGAATTTTTCACTTAACTGTTCTATTACTTTTAGTTTTTCTTGTATAGTTTCTTTTGTATATTTTCTTATCGATTTTTTAGCGTTCGCAATTAATTTTTCTAATTCTTCAAATATCTGATCCATTGATTTATTTTTGCAACATGAGAAAATATTTTATTTAAGTTTTTATTTTATGCATTTTGTACCGAGTTTCTAACAACCTGTTTTTTTTTATAGTGTTGTAGAAACTTGAATATTACTGCTATTACAAAAATTACTAATAAAATTATTATTATTTCCTGGTCTATAGTTATTTTATTTGTGTTTGTAGCGTTAGCAATCGCTTGGCCCTCTACTTTTGCATCCGCGATACACATTTTGATTTGTTCTAAAGTTATTTTTAATCTATCTTCCTCTGTTACTTGAAAAGTATGAAACTTTGGATTCATTACTTATATTAAAATCCTTTTTGGGTTTTATCTTGTTTCTTCTTCTATGCAATATATGTAAAATCTCTAAAGTACAATTTAATTATATCAATTTATGTAAAATTTTGGAAAAAAAAAATTTTTTTTTAATATTATTATTATTATACATTTTTTGTTATTCATTTTTGTGGTTGATGCTTAGTTGTTTTTCCAGCCGGTTTTCCTAAGTTCTATTAGTTCCTGTATTAGTCGCTGTTTTTGCTTTCCCTCACTGATTGCTATTATGCGCTGCAGGTCCTTGCAGGCTTTCTGAAATTTTAATTTCCTTCCTCCCTTCTTCTTTTTACTTGTTTTGTTTCTAAAATTTTGTAATAGTTGTTTGTAATTTTTTTTGTCTCGTCTGATACTGTTCTATAGTAATTGGTTTAGGGCCAGCAGACTTTGGTGTAGGTGTATAGGTAGGTGTTGCTTCAATTGGCGTTCCTTCTGGAACGTATTCTTCGACGAAATATTTTTGCCACCTTTCAAAAATTTCTTCTACTTCTTGTTGAGTCATCGAAAAAAAGGATTTTTTTTGAATGGAAGAAGGATCTTATAAATATTAGTTTCGCAAAAATAATCTTCAGGATCTCCTATGTTTTATTTTGGCAGGATCTCCCAAATTTTAGTTTCGCAGGATCGCCATGTAATGATTGTGGAATTCAAAAATGTAAAGATTTAATAAAAACTCTGCTTTCAGTATTTGCTAAGCTCTGCAGCCGCTTTTCTTCAGCACCCAACAGTGCCGATTTCAAATGAGAAATTTAAAGAAGCCAATTCAGCTGTTCAATAAATTCTGATTTTATTTTACAAAACTTCCAACTTATATACTAATTTATTCCTTGGTCAGCACTAATGTAGCACAACAACAAATCAATAGGGAATTTGGCGTTCTCACGGGAATTTACAATTTTTGACAAATTCTTCTTTTTTTTCTTTAGGAAAATAATTTATTAAAAAGTTTCAATACAAAAATCATATTACAACCTTCCCAATGCCAATAGTCCACTACAAAAAAGTTTAATGCCCATTTGTGCTGACCAAACACAAAAACAAATTTACAATTTTAGCTGTTAGGCTTTAACAATGAAATTCTTAAAATTACTTATCGTAAGCAAAAATGAATTAAATTTCAAGTTCAATGTCTTGACGCAAATAAAAATGCTTATAGTGCTACAGTGCCTTAGTATAGATGCACTACAACAACAAATATAAATTAGTTTTGAAATTGTAAATTTTTTTGTCAAATCGTATATATTATTTTCCTTGCCCTGTAATTCTAAATTAAAATCATTAAGAAAGCCAGTCGTATCTACCAAAAATGCTAAGTCTGTAATAAACTGATCATTTTTGAGATGATCTGATAAGCTGTTAGCAATTTTTTCCAACACTGTGATTGAAAAAAATGTATAAGCATCAAGCTAACATGTGCACTCGCCAAACTAAAAAACTAAAGAGCATAAGAAAACAAGGGGCGTGGCTTATAAACAATTGTTTGATGAAATGTCCATCAGTGGTTTAATTTTAATTATCGTCCCGAACGAATTAAACTGTGCTGCCAGATACATACATTTTTTATGCAAAATTGAAATAAGCTGCCACATCATACTATATCAGGGATACGCAAAACAAGGGCGCCGCGCCAATGCTTACGCTCTTTTTTTGTGTACATGTGCACACGTATTGCAGAGAAATAAAAAACATAAATCAGTCTCACTCGAGCACTAAAACACGATGGGCGTGTTACGCTTGTTGTTAGAAATTAGCGTTGCCATATGCAAAAAGTTAGATCCCCAGAAATTCATATGAAATTAACCTGAGGAAATACTAGTTCTTATGAAGAAAATTTTTATGAGAAAATGGAGATTTAAGATTTCAAATTTAGGTATGACATGAAAATGTCAGATCTGGCAATAGTGATTCTTTATGTGTGTTTGTGAGGGCAAACAAAATGTTTATATGTCAGCGATAGGCAAAAATACATATAAACAATTTGTTTGCCCTCACAAACACACATAAAGAATCACTATTGCCAGATCTGACATTTTCATGTCATACCTAAATTTGAAATCTTAAATCTCCATTTTCTCATAAAAATTTTGTTCATAAGAACTAGTATTTCCTCAGGTTAATTTCATATGAATTTCTGGGGATCTCACTTTTTGCATATGGCAACGCTAATTTCTAACAACAAGCGTAACACGCCCATCGTGTTTGAATGCTCGAGTGAGACTGATTTATGTTTTTTATTTCTCTGCAATACGTGTGCACATGTACACAAAAAAAGAGCGTAAGCATTGGCGCGGCGCCCTTGTTTTGCGTATCCCTGTTATATGTATTTTTGCCTATCGCTGTACTATATGTACATATGTATGTAAAATAATATACAGAGTGTTTACGTTATAAATCAACCATTATGCTCTACACATTTTTTATATCTATAAACCATTGATGGACATTTCTTGAAACAATTGTTTAAAATTGACGCCTCTTTTTTTCTTACTCTCTTTAAGGTGAACTCAGTGATGACGTAGTTTAACACATGCAAGGGTTGCCTATTCTATGTATTTAAAAATCATTTAAGGCTGTATTTTTATCTTGTATGATTAATATCTTTATATTTACTTACTAGTGTAATTGGATCAGTGTTCTTTTTAATAACCAAATAAATTTTAAAATTTCGATTTTCGTAGACAAAAAAGCGTTTTTATAGATTTTTTTTTATAATTTTGGTGGGAAAAGAATTTCTTGCGCGGCAACGCTGCTTTTAAATTCTGCCAATAGTTTTACTTTGTGGGAGCGTTAAACAATTTAAAGCAATTTTAAAGGGTTTAAACAATTTTAAAGGGTTTTCTTATTTTTGTAAACGAAATGTCTTAAAAAATTGTTTGTAAAAGGTATTTAAAATATATTAAGCAGTCTTTACTCGTAATGTTTTATAATTTAAATTTATATGTGAACTTCGATAATGAATTATAAGAGAATGACTTAATTAACTTTATTTGGTTTTAATGTTTCACAAGTTGATTTGTGTGGCCTTATAAAGTATATCAATTACTTCTCTAGTTGACCTGTAAGCCTTAAAAATATAAAAAATAATATAAAATTCCAATGTTTTCTTTTTCTTATAAGAAAAAAAGAGGCGTGTCTTATAAACAATTGTTTGATAAAAAGTCCACCGCTGTTTTAAATACTTTATACACGGTTTTTATAATAAAGATTATTTTTTTTTATAAAATAAAACTAAATTTAATTAAAAAATCCTGATTTTTATCGAAATATAATATATATTTGTTTCGACCAATCAAAACTAATCTTGAACTCCAGGGTTGCCAAGTCTCACATTAGACTTAACAAAGTTTCGGGCAAAATTATTTATTTGTGTATACTATATATACTAAGATTTAGATTTTTTTCACTTTTTGAGATTAACGGTTTGTTTTATTTATTATTATCTTTATTTTTGAATTAAAATTCACCAATTCGCTTTGAAAGACACAACACGACTGATATTACTTAAAAAATTATTTTCATATCAAACCATGAAAACTGACTGAGGGTGTTTAAATTTATTTTTTTATAAATAATTGGGAAAAACCAAAAATGTTTTATTGAGAGTATATTCGGAAATAGATTTCCTACATTGCAGTTTATTGCAGGTAGTTTTTTAAAGGGAGAAAAACCCTTTAAAAATCTCTGTACATGCAATAAAAAAAAAACAAAGGAAAACATTGGAAAGTTACAACTATTTTTTTTATATTTTAAAGGTTTGCAGGCAAAAAAATTGCTTAAATTTATTTTTCCAGGAATTAAGAAATTGCGAAATCGTTTTATTGAGGGGGCATTCAAAAACAGTGTTTCAAACATCAAGCCCTTATAACTTCCACAATAAGATTACAATGATGAAAAAGACCTACATTGCAGTTTTTTGCAGCTGGTTTTTTTAAAGGTTTTTTTCCTGACAAAAAGAAAAAGAACACATTGGAATTTTATATTATTTTTTATATTTTTAAGGCTTACAGGTCAACTAGAGAAGTAATTGGTATACTTTATAAGGCCACACAAGTCAACTTGTGAAACATTAAAACCAAATAAAGTTAATTAAGTCATTCTCTTATAATTCATTATCGAAGTTCACATATAAATTTAAATTATAAAACATTACGAGTAAAGACTGCTTAATATATTTTAAATACCTTTTACAAACAATTTTTTTAAGACATTTCGTTTACAAAAATAAGAAAACCCTTTAAAATTGCTTTAAATTGTTTAACGCTCCCACAAAGTAAAACTATTGGCAAAATTTAAAAGCAGCATTGCAGCGCAAGAATTCTTTTCCCACCAAAATTATAAAAAAAATCTACCAAAACGCTTTTTTGTCTACGAAAATCGAAATTTTAAAATTTATTTATTACACTAGTAAGTAAATATAAAGATATTAATCATACAAGATAAAAATACAGCCTTAAATGATTTTTAAATACATAGAATAGGCAACCCTTGCATGGGTTAAACTACGTCATCACTGAGTTTACCTTAAAGAGAGTAAGAAACAAAGAGGCGTTTCTTATAAACAATTGTTTGATAAAAAGTCCACCGCTGTTTTAAACACTTTATACACGGTTTTTATAATAAAGATTTTTTTTATAAAATAAAACTAAATTTAATTAAAAAATCCTGATTTTTATCGAAATATAATATATATTTGTTTCGACCAATCAAAACTAATCTTGAACTCCAGGGTTGCCAAGTCTCACATTAGACTTAACAAAGTTTCGGGCAAAATTATTTATTTGTGTATACTATATATACTAAGATTTAGATTTTTTTTCACTTTTTGAGATTAACGGTTTGTTTTATTTATTATTATCTTTATTTTTGAATTAAAATTCACCAATTCGCTTTGAAAGACACAACACGACTGATATTACTTAAAAAATTATTTTCATATCAAACCATGAAAACTGACTCAGGGTGTTTAAATTTATTTTTTTTTATAAATAATTGGGAAAAACCAAAAATGTTTTATTGAGAGTATATTCAGAAATAGATTTCCTACATTGCAGTTTATTGCAGGTAGTTTTTTGAAGGGAGAAAAACCCTTTAAAAATCTCTGTACATGCAATAAAAAAAACAAAGGAAAACATTGGAAAGTTACAACTTTTTTTTTATGTTTTAAAGGTTTGCAGGCAAAAAAATTGCTTAAATTTATTTTTCCAGGAATTAAGAAATTGCGAAATCGTTTTATTGAGGGTGCATTCAAAAACAGTGTTTCAAACATCAAGCCCTTGTAACTTCCACAATAAGATTACAATGATGAAAAAGACCTACATTGCAGTTTATTGCAGCTGGTTTTTTTAAAGGTTTTTTCCTGACAAAAAGAAAAAGAAAACATTGGAATTTTATATTATTTTTTTTATATTTTTAAGGCTTACAGGTCAACTAGAGAAGTAATTGATATACTTTATAAGGCCACACAAATCAACTTGTGAAACATTAAAACCAAATAAAGTTAATTAAGTCATTCTCTTATAATTCATTATCGAAGTTCACATATAAATTTAAATTATAAAACATTACGAGTAAAGACTGCTTAATATATTTTAAATACCTTTTACAAACAATTTTTTTAAGACATTTCGTTTAAAAAAAACCCTTTAAAATTGTTTAAACCCTTTAAAATTGCTTTAAATTGTTTAACGCTCCCACAAAGTAAAACTATTGGCAGAATTTAAAAGCAGCGTTGCCGCGCAAGAAATTCTTTTCCCACCAAAATTATAAAAAAAAATCTACCAAAACGCTTTTTTGTCAACGAAAATCCAAATTTCAAAATTTATTTGGTTATTAACAAGAACACTGATCCAATTACACTAGTAAGTAAATATAAAGATATTAATCATACAAGATAAAAATACAGCCTTAAATGATTTTTAAATACATAGAATAGGCAACCCTTGCATGGGTTAAACTACGTCATCACTGAGTTCACCTTAAAGAGAGTAAGAAAAAAAGAGGCGTCAATTTTAAACAATTGTTTCAAGAAATGTCCATCAATGAATTAAATACATCCTCTTTTTTTCGTTTATTTGTTTTATAGTACTCTTCTCTTAAAAAAACAAATGGCTGTTCTCTTATAAGAAACAAGCACAATAAATATTGTGTTTGTACAAAATAAATACAGCAAGTGGTAAAACATAGGAGAAGTAAGCAAAAATAATAATAAGACATGCAAATACGGCAAGCAGTACTTAAACCATTTAGTATAATACTTGAGTATTTTTGTAATTTTTATTTTATTTGTATGAAATTACATTTTTGTTTAATTTGATTCTAATATCAAATGATCAACATATATACCTAGATATCGTCATCTAAATTTAAAAAAGTCATATTTGCGTTGGAAAAATTTTACAGAACTTGAAAAACAATTTAAAAAATAGCTTAAACTGGAAAAAATTTTAAGCTTTGATTTTGAATAAGTTTACAAATCTTTTTTGCATATCTCCTGCAATTGCTCGCATGTGACTCATGACTTTGTAAAATCTTCTACAAAAATTATTCCAAAGAAAAGTAATAAATTATGTAACTTTAGCATGAACTTTAACTAAACACTCAAGCTTTGTTTAACCGTTATTGGGGTGGTCATATGCTTCTTAAAAATATAAAAAACCTATTTTTTATAAAAATAAAAAATAAAATTTTATTAAACCAATATTTAATTACTCAAATATTCAATTTTTCAATTAGTTTTTTATTAATTATAAGGAATCATCTGCAAATAAAAAAACATTAAATAGTCATAACCATTCCTTGATTTCAATGCTTAAAATACTCATATGGTAAAATAAATACTTAGAAAAATACTTACAGCATATCAGCAAACATTTGTTTTTTTTGACTTGCTTATAGTAAGAAAGAATGAGTAAATATAAATGCTCTGAGCATATAAAGACAATAAAGATTATTTTTACATTTGTCTCTCTCTTTATTTGTTTGCTTTGATCCTCTTTTGTATTTAGCTTTATACTGAGAATCTTTAAAAGAAGTAAATGTATTTGAATTTAAATCATTGATGGACATTTCTTGAAACAATTGTTTAAAATTGACGCCTCTTTTTTTCTTACTCTCTTTAAGGTGAACTCAGTGATGACGTAGTTTAACCCATGCAAGGGTTGCCTATTCTATGTATTTAAAAATCATTTAAGGCTGTATTTTTATCTTGTATGATTAATATCTTTATATTTACTTACTAGTGTAATTGGATCAGTGTTCTTGTTAATAACCAAATAAATTATAAAATTTGGATTTTCGTTGACAAAAAAGCGTTTTGGTAGAATTTTTTTTATAATTTTGGTGGGAAAAGAATTTCTTGCGCGGCAACGCTGCTTTTAAATTTTGCCAATAGTTTTACTTTGTGGGAGCGTTAAACAATTTAAAGCAATTTTAAAGGGTTTAAACAATTTTAAAGGGTTTTCTTATTTTTGTAAACGTAATGTCTTAAAAAAATTGTTTGTAAAAGGTATTTAAAATATATTAAGCAGTCTTTACTCGTAATGTTTTATAATTTAAATTTATATGTGAACTTCGATAATGAATTATAAGAGAATGACTTAATTAACTTTATTTGGTTTTAATGTTTCACAAGTTGATTTGTGTGGCCTTATAAAGTATATCAATTACTTCTCTAGTTGACCTGTAAGCCTTAAAAATATAAAAAAAATAATATAAAATTCCAATGTTTTCTTTTTCTTTTTGTCAGGAAAAAACCTTTAAAAAAACCAGCTGCAATAAACTGCAATGTAGGTCTTTTTCATCATTGTAATCTTATTGTGGAAGTTACAAGGGCTTGATGTTTGAAACACTGTTTTTGAATGCACCCTCAATAAAACGATTTCGCAATTTCTTAATTCCTGGAAAAATAAATTTAAGCAATTTTTTTGCCTGCAAACCTTTAAAACATAAAAAAAAAGTTGTAACTTTCCAATGTTTTCCTTTGTTTTTTTTATTGCATGTACAGAGATTTTTAAAGGGTTTTTCTCCCTTCAAAAAACTACCTGCAATAAACTGCAATGTAGGAAATCTATTTCTGAATATACTCTCAATAAAACATTTTTGGTTTTTCCCAATTATTTATAAAAAAAAAATAAATTTAAACACCCTCAGTCAGTTTTCATGCTTTGATATGAAAATAATTTTTTAAGTAATATCAGTCGTGTTGTGTCTTTCAAAGCGAATTGGTGAATTTTAATTCAAAAATAAAGATAATAATAAATAAAACAAACCGTTAATCTCAAAAAGTGAAAAAAAATCTAAATCTTAGTATATATAGTATACACAAATAAATAATTTTGCCCGAAACTTTGTTAAGTCTAATGTGAGACTTGGCAACCCTGGAGTTCAAGATTAGTTTTGATTGGTCGAAACAAGTATATATTATATTTCGATAAAAATCAGGATTTTTTAATTAAATTTAGTTTTATTTTATAAAAAAATAATCTTTATTATAAAAACCGTGTATAAAGTGTTTAAAACAGCGGTGGACTTTTTATCAAACAATTGTTTATAAGAAACGCCTCTTTTTTTCTTATGCTCTTTAGTTTAATCGTTCAAGAGACTTTGGCGAGTGCAAATTTTTTCTCAATTACAGTGTTTAATATAAATGGCAATGCATTTAAAAGATTTTTTTATGATAAACAATGCTTTTGGAAATGTACAATGCCTTTTATGTCACCAAATATTTAAAAGGTATAGAGAAAATGTTATTAAGAGGCATTATGATTCGTTCCACTCTGATATGAATAAATATAATGATGTGTTTCGTGATGTGTTTTAATGTGGTTCGTTTTGCTTGTCACTGTACCCTCAAATTATCTCACTAACCCAAGTGCAAAACAATTTTGTCCATCACTGATATATATATATATATTAGGCTTTTGCACAAATACATTTAAATCAGTGATGGACAAAATTGTTTTGCACTTGTGTTAGTGAGATAATTTGAGGGTACAGTGACAAGCAAAACGAACCACATTAAAACACATCACGAAACACATCATTATATTTATTCATATCAGAGTGGAAAGAATCATAATGCCTCTTAATAACATTTTCTCTATACCTTTTAAATATTTGGTGACATAAAAGGCATTGTACATTTCCAAAAGCATTGTTTATCATAAAAAAATCTTTTAAATGCATTGCCATTTATATTAAACACTGTAATTGAGAAAAAATTTGCACTCGCCAAAGTCTCTTGAACGATTAAACTAAAGAGCATAAGAAAAAAAGAGGCGTTTCTTATAAACAATTGTTTGATAAAAAGTCCACCGCTGTTTTAAACACTTTATACACGGTTTTTATAATAAAGATTATTTTTTTTATAAAATAAAACTAAATTTAATTAAAAAATCCTGATTTTTATCGAAATATAATATATCGAGAGCTTATATTCAAAACCCTCTATCTTCAATTTTTACGAAAATGGCTTTTTGATGGTAAAATATTCTGTAAAACCAGACTCATCTATGGTACCAATCAGGAATTAAAAAAAATTAAATTTGACATTTTATTGTCATTTGTTTTTTTCTCTATCTTACACACGTAGTTTTTTTTTGAAAACAAAACCCTCTATCTCTCCAATGAATTTACTATTTTTTTCAGGAAACTACTTGCAATTTTAATTCTATTAATTTAAATAAATAGTAGACAAAGAAAAAACCATTATTTGTCAAACGCCTTATCAAATTTCGCAGTTAAATATCAAAAAGTCGTTGAACAAAAATTTTTGGAAAAAGGTCATACACAAATGGAGTGTGATAGTGCCCATGCAAAAATTGAGATCAGATTGAAAAATCAATCAATTTACTTGCCACATGATTACATTCGAGTTACTAAACAGGTCAGAAAAACTGTTAAAGTCAAAAATAAAGTTATTAAAAAGCCATTTGATGCTGTATATTTAAATTATGATTTTTTTAAAAACTATAAAGATGATAAGATTCTACGTTTTTCATCTATAAGACCAAGTCGTGTTAGAAATGATCATACAGTATCTGACTTAAGATCCCTGTTATATCTTTCAAATGGCAGTGTTAAATATAAAGTAAACTTTGATCAAAACCATGTTAATCTACCTAGTCGCATTAAACCATACTCTTTCCATATAGAACCAAAACTTTTATATTCTGCTCCACTTGCAATATCTTGAAACAAATACAAGACTTGAAAACTGTGATTCCACAAGAATACCATTATTTCTATAATAATTTTAAAATTGATTGAAAAACTTAGAACATAAATTATTCCACAATATTCGAAATTTTTATCACTTTAATTTTTATTCCATTATAATATACTGCGTAAAAATCTCTTACCATCTCTAAATAATAATGAAATTTCATATTTGAGCTATTTTTTGTTTTGATGTTCTAAAAAAAGTTATATCCTTAATGTACAAATATGTATAACTACTTGCTTATATTATTAAGATTTTTGGATTTGGTGGTTATTTTACTAATATATAAATATGTATATCAATAAGAATTTTGAATTCATTAATAAATATTTTTTTTTACTATGCAAAACCCGCTATCTTTTTATACACGTTAAGTATTTTCAAATAAGAAAATCCTCTATCTTCCATAAAATGGCCGGTGATGCAAATATAAACAAATTGCTTGTCAAGTAATTAAATTAGTCAGTTTAAATAAATATCTTAGAATATACAATTTTCATTTTCTTCGAAATAACGAAAATAAACGGTTTTTTTGCTCCCCTGAAAAACTACGTTTTTTAAGATAGAGGCTTTTGAATATAAGCTCTCGATATGTACTTTTTGATAACTAATCAAAAGTTAAAATAGCAGATGTGGACGTGTTACAATTTTTTAAAGAAGAGTTCAAAGTAAAACATTAACAGCCTTATGCATAAAAACTTAAAACAGGTTGGTAAACCAATGTTAAGCAAAATTCCTTAAAGTCTCATTCAAAAACCAATGTTAATATCAAATAATTTAAAACAGCTACTCACCTACTTTAAAGCGATGTTGAAATATTTTATGAAAAATATAAAAATAAAATATAATGTTGTTGTTAAGGCACACTAGCCGCACGTCCTGGTGTCTTCCACGGGATTTTGAATAAAACAAACAATTAATTTACAATTGGTATTTATATTAAAATTCCTTTAATGAATACAGAAATTAGGAAATTATAATATTAATAATAGATTTGTACATACTTTTTGGTATAGAAAACACGAGGAGTAATTTTTTTTGATTTCTAGTTTAGCTCCTTGAACAGCCAACTTGCCTTTGTAATAGAGAAAAAGAAAATGACTGCCAAAGGCGCGAATGTTCTGGAGCTAACTTCAAAAAAATTATGCGTTTCGTTAAGTTTTTTTTTTTTTACATGTTACAACAAAAAAATATTTTTAATAGCAAATCAGCTAATTTTGGCGGTGCCAGATTGGATGTAATAATAGTTAAAATTGATTTTGGTGATGTTGCCAACATTCCCCCCGCAGTATGGCAAGAAGATTATTCGCCGCCAGACTCCAATGGTGGAGCGACATCTAAAATTGCAAGTTTGACAGCGGGTCTTTCAAGAACGCCATGTTGAGTCAGAACCTTTGCGCTTCGAACCTGACCATCGTTTGCTAATCTTGTTTCCAGAATTCTTCCGCGTGGCCAGACGTTACGTGGAAGAGAAGGGTCAACTATGATCACTAGGTCCCCCTGACGTAATGGTTTTGGACGATCGTGCCATTTTGACCTACAGGTTAAGCTCGGAAGATATTCAGCTAGCCACCTCTTCCAAAATATATTTGCATATTGTTGAGATGTTAGCCAACTTCGTTTTAATACCAAGTTGTTATCATCACAATCAGACATCGGTTTTAATCCAGAGGAACTTCCAACAAGAAAATGATTTGGTGTCAATGCGTCATGTTTTTCGCTATCAATAGGCACATAAGTGAGAGGCCTTGAATTTATAACATTTTCAACCTCAATCATAATGCTCAGGAGCAGTTCATCGCTGGGTGCCCTTGATGGCATAATTCTGTACAGAATTGTTTTAATAGAGCGCACTAGCCGCTCCCATGCACCACCCATGTGGGGGGAAGCTGGTGGAGTAAAGTTCCACTTTGTTGTTGTTGTGGTGAACGCTGCCACTAATTTGTTTTTATCAACATCTACTAATGCCTCTCGAAGCTTTCTCTCGGCCCCGATAAAATTCGTCCCGTTGTCGCTGTAGAATGCGCGAGGAATTCCCCTTCTAGCCATAAAATTGCGTATGGCTAAGACGCAAGAACTGGTAGTCAAAGAATGTGCAATTTCAATATGGACTGCCCGGACTGTCAAGCACGTGAATAAACAACCATACCGTTTCTCCTTATGACGATTAACGGTGACTAAAATGGGGCCAAAAAAATCAACACCGGTATATGTGAATGGTGCCATATGGGATGCAAGACGGGCGCGAGGCAGTTTTGCCATTTGTGGATTCTGAGCCACGGCCTTTTCAATTTTGCACATTTGGCAGCGACGTATTATTGAATTAAAAGTTGTGCGAAGCTTTGAAATAGAATATTTTTGCCTAATTTCATTGATGGCCGTTTCGTGATTCATATGATAAAGTCTTTCATGATAATGCATTATTATCAGTTGAGTGAGATAGCTCCTTCTGGGTAGTATAATTGGGCGTTTTTGTTCTAACGGGATATCAGCATTATCAATTCTACCCTCAATTTTTAAAACTCCATTATCTAAGTATGGATTTTTACAATATATATCACTGCTCTTCGGAACAATTTTACTTGAATTTAATATGGTAATTTCATTATAGTAATTTTCTGCTTGAGTTTGTACATATAACTTTTCTTCAGCCTTTTGTAACTCCTCTTGAGTTAGTTCGCCTTTTTGTACATGGATTTTACGGCAGTTGTCTAAAAACCTTAAAACGTAGGCTACTGTTCGTAAAAGGCGATTCCATTTTGAAAATCGAGTAAAATCAAAAATATTTTCAACTTTTTTAATATTGAATGAACAGTGCACTCGCTCTTCCTCAGTAGACTCAAGTTGAGCTATTCCATGACGCCATTCGTGTTCTGGAAGAAATAAAAATTCCGGTCCTGTAAACCATCTGCTTGAGTTTGAGATTTTAGGCACCTTTGACCACTTGGTATCATCGTCAGCTATATTTTCTTTACTAGGAAACCATTCCCAATCCTTAGCTGAGGACAGCTCTAAAATCTCCGTGATTCGAAATGCAACAAATTGGTTGTATTTGCGATGGTCAGAATTTATCCAGCTCAACACCGTTTTTGAGTCAGTCCAGTAATATTTTTTTGAAATTTTTATACTGTGATTTTCCACAGTATATTTGGCGAAACGAGCTCCTATAAGGGCAGCCATAAGTTCTAATCGAGGAACGGAAGTTAGCTTCATAGGAGCTACTCTTGTTTTCGCTCCTACTATTGAGCATACTATATTCTCACCTTTCTTTATTCTCAAGTAGCAAACAGCTGCATAGCCATCTTTGCTTGCATCCACAAATGTATGGAGTTGCACTTCTGTTTGGTCATAAGTTTTAATATATTTCAAATAACAGCGAGGGACTCTTATCTTACCAATATCGGGCAAAATGTTAATCCATTTAGACCATTTTTCAAATAGTTGAGGTGGAATTTTATCGTCCCAATCTATTTTTGATCGCCATACCTCTTGCAGTCTTGTTGAACCTTCGTAGTGAACAGACGTGTTAGCGGAGTTTTTTTACATAGTAAACAAAAAAAATACAAACAAAAAAAATATTCGTAATAAGTACTGATTCGTAATAAGTACGGGTTTTTGTTAAAATTTGCTTTATTTGCACTAATAACATTTTTCATATAATCTGAAACAACAAAAACAAAAAAAAAAACAACCGTAAACAAAGTGACTGAGGAATACTCTGCATGAGTACCTCAAAAACAAACAATTGTGAAGTGAGTTCTAACGGCAGAAATGCCTATTTTACTGTGAGCTCAGAAGCTCTTAATGCAAACAATAAAAATAAAAAAATTGGTGATAGTCTTTTTCTAACGGCAAAGCCAATTTTACGTGAGCGATCAAATTCGCTTACTCCGATGCCAAGTAGTGATTCTCTAACATTACCGCTGCCTAGTACTTCTTTATTTAAATCAGCGCCATTATCCGCTCCGGGCTCGTGTTCTTCACTTAACCAAGTTATCACAATAGACAAGAGTATTCAGAAACCTAAGGTGCCTGTCGGAATGGACAGATATATTACAGTAGTAAAGCGCGGGCGTAGCCCAAATTCGTCTAAAATCTCATCGGTTCCCAAGATATCCAGGGATAACGACGCCGCCCCAGTTAGCCGTCAAAATCGTTTTAAAATATTGCAGAATGACAACGAAAAACCCGAAGCATCCTCGAAAAAAACCTCCAAACCACCACCCATGTATTTGAGGCAAAAAAATTCTAACACACTTATCAAAAAACTAATCTCGGTCATTGGTGAAAAGGCATTTCACATTGTTCCAATAAAACGTGGTAACATTGACGAAACAAAAGTTCAAATATATAATGAAAAAGATTTCCGGAAAATGGTTAAAGAATTAGAAAAAAATAAAACAAGTTTTTACACATTCCAGCTTAAGAGCGCCAAGGGCCTACAGGTCGTATTGAAGGGCATAGATTCTTACGTTGTCCCTGCTGAAATAAAAGATGCTCTCACCCTCCAGGGATTTAAGGTAAAGAATGTCTCTAACATAATAAACAGGGAGAAGATCCCCCAACCCCTATTTCGCGTTGAACTGGAGCCAAATGATGCAATACTAAAGAAAAATGAGACCCATCCCATTTACAATTTAAAATATCTATTATACCGGAAAATCACAGTTGAAGAACCACACAAGCGTTCTGGTCCCGTACAGTGCCATAATTGCCAAGAATATGGCCATACGAAAACTTACTGTAATTTACCTAGTGTTTGTGTTGTGTGCGGTGAATTACACAATACTGCTATTTGCAATAAGTCGAAGGACCAGAAGGAAAAAAAGTGCAGTAATTGTGGAGGTAATCACACTGCTAACTACAGGGGATGTCCTGTGTTCTCTTTTGTTAAACAAGCTATGAGCCAAAAGCCTAAAGTAACTCCAGCGCAAACAGGAAATACGTACTCCGCTGCTTATCCTCGTATGGCCCAACCAATTTCTACACAAGTATCGTATGCTGACGCTGTGAAGATCAATTCAGTTCCAGTGCAAAAAGTGTCACCACCAACTAGTACAACAAATGCAAATGCAAGCTTTAATTTCAATCGCCTTGAAGCTACTATTGACAATTTGGTGCAAACAATAAACAACTTTACAACAAATATGACTAGCATGATGCAAGAAATGCTGCGAATGCAGAACACACTACTTCTAGCATTAGTTAACAAGCCATGAACACGTTAAAAGTATGTTTCTGGAACGCAAACGGCATTCGCCAACATAAAAATGAACTTGAGCACTTCCTCACGGCAAAAAATATTGACATAATGTTGGTATCTGAAACTCATTTGACTTCGAGAAGCCTTTTTAAAATGAGTGGCTACACTTTATATGATACAAAGGACCCGAGAGGAAGAGCATGCGGAGGATCGGCAATTCTAATAAAGTCAAGACTCAAACACTACATTCTTGAGAACATTTGTGAGGACCATCTGCAGGCAACAAATATTTGCATTGAAAATTTTTGTACAAATTTCGTGATATCATCCATTTACTCCCCTCCCAGATTTTCAATCACTGAGGATCAATACGAGGATTTTTATAAAACTCTTGGCCCTTGTTTCATAGCAGCTGGCGACTACAATGCAAAGCATACGTTCTGGGGGTCGCGTCTTATTACACCTAGAGGTCGAGCATTGTTCAACACAATTTCAAAAATGGGTTTGGATGTCATTTCTAGCGGGGAGCCCACTTACTGGCCTACTGACATACAAAAAATTCCGGATGTTATAGATTTTGGGGTCATGAAAAATATCCCTAGGGATTTAATTCATGTTGAAGCTTCACATGATCTCTCCTCCGATCACTCTCCCACGATCGTTACAATTTGCAGCCCACTAAGAAGTGACTTACCTCACCCATATGTGAAGATGATAAATCGTGTTAACTGGCTGGGGTTCAAAAAATATCTCAGTAGTCATTGTACGGAAAACATCAGGCTTAGAACTTCCGATGATATTGAATTCAACATTGCCAATCTTACTGAAAATATTAAACAGGCTGCTAAACATGCCACTACCTCTTCTCCGCAGACTGGGTTTAATAGAATTTATTCTGCGGACATTGAACGTCTCGTATGTGAAAAAAGAAGAGCTAGAAGGGAATGGCAACAGCACAGATCACCCCAACATAAAATCAGACTTAGAGAATGCACTAAACGACTCCATGAGTTGCTTGCATCTGAAAAATCTGCTTCTCTTAAGAACTATCTGGAAGGTCTCGATGTCACAGCAGCATCTAATTACTCCTTGTGGCGCGCAGCTAGAAAACTTAAAACACCCGTTGAGTTTAAACCACCCCTGCGCACTTCGACCGGAGGTTGGGCAAGAACCAATACTGAAAAAGGTAACATATTTGCTGAGCATTTAAAACACGTATTTACCCCAAACTCATGTACTGGTGCTGTTGATTTGCCGAGTGTATTTGCTCTACCCCCTCGACCCATGAAGTTTAAGATGCGTGATGTACAAAAACTAATTGCTGAAACCAACCAGAAGAAAGCTCCGGGTATTGATGGAATTAGTAACAAGATGCTGATGCAGTTGCCTCGTGTTGCTATTAAAATCCTGTTGTTTATTTTAATGGCATTTTACGACTGGAGTATTATCCACACAGCTGGAAACTTGCTATGATCAAAATGATTCCAAAGGCGGGCAAAGATCTTACGAAGGCTGAGTCATATAGGCCAATAAGTTTATTGCCAACAATTTCAAAGCTCTTCGAAAAGCTGCTAATGACTAAATTTTCCCCAATTCTAACTAATAATGGGTGTATACCGGATCATCAATTTGGTTTTAGAAGTCAGCATAGCACCATTGAACAAACTCATAGATTGGTTCATTTCATAAGAAGAACATTTGAAGAAAAGAAGTATTGTTCTTCCCTCTTTATTGATGTCTCTCAGGCATTTGATAAAGTGTGGCATGAAGGCCTAATTTTAAAACTGAAGACACATTTACCAATAAACATTGTAAATCTTTTGGAAAGTTACATTCTTGCCCGGAAGTTCACTGTTGTGGAAGAAGACTTCATGAGTGTGCCTGAAACTATCTCATCCGGTGTGCCACAGGGTAGTATACTGGGGCCAGTTTTGTATTTGATTTATACCTGTGATATGCCTCTGAGCAGTAATATCTTCACTTCTACATTTGCCGATGATACAGCCTGCCTTAGTATGCATGAAAACCCTCACGAGGCATCCCGATATCTTCAGAATCATATTAGCCTGTTGGAACTATGGTTGAACTTATGGAGAATAAAAGTAAATGAACAAAAGTGTGTTCATGTCACATTTACCCTACGAAGAGACACTTGTTCCCCCATTCGTATCAACAATCAAGTTGTTCCTCAACATTCACAGGTGAAATACCTTGGTATACATCTTGACCAACGGCTTACATGGAAACAGCACATTGACTCTAAGCTAACACAAATGAAGCTTAAATTAACCCAGATACATTGGTTGATTGGTAAAAATTCAACACTCAGTCTGGATTGTAAACTTTTAATATACAAGTCGCTTTTGAAACCCATATGGTGTTACGGAATTCAGCTATGGGGCACTGCTTCAGCTTCCAATGTAGAAAGAATACAACGAATGCAAAACAAAATTTTAAGGTTAATAACATCGGCTCCTTGGTACATGAAAAATTCAATTTTACATCGTGATTTAAATATGCCACTTGTGACTGCAGAAATTGCAAAATATGCAGGCAAATATTTAACAAAACTCGAGTCCCATCCTAATCCCCTTGCTCGTAACATCTTGAACTTTCCTGGACACATCCGCTTAAAAAACAGGGATACTACGGCCTTAACACGCAACGCAGATGAAACTTTTTGAAAATAATTTTGTGCTTAACACGACATTTATGTATGTATTTTTAATTATTATCACTAAGTTTATGTCCGACACTGGTTGGGCCTAATTATTCTATCTATATTTAAGATTTGAACACTTTTTGTTAGTTCAGTTCTGAAGATACAAAAAATAAAAATTAGTGGGGGAAAAAAATACCTCTTGCAGAAGGATTTTTACATACATTGTAATGTGACCAATAAGACCAAGAGGGTCGTATATCGACATGAAGAGTCGCAGCATCTCACGCTTTGTTGGTACCTTTTCACCTAAAAATATACCGCTCTTCAATAGCCATGGTGAAATTTTATAGGTTATGACATCCTCTTCATGTTCCCAATAAACGTCCAAAACCTTTTCAATGTGATCTTCTTCCTTTGTGTTCAAGCACTTTGCGTCTGTTTTTTTGCACAGGGTCTGACCTTTTAGTGCTAATTTTTTATTAGAAATCCAGTTTCGAATATAGAAACCTGCCTGACGATGAACGTATGAAACATCAAAAATCAGCTCTGCAGCTTCTTTTGGATCGTCAACGGAATCAAGAAAATCATCAACATAATGATTTTCTTTTATTGCCTTAGCAGCTCTAGGGAATTCGTTCTCAAATCGACTAGCATTTATGTTTTTAATGTATTGTGATATGCAAGGTGCACATGAAGCCCCGAAAATCAAAACATCCATTACATATATATCTGGGGATTTATCCTGCTGACAGTCTCGCCAGAGAAATCGTTGAACATTACGATCCTCTGGTCTTACATGCACTTGGTGGAACATCTCCTCGATGTCTCCGCAGATAGCTACTGATTTTTGACGAAATTTAAAAAGAATTGATGGCAAAGAAACCAAGTAATCAGGCCCTTTGACAAGAAACGAATTTAGTGACACACCATTAGATTTGGCGGCAGCGTCCCATACTACACGTGTTTTACTAGGTTTGTTTTTATTGAAAACGGGAAAAATAGGCAGATACCAAAACTTTTTATCAGAACTAGAAATTTCCTCGTTGCTTAATTTCCGTACGTAGCCTTTAGCTATATATTTAGAAATTGTGTCTTTAAAAATATTAAAAAGGTCCAAATTGTACTTTAATTTTCTTTCTAAGCACGTTAACCTTTTGAGGGCCATTTCATAACTGGGTGGCATATCTACGATATCATATTTCCAGAGAAGAGGAACTTCATAATGTCCACATGACTTTTGTTTTGTGAATTTTTGTAATAATTCTAAAGCTTTTTATCATTAACGGACTCTAGAGGAGTTTCTGTACCTCTTATTGATTTTCTTTCCTATTATGGCTTCGAGCGAATAATAATTCCTAACTAATTGATCCAACTCTTCAACAGTGGTTGTACAATTACATATTTGAACATTAAAACTCTTACTTGCTTTATTCTCTCCAACAGCTCCATAAATAAGCCATCCAAGTTTTGTTCGGACGGCAATCGGTTCTTCAGATGATCCTTCACAAATTTTGTTCGATACTCCTACGTCAAAATGATTTAATCCAATTAATAGCTGTGGCACGGCATCTTTATAGCTTTCAACAGGCAAGTTCCGCAAGTGAGGATAGCGTTGTGCTAAATTGTCGTAGTCCATTGTCTGCATCGGCAAATTCAACGATTTTACAGTTGATACATTAATTGCCACACGCGCTTTATTTCCTCCTGAAATATGAATATTTAACCTTTTCGAATTATCTTCAACTCGCTCCATACCACCTGTCCAACGCAAACACAAGGGATTTGGATCTCCATGTAGGTCTAATTTATTTGCTAATGTGTCATCCATTAAACTTATAGATGAACCCTCGTCAATAAACGCAAATGTTTTTATTATTTTGTTTTTTCCATAAACTTGCGCTGGAATTATTTTGAATAAAATTTCGTTTACTTTACTTCTACTGTGCGTGTTATTAATGACCACTTCTTTATTAATTTTTTGCTCTTTATTTGTTTCAATTTTGTTATGTTTATTCGATTTTTCAGAATAACGATGCAGCAAGGGGTGATGATAATATTCACACTCTTCTTCACCACACTTCTTTTTTCTATTGCACTCACCACTGTGCTTAAACAAACAAAATTTACACAAATTATGCTTTCTTACAATATTCCACTTCTCCCCGCGATCCGATGCTTGAAATTTAGAACAGTTGACTATTGATTTGCAATTTTTGTTGTTACAAACAATACATGTTCGTTGAGAATGGGAATTAATGTATGCTCTTTTGTTTGTTGTTGTATTCTTGAGTGTTTTCTTTTCTATGTTTGATTTGCTCCAGCAGTGGTCAACTGTTATACTGCTAGCTGTTATACCAATATTAAAAAACCAATTGTCAAATTCAAGTAAATTTGGTTTTTTGTTTTGATTCATCAGCTGTATTTTTTTCTGCCCACTGCATTTTATACATATTTGGAAGTTTTTGCAGCAATTCTTGTAAAAGTGATGAATTATTTAATTCATCATGTAAATTACTTGCAATGATTGTTGAAATTAAGCTTCTGACTTCTAAAGCCATTGAGGTAAGTGTTTTAAAATTATTCTCGTCCACCTTTGGCGATAATTTTATTCTCTCTTTGATTGAATTAATTATCTTTTCAGGTTGGCCAAATAACAAATAAAGAATTTGCATGACGCGTGGTACATTTGAGGGATGTATTAACATGTGTTTTACACTATTAAGTGCTTCACCTCTAAGTGACTTTTGCAGGCGTATAAGGTTTTCCTCGTTAGTGAATGCGCATGACGTAGTGGACCATTCAAATGCTGACGAAAATAAGGGCCATTCCTCTGGTTGACCGGAAAACACTGGAAGTTCTTTTGGTAGTAATTGTCTTGAATTAATATTTGTTTGAGAAAGATTCTGAACGGTTGGGAAACTAACGGAAGGGTAAGTTGATGAGTTTATAGGCATGTGCGGAACATTAGCAGACGGGTAGGCTGACGAATTTATAGGCAAGCGTGGAAAATTAGCATACGCGGAAGTTGAAGAATTCATTGGCATGTGAGTATTAAAATTTGACAAAGTTGTTACTGGTTGTTGTAAAATAAATTCTTGTGGCATCGAAGAAAATAAATTCTGTGTGTTATTATTATTTAAAGACGATGTAAGTATACAGGCAGGTTGATTATTTGCCGCTGTTGTATTTAAAGGCTGCGTTCGCATAAAGCCACTAAGGGTGGAAGTGTTCGCCGTGCAATTTGGCATGGCAAACACAGGTAATGACGAATCAATGGCAGCATTAGTAACTGTTGGTGGGGCATATGTTACGTGATTGTGTGGTGCTAGCGTTGAGTCGCTACACGGTGGTTGTTTTTCCACTAGCGCAGCTGCATTATGTGCATTCTGTGCAATATCATAAATTTGATTTGGCAAACGAGAGGTCTGCAAGTTTGAACTGGCGCTTACATTATTGCTCCCAGTATGTTGTGGAGCAACTGAATTTGTAGAGGTAAGCCAATTATATACTGTTTGTGATTTCTCCGATGCGTCCGAAAGCGCGTCGGCTTCTTCAAGCAGTTGAAATTTTTTATTTAAATAATCTTGATTAAGCTTTCGTTCTGCTTCAAGCTTTTGAAGTTTTAAATCAACTTTTCTCGATTGCGTTAGGCGAGAAATATTTGATCGGTGGCTCGTGTCACTAGATGCAGCCGAATTTGGTCTTCTGGCCGAACATGAGAGGCATTTAAATAGCGTATTATCCAAAACATTACCACAATTGTTGTGAACTATATTATTTGACATGTTTTCGTCAGGGGGGTTATGGCAAATTGAGCATTCAAGCAAAGATTGTTCTATCTGTTGTTGACCCTCCATGTTACGTAACAATATTTTGTACTTACTGCGAGATTATCAAAGGGTGCGAAATGTGGCGCTGGAACTTGCTGATGATAACGGCAGTTCGTCCTTTCCAGGGAGAATTAGAAAAAAAAAAGAATTTTAAAAATGTTGTTAAGGCACACTAGCCGCACGTCCTGGTGTCTTCCACGGGATTTTGAATAAAACACACAATTAATTTACAATTGGTATTTATATTAAAATTCCTTTAATGAATACAGAAATTAGGAAATTATAATATTAATAATAGATTTGTACATACTTTTTGGTATAGAAAACACGAGGAGTAATTTTTTTTGATTTCTAGTTTAGCTCCTTGAACAGCCAACTTGCCTTTGTAATAAAGAAAAAGAAAATGACTGCCAAAGGCGCGAATGTTCTGGAGCTAACTTCAAAAAAATTACGCGTTTCGTTAAGTTTTTTTTTACATGTTACAACAAATAAATATTTTTAATAGCAAATCAGCTAATTTTGGCGGTGCCAGATTGGATGTAATAATAGTTAAAATTGATTTTGGTGATGTTGCCAACAAATGTAAATATACAAAACTTTATAGTGATGTACATACAATCAACACAAGTAAACAAAGCTCGTTCTTCAAGTAATCGGTTTAAAACCTTTACAAAAAATAGGCGTATTTATTACTTTACATTACGATAAATCTATTTAGTTTATGTTTTTTATGTACAATAAATATTAATTTACATCTTAAGTAACGAAAAATGATAGTTTATATTAAAACTATGCAAACCATTATCATTATATCCGACTATCCGGATGATTAATACTCCTTTTTTTGCATGGTTAACTATAAAGAGTCAAGAGAGAATGATGGTGTTGCCAGTATCAACATATAAAATTTATTATAGCTAACATACATAACCTATGCATACGAATTTTTAACATAGATTTGTTAGCCTTACGGCCGCTTTCACCACCTCCGATTAAAAAATAACCGTGACTTTAACCGAAAGTTTGGGTAAATTGAATTACACAATGTATGATTAAATCTTAACCGACACAATTTAACAGAAAAGTTTCTGTTAAATTTAACTGAAAGAAATTTGCCGGTTAGCACTTTAATCAGTAAATAAAATATATGACAGAACAAAACAATGGAGATAAATGTGAATCAACATTTACATTTTTACAATATTTTTCAATTTAAAGACTCATTTTGTAAAAAAAGAAATGTTTATGACCGCCGAAACCACTTTAATCTAACTGATGAAGAATTCAGACAGAGATATAGAGTATCAAAGTCAGCAGCACGTTTTATTAGTAATCTTGTACAGAACGATATGAAATCTATAACAACTAGGTGAGATATTTGAATAAATATTAATAGTTATTAATTAAAATTGATTTCAGAAATAATGCCTTATCTACAAACCAAACGGTACTATTGACCTTGCGATTTTACGCCACCGGTAGCTTCCTACTTGTTATTGAGGATTATTGTGGCGTATCCATTGCAACAGCAAGCTGCGTTGAAAAAAACGCTTCCTTGGCGATCGATAACTAAATTAAACACCGTACATTTTGGAAAAATTAAGGTGTTTATTCATTATAAATAAAAATATAAGTATAAAAAATAAAAAAATATTCAGTCATTTCAAAAAAGAGAAAACAAAATATAAAAAATATATATTACAAAACATAACAAATATTGAGTAGCTATAAAAAAACTTAAAAACTATAACAAAACTTTATCTTTAAAAAGATCTATAAAATACTTCTATAAAAAACTCCACATCAAATAAAGTCTTGTTTCAAGTCACAAGGGGAAGACATATTAATGTATCTCGTTGAGAAACAGTCCCATATTGTGGAGAACCGCACAACAAACGCCATAAGTTGGCAGCAGAAAAGTGACGCTTGGGAGAAAATTGCTTTGCAATTTGGCATACAATGCAACAACATAAGGTCGAGATCATGCTGAAAACAAAAATTCTTTGATTTACCATACATATACATATTATACATTATAATTACTACTTACCTAACTTTTTAAATTAATTTAAGTTTAAAAACCACTCTAGCCTAAACTAACAAATATCTACAAAATTTATAAATACATATGTATGTTTTTCTATATTTTTTATGTAAACAAACCAATAGAATTGCCACATTTTCATCGATTTTTTTTGTTAGCTAACCAAAGGGTGGTGAAATGCAAATCGGTAATTAACTGCCGGTTAGCCTAACTAGCACTTACTTAATTTTTTCTTAACCGAGATTTTACGGAAGATGGTGAAAGCGGCCCTTAAAGTCTTTGGTAGCTGACGTGAACTTCAAGCCTCAAGTAAGTTTTTTTTTATGCATAAGGCTGTAATAATTTAAAGGTAATTGTAAGAAAATAAAAAACCAAAAACGAGCATTTTGAAAAAATGAAAAAAATAATATTCTCATCGGAAAAAATTTCACAGGACATGCTTAGAAGGTAGAGAAAGCGCTCACAACCTTGACGCATGTAGATGTCGCAAATATATACGACGAAATTGAAGAATATTTTAATGAAGATGCCGATTGTTTCACCTCAAACAACATGCCAATAGAATTAACACCAAGTCCTTATTTTGTTGGTTACATATCGAATACGTTGCGTTAGATGTCGTATGGATATATGTAATTAAACCAGCGCAGATTTTTTTGTGAAATTCATATAAAAGTTTTCAGAAAAATATTTTTGGATAATAAAGAAATGAAAAACATAAAAATTACAGTTGTTGAACAATGCGTAAGTTGTACCAAAGTTTCAATTTATTCCTTTTGGTTTTAGGAAAGTTACGCATGTTATAAACACAGGATGGATATACTAAATTTACTGGGCCTTCTACTATTACAGAAGCATTCGTCATATGAAAGATACAAATCATCAAGCACTGACAAAGTTAAAATTTTTAATATATTTTTTTTAATAAAATTGATAATTAGTTAATAGTTATCAAACATAAACTTTTGCTTTATTACAACTTTGATTCAAATATAAGTACATACACATATTGTAAGCACACAATTGAATTTTCTAAAATAATCTCATTATAACTCGGTGTGAATCGATGTAGTAAAAGTTTTATAACAATGGGTAGAGTGAATAAAAATGTAGCTTATGCTACAAAGTGCTAAGTAGTAGCACTAGCTTTATCTTTTCAGTGCTAGCTAAATCTAGTAGTTAAAACTAGAAAAAGTGTGAATAAATCTTTGCTAGTGCTACATAGGTAGTGCTGAAAAACGATAGCATAAGCTGGAAAATTTAACAGCTGGCAAAAATTATTTAAGAGCTACCACTCTTTTTGCTTTTAAATCCCGGCATAATGTTTCCGGAATTTAAAAGTATGAATTGCAAATTTACTTCGACATTAAATAATTCATTTTATTCTATATATAATTAGGCAAGCTCCAGAAAAGTTAAAGTAAATGATGTTTTCTTTTAAGTTGTTTTATATTTTAATATCTGGAAAAGCTTCGTTTTACTGTTACATTTAAAAATTAAAGAAACCAATGCTTACAGCAATCTTATACTTCCGCAGGAAACTAAAAATAGAGTTTGAAAAATAAAGTTCATTTTCGTTTACTTTTGTGGAACATGATTGCACATACGGGCTATGCTCGACAAATTAGGTTAATTTAAAAATTTCGTGGGCCACGTACATTCGACTATCGCAGTTTCAAGTATTTAGTATGTTTAGTTCGTTGGTGAGAGGCATCTAAGTTTTTATAAAAAATTGAATAAAGTATTCAAAAACACTTAAAATGCTGATAGTGGAAAACGGTAATTGTACTCTGAGTCAGAAAAATCTTAGCAAGTGGTGAAGGGCTCTGCTTGTATGCGAAGGAAAATACATATGAATGTATATATATATATATATATATATATATATATATATATATATATATATATATATATATATATATATATTTTCTTTTGAAATTAATTTTAGTTTTTAATTTGATCAAAATTGTGATATTTTCTGCGCCAATTTTTTAAAAGATGGAATTATTTGCATAAACTGCAAAATAAATATGCTATTTTCAACTGATTTCAGAATGAAAATTGATTGAATATGCATTCAGTCCTCGCTTAATTAATGCTAAATTTAAATCTATTTCATAAATACCCAAATAAATACCCACAAATGGTATTTACGCGGTAAATTAAAAAAACCATGGTGGCAACGTCGTATAATGTCATTTGTTATTTAAAAGTTTTAAAATATAACCAACGTATCCTAACGTATATCTCAAGGAAAGTCATATCGCAGTGCCCACTGCTCTTGAGCTAGTTTAATTTCTTCGTTATTCGCCGGAAATTTAATCCACAGATGAGCTCTATTCATAACCTTCTTTAAAACGAGTTTTACTGTTTTGCAAACTGTTGTGCGGTGTATGCCTTCTTCTTTGCCAACTCTCATTTGAAAACCTGGATCGCTTAGAAAACGGAGAAAAATTTCCATCCTCTTAATTTGCGACAGTGCTGCTCCTCTCCTTTCATGACTTTCCTCCAAAAAGTGTTCCGCTAACCATTTAACATTTTCTTCCCGAAATCTGTATAAATTGAAATAGTCGGATGGATGAGAATGTGTTCTCATGCGAACATGCATAAAAGCAGGCATATTTATATTTAAATGAAAACAACACTTTTTTAATATAAAGCAGAAAAACACATTCAAGCATCTCAACCAGATGCTTATAAAAATCAAAGCATAAACTAGTAATATTAAGCAATCGCTGGTTTTTATTCACACCTTTTTTAAGCCAACGCTGGAAAAACTAGCTTTTACTAGTTTACATAAAGTACTAGCTTTAGCTGAATTTTTTATTCACCTCAATACTAGTTAAAACTACAAAATTACCAGCATAAGCTATAGCTACCCTTTTATTCACACGGCCCAATAAAACATGTACTCTTACCCTACAATCAATGCAGCGTTGCCATTTGTCAAGTTTTCCCTTTTTTTGCAAGTTTTTTGAGATGCCAAAAAGTTTTAAATTTATTGGGTAAAAAACAAGTTTTTTTGAAAATACATAAAGTTTTGTAAAGTTTTTTTAAATATATAATTTAACTATTGCAGTATATTGGATGAAAATATTAAGTTTGTATGCAATGAAAGGATCTTATATTTTCTCACTCCTTTATTACTGCAACAGTGTCTCATTGGGCCGTGTGAATAAAAGGGTAGCTATAGCTTATGCTGGTAATTTTGTAGTTTTAACTAGTATTGAGGTGAATAAAAAATTCAGCTAAAGCTAGTACTTTATGTAAACTAGTAAAAGCTAGTTTTTCCAGCGTTGGCTTAAAAAAGGTGTGAATAAAAACCAGCGATTGCTTAATATTACTAGTTTATGCTTTGATTTTTATAAGCATCTGGTTGAGATGCTTGAATGTGTTTTTCTGCTTTATATTAAAAAAGTGTTGTTTTCATTTAAATATAAATATGCCTGCTTTTATGCATGTTCGCATGAGAACACATTCTCATCCATCCGACTATTTCAATTTATACAGATTTCGGGAAGAAAATGTTAAATGGTTAGCGGAACACTTTTTGGAGGAAAGTCATGAAAGGAGAGGAGCAGCACTGTCGCAAATTAAGAGGATGGAAATTTTTCTCCGTTTTCTAAGCGATCCAGGTTTTCAAATGAGAGTTGGCAAAGAAGAAGGCATACACCGCACAACAGTTTGCAAAACAGTAAAACTCGTTTTAAAGAAGGTTATGAATAGAGCTCATCTGTGGATTAAATTTCCGGCGAATAACGAAGAAATTAAACTAGCTCAAGAGCAGTGGGCACTGCGATATGACTTTCCTTGAGATATACGTTAGGATACGTTGGTTATATTTTAAAACTTTTAAATAACAAATGACATTATACGACGTTGCCACCATGGTTTTTTTAATTTACCGCGTAAATACCATTTGTGGGTATTTATTTGGGTATTTATGAAATAGATTTAAATTTAGCATTAATTAAGCGAGGACTGAATGCATATTCAATCAATTTTCATTCTGAAATCAGTTGAAAATAGCATATTTATTTTGCAGTTTATGCAAATAATTCCATCTTTTAAAAAATTGGCGCAGAAAATATCACAATTTTGATCAAATTAAAAACTAAAATTAATTTCAAAAGAAATATATATATATATATATATATATATATATATATATATATATATATATATATATATATATATATATATATATATATATATATATATATATATACATTCATATGTATTTTCCTTCGCATACAAGCAGAGCCCTTCACCACTTGCTAAGATTTTTCTGACTCAGAGTACAATTACCGTTTTCCACTATCAGCATTTTAAGTGTTTTTGAATACTTTATTCAATTTTTTATAAAAACTTAGATGCCTCTCACCAACGAACTAAACATACTAAATACTTGAAACTGCGATAGTCGAATGTACGTGGCCCACGAAATTTTTAAATTAACCTAATTTGTCGAGCATAGCCCGTATGTGCAATCATGTTCCACAAAAGTAAACGAAAATGAACTTTATTTTTCAAACTCTATTTTTAGTTTCCTGCGGAAGTATAAGATTGCTGTAAGCATTGGTTTCTTTAATTTTTAAATGTAACAGTAAAACGAAGCTTTTCCAGATATTAAAATATAAAACAACTTAAAAGAAAACATCATTTACTTTAACTTTTCTGGAGCTTGCCTAATTATATATAGAATAAAATGAATTATTTAATGTCGAAGTAAATTTGCAATTCATACTTTTAAATTCCGGAAACATTATGCCGGGATTTAAAAGCAAAAAGAGTGGTAGCTCTTAAATAATTTTTGCCAGCTGTTAAATTTTCCAGCTTATGCTATCGTTTTTCAGCACTACCTATGTAGCACTAGCAAAGATTTATTCACACTTTTTCTAGTTTTAACTACTAGATTTAGCTAGCACTGAAAAGATAAAGCTAGTGCTACTACTTAGCACTTTGTAGCATAAGCTACATTTTTATTCACTCTACCCATTGTCTTTACACCGTCTTAAGTACAACTATGCCGCTTTTATACATTGGCAATGTGTAACTATCTTTTGGCAGTTTCTGTTTGTGGTGAAAAAAAATTTAAAAACATGGACAAATATTTAATGAAAAATGGCAAGACCAATGAAAGATCTCTAAACATGAATTTTACTTTATGTTTTTTTATTATATGTTATATTTTTTTTAATCGTTTTTATATTTTTAAATAAAATGCATTCCAAATACATTTTAGTGTTTTCTTTTAAAATTTAGGTACTTTTGTAGAAAAAAAGTTTTTTTTTTAAAAAAAAGTTTTTTTTTTCAGATATAAGAAGTTTTTTTAAAAAAATATATGGTAACGCTGAATCAATGCCACAATCGCTAACATTGGTATTTATGTAGCTTATTTCCACATAAATTGTATAAAAATATACATATGTACATCTTGTAGTGTTTTGCAATTTGTTTAACATGCACTTTCTACATGTGTATGTATGTTTTAATGTGTGTTGCTTAAAGGTGAATTCACCCATTCGTTCTGAACGAAATTTTTGTTGTTGTTCCGCATTAAATTTACTCTCTTTCTCGAAATAGAGACGTCAAACTACATATAAAAAAAATCGTTCGGAACGTTTAGAACGAATGGGTGAATTCACCTTTATACTCTTAATAATTCTCTCAGTTAGCGAGAGTACGAAATTTTTGCTTTTCCTGTTACATACTTCCCCCTCATTAAAAAGAAGCGCAAATTGTTTTCAATTTCAAATGTACTAAGTGCATACGAAACAGGATGGATTAAGCCTTGTTATATACGAACTGTTATGCGGATACAGGTATTCATGCAAAAATTTGCATTATATGTCATAAGAACTTATGTTGTTTTTCCTCTGAACTTTCATCATCGGACGCAAGATACTGAAGAACATAGTTGGGTACATAAACCTGTCTTCAGAAACCAAACAAACGGGCAAGGAAGTACTAATATGCTGATCCCAGTTCTCTCCATTTTCCATAACGAACTCATAACAATTAACATATGTAGGTAGTAGGCTCTCTTTTGTTAATAGGATTATGAAAAAGTATTAGATTCAAACATATGTGTGGAAAATTTTGTTAAAGTTGTCCAAGATTGGAGTGTTTCTGATGAACTGTCCTGCTGGTACTGCCGTTATGTTATGTTTAATCTTGTACCGCCATCACTGATTTCAATTAGTTTAAAAAACAAGAGAAAACTGACTGAAAAACATACTAAGAAATCGTAAAAGGCAAGCAGCAGAAGATTGTCTTAGTATGGAGGGCATTGTTAACAATGTGGGTATTATTACGGATGTTTCGACTAAATCATAACAAATCCGCTTATTAAAAATCCTGAATGCAGGTTGAGTTATTATTATTTTTTTCAAAGGCTTTGAAATATTATCGTACGAAAATTGGTTCCTAGCGCTTTCTATGGCCTTAAAACATTAGCGTACAAATCCTGCCTTGTAGATGATTGTGTCAAATAAGGATAATTTATGTCCAATAGATTAAACGGCTGATTTCCATTTATATTATTTGCTATGTTACTTTTAATTATTTCATTTTATTTCGGATAATCTTTGTGATTGAGTTGTTAGTATCTAGAATATGGATAAAAGCTTTTTTTGTATTGACAAGTATGTTAAAATGAAAATACATTGTTCAACTTCTTGAATTGGATTAAATAACTAATTTTCTTTCTTAATTAGGTTTATTTGACGTAAAACCCAGACTTATGCGATTAAATACCTTCGCTGCTTCAATTTGTTCTATTTGGATTTGGTATATATTAATTGTATATATATATATATATATATATATATATATATATATATATATATATATATATATATATATATATATATATATATATATATATATATATATATATATATATATATATATATATATATATATATATATATATATATATATATATATATATATATATATATATATATATATATATATATATATATATATATATATATATATATATATATATATATATATATATATATATATATATATTGTTGCTGCCACTGTAAAATTGCTAGAAAGGCAGAGTTGATATTAATATATATTAATCTTTTACATTTAATGTCATTTATATATTTTGGAATAGTTAGAAGCTTTGCGCGTCACCCAAACTCCATTTTATTTTAATGCCGTAAGTTCTTTTCTTCTTGGCTGGCGTGGTGACAAGTCTCTAACTCCTCATAGTTACACAACTTATAATAAGCTGAAATTCTAATAGTTTCCAGAACAAAAAGTATTCCATTTTTTCTTTACAAATTAATTATATATTAAACTTTCGTATAATTCATAGGAATTTTAATTTCAAAAGCATTGGATGATAAAATTTAATTGTAATTAAATCCAGTGTTTCGTTATTTAAAATCCTGTGGAAACTATTACCGAGGCGATTTCCTCTTCTCAACATTTTAAAATTCTTTTTGGCTATTTAATGTTTAAAACATCATCACCAGAGGCTTTAACAGTACCTTCAACGCCCTCAATTGCCAATTTCTGAGTAAGTAAAAATGAATACACAAGGTCAAAATTGCCAACAATGCCTAAATCCCCCTGACCATAACATGATATCCTGTAAAAAGTGCCAACAAAGCTTTCATACCATCAGACCAAATTCTTAACCTAAAGTTTATATGATTTACTTGTAAAACACAAGCAGAATGTACGACACTTGAAAAAATCAAAACAACGGCAGAATCTATAAAAAGCACTTCGACACGCTGTTCGAATAAATCTCAGGAGAGGCGTTCTAAATTCAAACTTCCGCGCTTAGAAGAAGAGCGTGCTGTAGCTTTGACCTTTATTTCCAAAAAATGTGCAATTTTAAATCAGTACGAATCTGAACATCAAAGTGAAACTTCGTCCAATAGCTCCCTCGCCGTTCAGGACTGGTTGCAGGAAGTTCCTAACAAAGATGACTCCGTTGAAAAGGTAAACTCTGATCCCAAATCAGCAACCGAAGGTAAAAATAAAACAACTGAACAAACAGCACAGCTGCCTGATGAAACCGTTTATTTAGTTATGCCTCCATACGGAAGAAATAAAGACGATATTGATAGCTCAAGTCAAGTTAATAATATACCACAGCATCAAGCTTGTTCGAATAATCCGCCGAAAATCTTAGGCATCTAAGAAATCAACCGATAAAAAGTTACGAAAATGCTGTTCCAACACTACTTATTGGCCTCAACCATTTCATTTTGGGTATATCAAGAAAAACACGCCAGGGTGGTCCCAATGAACCAGTTGCTGTATGCACAAAAATTGGATGGATGATTTACGGATCTATCGCAGAAAACATTAGATCAAGTGAGAGCTTCACTTTTCATATCTATGATTGTACTAAAAATGACGAGGGACTAGACCAATTGGTGAAGAATTTTTATTTCGTGGATAGCATAGGAATTTGTTACAAAGATCCACTAGTAAGTAAAGACGATGAGCGAGCCCTTAGTCTATTAGAACAATATAAAAAAATAAGAAAAGACGGCCATTATGAGGTCCCATTCCTATTGAAATGTGACATTTTGAATCTGCCTAATAGCTACGATATGGCATTTAAACGTTTGTTGTGTCTTGAACGGAAATTAAAACAAAACGATGAGCTTTTAAATATTTTCAAATTCTAAGGGTTATATACGAAAACTAGGGTGTAAAGAAGTTAATAATAGTGACGGTAAATTGTGGTACCTTCCCATTTTCGCAGTGTTCAATAAGAAGAAACCAGGTAAATCACGGGTAGTCTGGGATGCTGCAGCCAAATCGAATGGTATTTCCTCGTTTCTTTTAAAAGGGCCAGACTTTTTCGCATCATTACCTGCTATTTTATTTTCATTTCGTCTAAAATGTATCGCTGTCTGCGGTGACATTGAAGAAATGTCCCATCAAATTTTCATCAGAGCCGAAGACCGAAACGTTCAGCGATTTTTGTGGCGAGATTGTAATCAAAATATTGATCCGGAAGTTTACGTAATGGATGTTACGATTTTTGTACCTTCGTGTGCACCCAGTATTTCACAATATATAAAAAATGTTAACGCTGATCGATTTGAGAAAAATTTTCCTGTGGCTGTAAAATCTATTAAGGAAAATCATTATGTTGACACTCCCTAAGAGGCTCTTAATTAAATAACCGATGTTAAATACATTCATTAACAAGGCGGTTTCAATATACTTAATTGGATTTCAAATAATAAAAGGGTAATGAATTCTATTCCTAATGATTACTCAAAAAATACAAAATGCTTAAATTTTAAAGACGGCAAAGAAGTAGAAAAGGTTATATTGGGAACATCAATGTGATATGATAACTTTTAAAATTGCTCCGTGGCTTATAGACAACGAGATATTTACCATTGGAAGAGTACCAACGAAACGCGAAATGCAGCGTATTGTAATGTCCATCTATGATCCGTTAGGTCTTATTGGTAACGTAATTATGTACGTCAAAATCTTGTTGCAAGAAGTATGGCGATGCAAAATAGAATGGGATGAAACTATTTCTTACGAACTGATGAGCAAATGGACACAGTGGCTAAACATTTTGCCAAATATTCAACAAATTGCTATTCCACGCTGCTACCTGCAAGGCTTTCCCAACCACGATGGCGTTGAAGTGCAACTACACACTTTTGTAGACGCCAGCTAAGATGGATACGCTGCAGTGTGCTACCTGCGTCTCGTGAAAGACAACAAAATCTCTTGTTCTTTAGTTAGGTCTAGAACTCGTGTAGCTCCTATCAAAATTATATCAGTACCAAGGCTGGAACTAATGGCAGCATTAATAGGCGCGCGCTTTGCTAAATTTGCCTGCGATAATCATAATATTACAATTTCAAAAAGGTTTTACTGGTCTGATTCAAAAACAGTTTTAAGCTGGATCAATTCTGACCATAGAAAATACAGCCAGTTTGTAGCTTTACGTATAACAGAAATTTTAGAATTGAGTTCCGCGGAGGACTGGAGGTGGACACCAACAAAACAAAATGTGGCAGATGAAGCTACAAAATGGGCTAGAATTCCGAAAATTTCTACTTCTGGTAGATGGTTTAAAGGCCCGGAATTTTTGTATAGTTTTCAAAACGACTGGCAGGAGTATAAATGCTTTGAAACTACAGGTGAAGAAATGGT